>JADWOT020000002.1:15098912-15276773 GCA_036345935.2 Taenia hydatigena | reverse complement strand
GGAAGGAGATAGAAGGGAGGAAGTGAGAGGGGACGGAAGGGCCAGAGTTAAGTAAGGCGTAGCCACTCCCACAAGGCAGGCATCTAAGCGCAATAATTGGGATTGCGAAAGTGTGTTCCTGGGGCCAACTTCGGCAGTTCGTTTGGGGAAGGTGACATTTACGAGGCATTGCGCGACGTCACAAATACCAAGTGGACAGAGTCTGCATGTTGCAGCATTTTGTCTGTTTGTTTGTACCCAACCAACCAGCTAAGTAAACAACCGACTAAGCGATCGAACATGCAGTGGATCAGCGAATCCACCCGACCATCTATCCCAGGCAATTAGCGAATCATAAGAGGCGGCCTAATTCCCCGCTCCGCCTCCTCATTTTGGACCATCTCGGAGCCCTCTGATGCTCCAATTGTCTCGCGAAATTGTAAGTATCGTTTCATTTCAATTCATTCTCATGCAGGAATGAATTTCGGCTTTTGCACGAGTGGGTCCTTACAAAACTCTTTTCTCTGCTATTTTTATTCGTATAGAAAGGGAGGAAAGTGCAAACAAAAAGCCGGACTCCTCACGATCTTCATCCAAAACAAATGAAAGATCTTTTTTTGGAATGATGGAGTGAAACGCCTTCTCTCTCTCCCTCTCTATTTCTAGCTTTTGCGGATTTTCGCGTGTGGATTTGACAAACTATTAAACTTAAGACTGGGTACAGGATTTGCTTTGTGACCAAGAGTTTTGTCACGTAGATGGCGGAAATGTCAACGATACGTCGCACATTTGTGTCGCTAAAACGGTTGAATTTCGCATTAACTGGATTCGAAAGAGAAAAACAGCAGCTGTTCGACGAGTTTAATGCCACGCGAAAGGGGTTGTTTAAAGTCAACTCCCAAGGCAATGGATGCGGTCATTCGGGCTCACACATGCGATTCTTAGCTAGCGCAAATGGATCTGCACATTTGACCACTGGAAGCACTACCCTGGTGGCTCGAACATCTGGCCGTGCTGCTTCGTACGGCAATAAATCCTATGCCGACCTCGCAATCCCCTATTTGTGGTGGCGGAAGAGTAGTGGCGAATTTACGCAGCAAAGAACTGTCCGGGGATCCAATCACTACCGTCTGCCCTTGACAAATTTCCAACCCCAAACTGACTGCTAATGGAGCAAAGTTAGATTCCAACGGACCCAAATCAGCCCCAAAGGGGCGCATATGCCATGTTAAGGAATTGGCGTATCAAGCGACCATCAATTATATTCGTCTCTGACACAGCTNATTGAATGCTAATCAGTTAATATACAGTCCCAAAAATTCTATCAGAAATTTGACATTGACCAACTAAATCCTAGATACGATTTTAGCACGTAAATCCCCTTTTCCGATGGGCCCTCCGACGGAGGAGAGTAGGCGGGTTCGCAAGACCTGTAGTCAGACAAGCAGACTGACATTTTGGACATTTAAGCACACATCCTCAATGCACTGTCGGCGATGGCCTCGAATGTGTTATGCGGAAGAATTTAATCAAATGTTTGTGACCATGACGCTGAACATGCACCTTCAAATTAAGGCTAAAATTCTTATTTAACATTTTTTGTGCTTATTTGACACCAGTAAAAGCGGCCAACAGTGTGTTGGACCTCCAGCGAGTTGTGGAACTGAGGATGCCACTGAAGTGCATTGTGACACGTCTAACAAAACACATTGAAAATGAGCATGCAAAAGATCGTTTCGAATGCCTAACACATTTGCTCCCTACACGGGGAGGAATTAATCTACCCGTCTTGTTGTTTAGGTCTGTTGATGTCTATGGTGGTAGTCGAGGTCAACACATTGCTTGGCACGTCTAAAGAAGCAAAAGCAGTGGCGAATTCTTCTACGCCTCGTTCCTGGCCCCGTGATCGTACTCGCTCTCGCTTTCTGTGACACTCTGTCAGCCCTGAAGTAACTTCCGCCAGAGCTCGCTGGTTCTCGCAGTTCACAATCAGCCTGTTGAGGCAAACATGGGGATCAAGTTTGAACCATCACGATGATTCCACGAATTAAGGGTTGAATAAACTACATTCTGAGAGTAAATATCAGAAAATATTATGTGACATTTCTGCCCCAAAAACACGTGCTGGCGATAATTAATGTGGCAGCAGTACCACCAGTAGAGGGTCACTATAAACGTCATCCTTTTTGATCTGGAGCCAAGATGGATGATGCGCGCTAATCATCTAACGCCCTTTACTTCAAGGCTGCAGGCATGCAAAAAGGGTTGGAAGGAGAAAGTATGATGTTGATGATGACAATGAGAGTGCATGATCAATGCAACCACTGTTGATAGAGGATGGCAGCAAAAGGAGGATGGATTAAAAGGAGGACGGAAGGGCAATGTACCTCGATTTTCTGATCTCGATTTGGCATTTTTTAGCATGGACCAAGAGGGTGAGATGGAATTGCATCTGGACGTGATAGCACTGAACTCGCAATGAGGAGGCAGGTGGAGCCGTGGTTCGTGGATCAACAAGTCCACCATCTACTCATTGTGGCATGTCAGGCATGGACCTCTGTTTAAGTGACGGCAGGATAAACCAAAATTAGTTACCTCAAACAGCCCTATCATGTGATAGTGGAAAGGCGAACGAGATCTAGACGAGATAGCAGTAGTAGCAGTTGGATGGTGTCCAAGTGTGCCTACTTTTGTCTGCCAAGTCGGCTGCATTTAAGAGAGAGAAAGGAATGAGGGAGGAAGCAAAAAGGGAGGCGGTGAAGAAAGAACGAAAGGAAGAAGACAAGAAAGGTATGCGTGGATGCAAGGAGTGTACATTTGTCTCCTTTCTGGAATGATCATCTGTTTGCAGACTCTAAGTTTCGAGACAAGTAACCTACTGATGTGACGAAAACAGCACTGCCTAGACGCCGAAGTCGAGAAGACTGCGGTCACAACCTGAATGGATGAATAGGGGTAACCAGTGTTCATTCACAAGCTAATCAAGAAAGGCTGAACGTGAGGTGACCCACTGTGTGTCAAATGGATGTCAAACCATCCACTGCGAGATCGATTTCGATTTTGAGAAATAAAGCAGGAGGCGATTGACTACTCCAGATTACTGTCAGCAGCAACCGCACCCAGGGACACGTGTGCGGAAACACACAGAGGAGAGATATTTGAAATGTGGTTTAGACTTGCATTCCAGTCTCCTTTCTCGATTATCATTTCGGCACAGGCTATTTAATGAACACCTACTCGAAGAAGGTCTAGAAACACCAACGACAACAAAAATAACGCTGAAATCAGATTAAGAGATGCCGAAGATAAAAACCCACCAACAGCAGCGAAGAGAAGAAGGGAAGAATGAAATAAAGGAAGGAGATAGAAGGGAGGAAGTGAGAGAGGACGGAAGGGCCAGAGTTAAGTGAGGCGTAGCCACTCCCACAAGGCAGGCGTCTAAGCGCAATAATTGGGATTGTGAAAGTGTGTTCCTGGGGCCAACTTCGGCAGTTCGTTTGGGGAAGGTGACATTTACAAGGCATTGCACAACGACACAAATACCAAGTGGACAGAGTCTGCATGTTGCAGCAGTTTGTCTGTTTGTTTGTACCCAACCAACCAGCTAAGTAAACAACCAACTAAGCGACCAAACATGCAGTGGAACAGCGAATCCACCCAACCATCTATCCTGGGCAATTAGCGGATCATAAGAGGCGGCCTAATTCCCCGCTCCGCCTCCTCATTTTGGACCTTCTCGAAGCCCTCTGATGCTCCAATTGTCTCGCGAAATTGCAAGAATCATTTCATTTCAATTCATTCTCATGTAGGAATGAATTTCGGCCTTTGCGCGAGTGGATTTTTACAAAACTCCTTTCTCTGCTATTTTTATTCGTATAGAAAGGGAGAAAAGTGCAAACGAAAAGCCGGACTCCTCACGAATGAAAGGTCTTTTTTTTCGAATGATGGAGTGAAACGCCTTCTCCCTCTCCCTCCCTATTTCTAGCTTTTGCGAATTTTTGCGTGTGGACTTGACAAACTATCAAACTTAAAACTGGATACAGGATTTGTGTTGTGACCAAGAGTTTTGGCACGTAGATGGCAGAAATGTCGACGATGCATCGCACATTTGTGCCGCTAAAACGGTTGAATTTCGCATTGACTGGGTTCGAAAGACCACAACAGCAGCTGTTCGACGAATTTGATGACACGCGAAAGGGGTTGTTTAAAGTCAACTCTTAAGGCAACGGATGCGGTCATTCAGGCTCACACATGCGATTCTTAGCCTAGCGCAAATGGACCTGCACATTTGACCACTGGAATCACTACCCTGGTGGCTCGAATATCTGACCGTACTGCTTCGTACGGCAATAAATCCTATGCTGACCTCGCAATCCCCTATTTGTGGTGGCGGAAGAGTAGTGGCGAATTTACGCAGCAATCACTACCGTCTGCCCTTGACAAATTTCCAACCCCAAACTGACTGCTAACGGAGCAAAGTTAGATTCCAACGGACCCAAATCAGCCCCAAAGGGGCGCACATGCCATGTTAAGGAATCGGCGTATCAAGCGACCATCAATTATATTCGTCTCTGACACAGCTCACCTTTAGGGGCCATAACAATTGAAGAGGCTTGAACAGTTCTACAGCCCCTACTACAATTAACGAGATGCTCAAATAAAGTAATGGGTCATCCGGCAGGACAATGCTCCCATTCAATTGTAGAGTCCAATGAGGAAAATCCGTCAATCCCACCTTGGTTTTATGGCTCCCCATTCACATCAATTCCCACGCAGCCCTTTCCAAGACTCTTTAGTAGTCCACAATTCACAGATGAACACATGGTCTAACCCTACCCGTTGTTCGTCCCAACGAAGAACCACCTTGGAAGACTTCTGCAGATCATCGAATGTGCTGTTTCTTATTCCACCTTAGTAAAGTGACAGCGCACAATTTCAGAGAGCAGTGTAAGAGAACACAACCTTGAAATTCTCTTACATCTTAGTTAGTCCACTTGACAAATGAGACATTCATCGAGAAGGAAAAGACGGTGAGCAATTTGCTGGCCCCAGACTAGTAGCATGAAGCTGTCGCACTAGTCCCTTACCCTCCCTTCCCCATCTGGCCCTTTATCCATTTTTTGAAGTGACTGACGCATTGCGATGACAACAGCGATGAATGAAGCCACTGCAACTGAGGCCGGAGCGTGCTTGCTGTGGGATGTGCTGGTGCAATTCTACATCCTGTCCCCTCGACGGCCCCAATGCGTCGCACTATTCAACGCAGAAGATCAACCACGATGGATGTTGAAAAGCAGAAAAGGGGTCTTAACAACGCAGCAACTATGTGGAACTTTTTAATGCCCTGCTATTCCGCACGATCCTTTATGTATGACGAAAATGAACCTACCACCAGACGACCTTCTCGAATTGCGCCTTTGAACCACAAAAATGCAGCTTTGCTGTCACTGACATAAAATTCTGTTACGATGCCTTTCTCAATGATAACATCCTATTTGCCATTCCTCTCAGGCCTGTCAGCGGCCGCCATCATCGACCAGGACTAGTAGCAAATGCAATTCGAGTTGCATTTGCTACTTGGCATTGGTTATTTCATTCTCCGTAAGGCGAAAGTTTAACGTGTGGGTGTTGTGGAAATGGCTAGTCATAATTTGACATCTAACGAATGAAGAATGACTGCGAACATTGCCTGTTATGGCTGGTAGAATGAAACGAATAAGCCCTCATTCACTTTAGCAGTTTCAAAGTGATCAGCGTAGCGAAGATGCCCAAGACGCACTTTTGCCAGCATAAGAGTTACGCACCTGAAGTGACAACTCTTCTTTGCTCATCATGGGCCTGTGAAAAGATAAACCCTCCCCTAGTCGAAAAAGCCAACACTTGGCTCAATACATTAACAATCTTTTAAGTGCCGCCAAAAAATCGACACTCCTTTTGAAGAGATAACCAGAGCAGACAGTTGGAATGCTTACAAGTTACGAAGACAAGAGGTATCATCCCCTTAATGGCGCGAAACTTAACGGCGACATTGCGTCTGCTACAGTAAACTTCTTGCTAAATTGCATTACTCAAGTCACAATGACTTCTGTTTGCTGACTTTGGTATTCAGTGCACAACCGAAATAAATTTTACAGATGTCTTACTGAAGACGTTCAAAAGAGAACAAATTCTTGGTGATGTGGAACATTTCATTTTCCTTGGTTTTCATGAACGAAATTACAATTAATTCATTTAAGTCGGTACCAGGACCACCTCAATAGGATGCAGAACTGGAATTAAACAATGAGTCTTCAAATTACTCTTCATCCACAATTGTCTAGTTTTTCCAAATGCAAAGTCACGAAAGCGTTTTTTGTGAATAAAGGAATAATAAGTGTTTCTCAACGTCACAAGCCTCGCACTTTCACAAATTTCCGAAATCGTAGTTAAGGATGCGCAAAAAGCAAAAAAGACTTGACTAGAAAATGCTCCAGTCAGAAGCACTGTAGAGGAGTCATTGCAGTTCTGTTATCTCCTCTACAATAATACATCGGTGATGCAAGCAAACCTACTGGTCACTAAATTGAATGCCTAATGCACACTGCTATAGTAATATTGACGTGTATTTTCAACTTTTCAGATTAATCCTTGTTTGTTTTTATTTCTCTTGCAAGGTATAGATTAACGCTCCTGTAGTCTGTAAAGCCGGGGCTACCAAAACACCTTTAAGCAAGAAGATAATTCTACCTTTCTTTGGGACACAAAATCTCGAGCAATGCAGAGGCAGGAAGTTGGCGCATCAAAATGTCTGAATACATAGATTTGGTTTCAGACGGTTGAGGTCAAATTGAACATAATACTGTAGCTGAAAGCGCGATTCGCATTCATGGATTGTGCTTCCTTCGAGTAGCTCATTTCGAATATACTTCTCTCCATGCCAACTGTGTCTACACTTCACGTGGAATGACTAACAACGCTGTAATCACCCAAACATGTGGGTCTATTCAAAAAGTCGAAACTAAACATTTTAATTTGCCATTTCATTTTCTACAGCATGTCAAGCACAAATAGTGTAAGCAAGAGGGTGTTTTGGAGAGCGTCAGAGGAGATAAGCTGACAGTTCGCCAAGGAGTAAGCTCTATGAACAGAATGGTGAGCTGCAGATGAGAAGGAATTGCAAGTGGACAAAAAACATCGACAGCCTTTTACTGTCTAAGGCAATAGCTCCTATCCGCTTCGATTCCGACGCACATTAATTACCGACATGACAGTCTCAATGAGCAAATCAAAACTGTCAATTAATTGAATAGCGGTTATTTTGAACTATTATTTTATTATTTCACTGACATTAAAGCAATGCATCCGCCAATTTAACGTCTCGCCAAGCATTGTGACAAAGGAAATGGCAATCTTCAAAACAAATGCGATCCATTAGAGAAGCAACTTCCTAAATAGAGCTACAGGTTAGTTGACAGATTATCAGAATACATTAGGGAGTTTATTTTCGTCATAAATTTTATTGTGTCTTACACTCAGGACTGGTGTGCGCAATATGCTAGTGTGCATCACGCGATTCGCTTTGGATGGGAGGCGTTTGGCAAACACAGATGTGATAGAGGAGACATCGCAAATTCCTTCCATCTAGAAGAGTGACAGGAAAGGCAAAACTTGTGTCAGTGTTAAATCCGTCCCCTTGCTCAATGGGCATGAGGGTTGAAGGCGGAGAACTCAACATGACACATGATACCCTGGTGGCAATTCTAGTAAGCCTCATCTCGTTCAACTATGATATGAACATGGAAGAGTGTTTTGGACCTGACAAATGTGACCATTCACTTCATTTCTGACGCCAAACTATGGACAGAAGCCTTTGTACCTTGCTAACTCCCTCCAAGGTCTGTGTTTAGCTGTGAGAGACGCTGGTTTCATCACTAATATCGACTTGGTTCAGTGTTGTCACCTCGTCACCAGCGAAAAAGATAGGACTCTCGACCATAACTTCATTCATGTCGCCACAGAGCTAGTCAGAATGGCGAGAAGTATGCTAGGGAACTGTAATGGAAGGAGCTTGCCATGGCTTGTTCGTATATGGAGTTATGGTTGGACAAACATCCGGTGTGGTCGCGCAGCTAAGCCATCCAGTATGGTTGAGATGTTCTGCGGCATAAGGGTAAATTATCTCCGCCAGCTAATCGTGCAGCCTCAATTCGTTGCATGATCAAAAGTCGTTCGGACTCAATGCTCTCCCACCGTGCCTCATCCAGGCCCACGCTATACCCTGTTATTAGATTATCCTCAGTGCCCTCATCCTCCTTGTTTCCACATGACTTGCTTTCATTTTTGCAAGTCGCAGACGAACTTGAGGAGCGTCTATGCAGTTTCCTAACTTAAATCGGCATCAGGATAGTCCATAATAAACTTTCAGGTTTTGCCCACCCGTTTTAACAAGACCACGATCACTTCTCTTTCTAAAAGGCTACGTTCGGCAGAAGGATAAGAGATGTGAGTTGTCATTTAGAGTCAGTCATAGTCATGCATTCGGGCACCACTGTCTAGTTTGGGCCAACTTTGGAATCTTTCGGTGCATAAAAGCTGTTATTATTTTGCAAACTCATCGTCAAAGAGAGCCTTACGTATCAGTTTAATAGGAACGATGGGCAGTGTAAAGCATTTCAATAGCACTCTACCCAATTGTTAGTTTAATTACCATAGAACTACGTGACCAAATTACACAGAACCTGATCGGTAATGTCAAACAAATGAGGCAATAGTACTTTTTGGGAGATCAGAATACAATATTTTGCTTAAAGGAAGTCGTCAAAGCCCTAGCCTTTTTAATGTTTTCGTCATGGTTATTACAGTGTTTCAGTAAATGAAATGAATTAGTAAGCATAATAGCCCTTGGATGCCTCATTTTAGAGCATGATTCCCATGCAGATGAATAAAGGATTCGCAAATATTCACTACCCCAGACATACCAGCACTGCCTATAGCGAAGCCATAACGACCAAAAGCAGCACGATGCCTTCCGTGGTGCAAATGCTTCGAGCGGCAGCTCATCAAGGCTTTACCTTCCGCGGTATATGCATAATCATTTGTGGCGCAAAAAAGCAGCAAAGCGCTAGCATTTGTAGCAAGAAGTTAAGGAGGTTACGATGGACATGCTCGTTCACGCTATCAAATGTACTTCGCTACCTATTGAGCTTAAGTGACAAAGACGATATCTCATGCTACCATCGTCTCATTTGCCTAGTTATTATTTTCTTAGACACCTGCACCCTGCATCACACTTCTTCTCCAGCGGATTTGATTTGGTCACATTTTGCGAAGTTAATGGTAGCAAAGAGGGTTGTAGAGGTTTTATTGGTAGCAAATTCTGCCCTTCGGCCCACATGCAGCTGATCCCAATGCGTGAGCGAAATATGCGTACGTGACTGAAAGCCTCGTAAAAATGCTTCCTTTTCATCCCAACTAATATCACGACGAAATGGAACCATGATATAATTCCCTATAGGAATATTCCTTTGAGTAACGTTAAATTCAGGGATAACACTGCAAAACCATATATGCTGCCTATACAAGGCAAAACTTTGCATGAAACGGTCAGCCTCAGGTATTTGATTCATAGCTATATTCACAGCCTTCCGTAACGCTCCAACGTCTGGCTTAAAATCCAATGTATATGAAAACCGCATTCGCAAAACCTTTCCACAATTGCGTGGAAGACGGATAAAAAGCCTTCGACGATAACGCTTCAGAAGAAAACCCAACCTACGCCTATTAAAACGACGAACACGACGACGAACAAAGACAGCCATCTGTCACACAATGCACACAATAATGACTAATGCATGCGTCACCGGATGCACGTGAGTCAATACATTAAAACAAAACCTAACAATTAATCATATTAAAGAACTAACCTATAGGAGGCCAGCACGTCAACCAATCGAAAAGCACCAGCGGTTTTTTCGGTTTTATCGGTAATACTATTTCTCAACTTCTGACGATGAATGTACCTGTGAAGCGTTTCTGCTTCACCCTCAATAATTACACTGAGGAAGAATATGAAAATTTGAAATTATTTGCACAAACATGGGCCAACTATGCAATAATCGGAAAAGAAAGAGCACCCACGACTGGAATAAGGCACTTGAGAGGATATATGTAAGCCTTTTACTAAAGATTTCCTTTAATATCGCATCTCGACTCTCTGAGCTAATCATATTTAATTTTAGACATATGAAGAGAAGTAAGAATTTCCAAACATTGAAAGGAAAGTTAAGAACTGAAGGAATTTATATTAAAATTGCAAGAGGAGACGACTATCACAATCAAATATATTGTTCAAAAGAAGACACAAATGCCTGGCAATACGGAGAACCGAAGAAGCAAGGACAAAGAAGTGACCTCAAGGAAGTATGCCAAGCAATAAAAGAAGGAAAGGATATGAAAACAATATGCAACGAATATGATGATATATATGCGAAGTATTGGCGTGGTTTACATGAACTGAAGAAAGCCATAGCACCACCACCGCAAAGGAACTTCAAAACGGAAGTTTACTACTACTATGGAGCGCCGGGTGTTGGTAAATTGAAAAGGGCTTATGAAGAGGCCTTAGCAACAGGAGAAAGTATTTATTACAAACCAAGAGGTGATTGGTGGGATGGATATCACCAACAGCCCAATGTTATCATTGACGATTTCGACGGCTGGATTGAATACGAAGTATTGCTGAAGATAATGGACAGATATCCATGTATGGTACCAATCAAAAGAAGTTACGAAATATTCAACTCAAAACGCATTTGGATAACTAGCAATGTACCAATTGCTTCTTTATATAAGCATTCCTATTTCCTCCCCGAGGCAATAGAAAGCAGATGTACATCGATAATTGAGATAAAATAAATTATATTACTTAAACACTATAATTTTTAAAGTGTACATAAACGCGGGATACAAATAGGAATTCCGATATACTGATAGAGTTGCTAGGAAATATAACAAGAATTCCGCAGTGGGGGGTATCCGCAGTCATATGAGTTCCGCATTGTAACCAAGGCGAAAAAAACAATACGTTGCGAAGCAGATGAATAAAAGCATGACGGTGTGTAATGATCGAGTTCTTGGGTTCGTTCACAAACTGGAAGCGGCAAATAGTGGCAGGAATAGGCTTTTTGGATGCTTAAGGACAAAGAAGCTAGAGATGCTTCCATTTTTCTTTTATTTTCTGCGCTTGTATGCTGTTGCGCCAGCAAAATATACAAATTTTTAGCGTGCTTCATGCTAAATCTATGTCGTTTCATCGTAAGAAAAGAGGATTCGCTATGTGATGGAAATTACGTAAGCACTGATAGTGGACGGATCAGACTAAGGTCAAAATTAATCAAGCTTTTCTTGGCGGAATTGGCAGGGCAAACCTCGCAGCCAATTGCTTTGAGTTAGATTGCGTCAGACGCCTATATCTTCACAAATCAAATTAATTGCGCATTCATTGCAACTTGCATAAGCTGATGCCACTTGTAAAAGTTTCCTTTTAACGATGTAGATGTTGATTTTGTTAGTGATGCAGCAATTTCCTTCATGGCCCAACACCTTCACTTCCATGCCTCGAAACGTACGGTAGATTGGAACGGACGCGTTCTAATTTCCACCGTATGAGGGCACTTGAAATGCTTCAAAACTGAGATGGTCACTGCATGTTCCAATTCGGTGATTCCTTGCTCATACATGCTACTAAAGCGACTTAGTAAAAATTTTGGGCTGAAATGCATTAAAGCGCTCTGTTAGTTCAACTGCTTAATGACTATTTGACAAAATGCACCGCATATACGAAATTAGGGTGGCATTTTGGTTGCTCAAATGATGCTTTACATGAGTGCCTTTTATCCATCCTGGTAATAGCTAGCATTCGCATGTGCGTAGTTTGAAACATGCAGATCTATCAAAAAAACAGGATATGCTCTTTCTTTTAGAGCCATACAAGCAATGCGGCGATTGATGCACTGCCGTTCCGCTCACTGAGTATGTCAAATATGTCTGTAGCAATTTATACAGACTTTAAAATTTTCGCTCATATCCAAATAGTTCTACTCTGTTTAGACACCACAGGGTATATGGAAGTGAAGATGTTCTACAAATTGTAAGTTTTTACTGGCTTCCTTTATGAGGTTGATTTGGCAAACCAATTTTCGCCTAATATGCCAAGGGAGAAAAGCAATAGAGAGTTTCTATTCAGGAGATCAAAGAACGTCAACTAATTATTCTGTATAGCGTGTCTATCTGCAATAGTCAGAGTCGATTCTCAGCCTACAGAATCAAGTGTGAATCGCTTCTCAACAGGCCGACATGCAACCTCCTAGGAGAAAATCTGTCACTTTCCGCTTCCTTGCCTTATTTGAGTTGTGAGACTAAAATCGACCGACATTTGCGCCTATGTCTTGTCTTCTCGAATCTTTGCCAGCTCCACCTAGACCTCGTGCGCTTCCACTTGCGAATATCAAAAACCATTGCATAACAGTGATGAGGTGACATGCAAAATAGGTATCCTTAAACGCAACGTGGTCAGCGATTCAAATACCAACAGCCATAATTCACATTCACATGCTACTCCCAGCTTTTGATTAAGAGGAGAAAAATAACTTTTCTCATAGTCGTGAAAGGCGCAAGGTGAAAGAAACCAAAGTTTACTTCAGACAGCATTATCACACTTCACTAATTTTTTGAGACGAACATTCTTCCTCAAGTGTTTCCATGTCCAAACGGGAATGTTAGCCACTGCCACCACGTAGCAGTGTTAGCTGAGCCCGTAGTATCACAATACCCATTGCGCATTAATCTTGACAAAAGGCCTCCAACGACTTAACATTTAGCTTTTGTAATTCACAAAGTAAAGAATGTAAATACTCTGATTTATCGGAGAACCCGATAAAAAGTGCTTTTTAAAGCCAGTATCGGTTAACAAATTGACTACCTTTGTTCTGATTAAAAAAATTGCCTTGGAAGGAGGTCTGTGAAAGAGTGCGCACGACATGGGTGGGTGCTGCATGCACTTCATAGTCTCATTGCTAGGCTGAGTTGAAGGACGTTTTCGTCCTTGTATTTTTTCATTTATAGGAACTGACGTAGCGCATAAGAAACGCGTAAAAGGATTAATTTCCCAGCAGTCGTGGCATGGATGCTTAAACTGAAGATTTATTCGAATTTAAATGCCAAACTGATCAGATAAGCGTCTCATACAGTTGCCCTTTATATGGAGACTCAATATGCAAGTTTATTCTCGAGCTATTTTGACACTTCACTTTCTGCGCCTATGATTAGATCCCAATTCAATGAACCTACAGCACGCCACGTAGCGGCATCGCATGGCATTATTTCAAATGGAGGGAAATAAAACAGGTTTAATCCGCGTGACGCACTTTCTAGCGGCAACTTGTCTTTCCTACATTTCCCATTAATCCGTAATTTAACCGTCGCTAAGAAGCGTTTTAACACAAATGGAAAGTAACCGCATTATGTATATTTTCTCAAGGTTTATTCAAATTTAACTTGTTGTTATGCGTAAACATGATTCACGACGTGCGTGGACCAATTCAAACAAGAAAAGAAACTTAATTACGGCCTCTATACCCAAACCATCAACGTCACTGGTGAATGAATCCTCCCTCCCTACTCACACTTTGTTTGTGAGCTGCTTTGTATTGCCTAGGATCGGAGCAAGAGCCCTAATTCTGCTATTTCAATTTTTGCAGTGCGATGTGATATGGAGGTTAGGGACTGCATGACATTGTTTACAGAGGTATGTAGTGTTCAGCATTGATCAAGTCACACTGATGCTAAGAAAAGCCTGCAAATGAAAGAAAACACCACGCCACCAAATTGAGGCACTGGCACTGTGCAGGTTAAGTTGGCATTTATGTGTCGACTGAGGACCTGAAGCAATAGGTCAAGTCGATGTGTTGTGGAACCCAGGTAATGAGGGGACAGAACACAAGAGTCAATGCTAGGAATCCCGAACACCCAATTTATCTCGATGCATTCGAATTGGCATAAATAAAATAAACCGTAAAGCCATGCATTTAAGAAAATGGCTAAAATGAGAACAGCACATCTCAATTAACGCAGTAAAAGATAGGCTAATTTTACGATGCCAACCTTGTGCGCTTTACTTAAAATGCACCTTCATTAAAGACTGGACTACATCAATGCGTGGGCACGATCACCTCTAAAATTGGAGCACAATCACTCAACACCCACTTAAATACCATCGCGCATATAAATGTGGCAATTGGAAAAGAGGTGGATCATACCGTTATCGCAAGTCCAATCGACATGAGCGTGTACATAGGAGAAGCAGTTGTATTCTACGGTGTTGCTTAGTTCAACATCGTCGTCTTCCCCAACGATGGATGGATATGCGGATGACTCACCACAGTTCTGCCTCGAGTCCTATGCCATGGTTGTGGTGATGGGTTGTCTCTCAGTGGCCCTTCCACTCTCCCTCATTGCCGCTATCTTGCATAACGTAGCCGCGTGTATCGACTCTGACTCCACTTCGTCACGCAGACTGCGTGAGAGCGTCAAAGTGTTGGTATGCCTCGTGGCGATTGTGGATGTGTTCGTCATCTTCTACTACTACAGCCACCTCACGATACGTCTGCGGAACCACATACTTGGTGGTGTGTGTGCGGGAATGGCCTTGGCGATTGCCATCACCAAACTCAGTTATAGCTACAGTGAGGACTAGTAATGCCTGCCATTTACCTATATCCTCTCCCCATCCTTTCCTCTTCATGACGCTGCTCCATTTGTTTTAAAGTAAATCATTATTGTTTCAAATGGAGTTGTGTCTCTATTCGAATTACGAAGAGGGCATGTGGGATAAATGTGAGGAAGAAATAAACGAGTGGACGCCAGAAGTAGTTAAAAAGACTACCCAATGTATCCCGCAGCTAATAAATTATAATTAATTAAACGCCAAATGCTGCAACTATCAACGCAGTGTTTCTCATGTATGAGGTAGTAGTTCATGCTTAGACACGCGCACGAGTTAGATGCTTATGGGAGCCAAATTTATGGAACAGTTGTTATGAGAGTCCTCAAATCTCCTTAGTATATTTGGTACTCAACTATGCACTGGTCTACTTGGAATCCACATCCTCCGTTTGGATGAATATCAAAATGATGTGACAGCCCGTTGGACGCTGCTTATCATGTGTTATCCTCGTCGGTAATATTGGTTGCCCAAACACACGCGACGATGACTCTCACGGTTATAACCCGCTGTATTGGCATAAGGGTTAGTTAAAAGCTGCTACTAATTCCTTTCATTTGCTGCTAAGCAGTGAATGCTCCCAAAATCCGTTTGTGTTGGATTCGCGTAGAACTGCTTCCTCTGGAAACAGGTATCTTCTCTGACATACAGTCTTCCCAACAACAAAGCCGTCTTTATTCCTCACTACATTGATCTTATACCATTTATTTCCTGTTCTTCCTTTTTTTATGCAGGCTTGTCTTTTAATGTATGGAGGAGGGTGGAATAAAACACACAGGATTATTCGAGCGTAGCACAATGGACGAAGTTGAACTGCAATTTATTAAGGCAAAATAAGTGTGAGAGAGCACCTCTCTTTCACACATCGTGCTGATGGGATCAACGATGGATTGGGTGAGTGCAACGAGTAAAGCCCTTGAGCGCTCAAAATAGTGCTGTTAATTATAAATGCACATTGATCACCGTGAGAAATGTGACAAATGACAGCCACATGCGAAGGTGGGTGGATGGGGCGTGAGAAGAAGAGTTACAAACTTGCCATACATTTCACCTTATTTGAAGAGTCCTTCCAGATGCAGATGTTACTCGCCCTTGCACACTGTGTCCTCGTGCTGAATTCGACAGTTAGAAGTTTGGCCTAGCCTAGTGACTTCTAATATCAAGCTCTGAGGCAACAGTGGCACTGCACAGCTTGTGATGATCATCAAAGTTGGAACCAACAAACAGAGAAACATGGGCACATTTTGAGTTGGAAGTGTTCTTTCTGAAGAAGAAGGGTTTGGAGTTATGCAGATTTATTAAACTGAGTCGCGTTGCTGACAATGCTATTGCCGATCGTGATGACACTCCCTCGAACTCGACTTGTCATGGTTAAGCAAGGTGTTATATCTCCTACAACCACAAAATAAATGGAACAATGTATAGCGTAAGTGACCGCAAGTGTTCGCGAGATTGTGCTATTAGGCAGGCTGGCCTGAGGGTGGTTAGGAGAAATGAGATGAGGTTATGGGTGGCACATCGAGCTCAATACTTATTTTTTCCTTCTTTGCAATTTCGACGCCATTAGCAGAGGCTGCACAAATTAAAATAGCAGAGGTATGGCTCTTTCTCGGACCCGAGACAATACGAAGCAGCTCTCTAACAAAGTGTGAGTAGAGAGTGAGGATTCATCCACCAGTGACGCTGTTGGTGGGGGTATAGAGGCCAGCAAGGCGGTTAATGTTGGTGGTTGAATTACAGTTTAATAAGAAATGTTGGAAAAGCAGGTTGTTGCTAGGACGTGGTTTATGCAAATGAAGTTGTTTTCTTTCCCTCCATTGTAAAAAGCTCCATGCAATATCACTAAGAGATGTTTACACGCTTTATTTGTCTCCTTCCTTCGCTTGTGGCCTCTCCTACTTTCTTTCCCTCTCATAGTGGATGTAAAAAGGAAAGTCCAAAAGCACAAAAGCAGTATTGATGTATACGAGAGTGAGAAATTCGCACTCTCGTGTAAATAAATACTACGAATCTACACGCATTGAGAGCACGATTCGCAGTCACGTGTAGATCAATTCCACAATTGCACAATATTTGAGAGCGAAAATCGCAATCTCGTCCACACTTTTACAACAATCTGATAATTAATAGAGGGAGCATATGGGTCTACAGCACAAACAGCTAAGTGGAAATATAGAGAATTCATTTTAGTTGTTGTAGTGAATTTGAAACATTAATAGGCCTTGCGCATTAGGTAATCCTCTTCTGAAGTTACATTCCATCCGATTCTTAACCTTACCTCCAGCATTTTCAATACCTGATTAAAGTTAATATTATCATAAGTAGCCGAATGTCTAAATCTAGCTTCCGCAAGCATTCCAGGTGTTTCGTTATCCATGGTGGAGTATACATTAGGCTCTGCACGTATTAAAGCAGATGCATATGCTATCCTGCAAAAACGATAGGCCTGACAAACATTCTGATAACGAGGCATATCACTAGGCTTTCACCAAACTTGGATTTGTAATTCTACTGGACTAGGTTGTCGACTCCATGCGATTGTGCCCTTCAAAGTAATGATACGTGCAGACCTCCTATATATTGGCACACCGCGAATGGTGAGCCTTAACGCGAAGACAAAGCCTTTGCCTAAAATAAGCACGCCGTTTTCTATATGCGCACTTAAATCGTGTACGTGCGGCTACTGGTGTGATTAATGAGTAACTAACAAAGGGGTGTGTGTTACTCATACTAATAAATTAGCCACACACCGACAAGCCAATAGGAATGAGACCTTGGCATCGAATTAGCAAATCAGATGCCGAGGCGCGAGACGGGGGAGTTAGTCAATTGAATTGCCCCCATTTCAAGCAAGCGGAAGTCATACGCGGATCCTAACTTTTAGAATACCTCTGAATGATTTCTGTTGTAGTAAGCAATTAAAACGAATTTATAACAAGGAATCGATGCTGATTTGTAGTATCGCAGCACTACAAGGGAAATTTACGGTCACGGACACGAATTTAATGTGATGAAAACTATGGTAATGACATGAAAAAGTGCGTCTCAACCAAGGAATAAGGGGTTTATGCAGTAGATGCGTGACTAGGAATGGCAAGAAATACATTGTAGCGTTTCGAAACTTCCCTGAAGCCGAAAGAAAGCAATATTTGGGCAAGGCGCTGCAGGAGTAGACCGGAGGCCAGACCGCTCAGCGGAAGTACAGCGGTTGATCCCCCAGGTGGTTTGTTAGCAAACCACTAGCTAAAAGTGAAATCTACACCTTACAATAACTCCTTAAAAGAAGGGCAATGTTGTACCGGACTCAACCATGTAGAGCACTAGGGACGAGGTTCAAGGGCACAAGCTTCGTACTTTCACTGTGTGACTCGGTAGCCGGATGATGTTTGCAGTGCCCTCAGCCCATCTATAAATCGGCGATGTACCCTACTGTTAAGCATTACTTCGACTTTAAAGACGACTAGCGGCGCTAATATAATACGTCACTTGACAGAGTGATGGTAAACAAGACGATGAACTAACCAAATGTGCCACAATCCGTAAATGCAGCTAGGCCGTCCATTTACCCTTTCTATAACTTAAAAACACACTATTTGGCGATTAATTGAGGCATAAGTGATGTTAAATATGAAAATAATGTGACTGCAATAGTCCATCGAAATTTAAAGTCCTTTTCTCGTTCTTTCGTGGTAGTCCATTGTGGAGAATTGATCTTCAAGTTTTTGCAGCCAAAATTCAACCCAGAATTTTTCATGCGAAAAAGGACCGAACCTATTACAATATGCGTAACGCTCCGAGACTTCCCCAAATTCAAAGAAAGTCATTATAGCATGGCAGAATATGCATCATCGAAGTACACCCCTATTCCCTTAGAACACTATTTCGCCTGGTGGAATGGTCCTCTCAGGTTTTCCTCACGTCGACAGGAAAGGACATTCTATAATGGTTCGGCTTCTGGGCCTTTGGAAGATGACTTAAAGAGCTGCAGTTTATCGTAGCACATAGTATTTCAACCGGACTCTTCACCACTTTCGTTCCTACGACTTTAGAAATTCAAAATGACCGATTGAATTCCACCAATTTGGGCTGGAAGAATTTAATTTCTCATTACTTACGCTTCAATGAGTACAAATGACACTGCCCTCATCTAGTAAAGGGTGTCTCAAATTTGCGTAAAAAGTAATTTGATAAAAACCTAGGTTCATTACCCAAAGTTGTAAGCAGTTTATTGATTCGTAAGGCAGACACAGCGCAAGGTCATGAATGGGATGGCATAGTGGGTAAATGGCTCATGCGCACTCTTTTGCTGAAATTTTCATAACCATTGTGCATAAAAATGCGGCTGGCATTTCGTTAATATAGCGCTTAACTTCCTTCTTCAAGGCGTGAGTGACCATGAGCTCGCTAGCATACACCTTGGACTTCAATAAATCCCAAAAACGTTAATTCGAATGACCTGGGCGATCTATTCTCATTACCAAGGCGGGGACTTGCACGACCAGGAAGTCGGTTGTTCAGCAATTGAAATGCTTCTCGCCAAATATGGCATGTCGCACCGTCCTGTTGAAATCGTTTGTCCACCACCATCCATAATTTGCAATTGAGGCACAAAAAAACTGGATTATCAATTCGCGATAGTGAGCGCCATCAATTGGCATTGTCTGACTAACCGCATGAAGATGATGTCCTCAGCCCAAAATCTGCACCATCCATTGACGCGTTGTTGATACTATTTTCCCAGCAATCGCTCGTGGGTTGTGTGAACCCCGAATGCAACAACTTTGTCGAGTAACTAAGTCGGCAAGATGAAACGAACAGTCGCGTCGCTGGAGACGATTTCGTTCGGAAAATCAGCATCCAACCATTCAGCCATCTCTATTCGCCGTGCAATGCCATCGGGCCTCGAATCTTTGTGAGCATGAAGACGCAAGCATTTCGTGCGAACACGCTGTAGAGGGCTTCTGGAATTGACACATCTGGACTGTCAGCAATACTCCCACGAGCAGCTCTGATGTCTCTTGTTAAACAACCTGTTGAAGGATGATCAGAGTTTTGAATATCACCAAATGAATCAATTGCCTCAAGTTCCTTAATTCATCTCTATTCCAGCCATATGTTTTACGAAAATTGCAAACTAAAGCAGACAAACCTTCATTATTTTCAAATGTTACTGAACATCAAAAGCGCATTGTTCTGCCTTTCAACGCCTTTTTCCGACAACCTTCAACTGTCAGCTGTCAAACTGTTTTCCTGTCTTTGTTGTTATCACTTTATCGCACAAATGGCCCAAAATTCACATCTTGCATGCATATTGGGACACGCGTTAACTCCACCTCATAGAAAGCATTCTCATTTGTTGAGTATAAAGTCATTTTAATAACCAGGTAAAAACCGTGTTTGCAAATTTAAGCGTCCAGCAGAATGTATTTAAGGTCTTGAATTTTTTGAATAACTGCATGCTGGCGCCCGGCAATCGGAAGTTGCATAAGCTGGTAGTTGCTACATTCTCAAAGCCCCTTTTATTGAGACTAAAATGGTTCTTCTATCATAAGCAAGAAAGAGGTTTGTTTTAAAACCGGGATTCTATTGAAGGCTAGGAAATACTACTGCTACTCAACCAGCGGCCAAGTCTTCATTGTACAGTTGCTACTTTTGAAAATGGGCACATAAATGCATCATCCTATCATCGCTAATACACCATCGATGCATTAGCGGCTTAAAATCCTCCGAAATTCGCGAAAGGTCTGCCTGCTAACGTGGAATGTGAGCTTTGCTGCATTTTTGAAATCTTGTCGCCGTACCAACCTTTCTTCGAGCAATCAACTTTCGTATCACATAAATGCGAACAGGTCTATTCTTCTTTTTGTAATTAAGCTACTGAGCGAGGGCGGATCATGTTGTTATGTAACCTGTTCAAAGTTGACCTTGCTTTGGGGAATTTCGAGAAGGCTGTTCTGCTGCTTTGCAAACCGGGACCGACTGAGCTTGACTAGTGTTGCAGTCCGAAGATGCCACAGAATCCGCAGGACCACACAGCTACGGAGACGAGGGAGTATTTAAAGCAGCACTCTACTCGCGTCATCTCGAATTCCAGGGGTTTGAATTGGTAAAATGTATATATACCAGCATGAGATGTGAGCTTTAATGTAATTCTTGAAATCCTATCGTCCTATCCGCCTTCCCTCCAGCAACCAACTTTCGCATCACAAAAGAGAGTGGGTATATTGGCTTTGTTATTTCTACCACCAAGCGAGAGCAAAATATGATACAACGTAACGTAATCCACTCGTAGAAAAAAATATAGAAAAAAGTACTGTACTTAAACAATTTTCCGGGTCATATTTTAACCCTGAAAGTAGCAGGCAATGAAAAACCACCAATCAAATTTTTCTTGGCAGTCTATCCAACGGCTGCACAGGCTCTTCAGTCATCGCGATTCGTCTTCGGAGTCATAAATCTGTCGTCCCAATTTGCCCGCCCGATCTCGCAGGCCACAGATGCTTGACACATTTAAGGAAAATAAGTTAAATCGACTATGCACAGTTGGCGTTGTGTCAAGACGATAAGCCAGGCGCCAGGAGGGATAAGTTTTCGTCGAAGTCTTAGCATCGGGCGCCTTAGGCCTTACTTCACCAACTTTCTAGCTCCTACTTTTGATGATAATAGAGGCACCATCCTAAAGACCGAATTGTGAAGATAGAGGGGACTCGCGTAGTCAAGCAGGTGAGTAAAAAACTGTGAGTCGTGCCATCAGCCCTTCCTTCCCTTGCTCTATGAAGTGTACACGAGTCCCTCGTATGCGCTGCCTTACTAGCCTTTGTGCGGAGCTCGAGATTGCAATATTCGCTACAAAATGATGCGGTATCAATTGCCCCTCATTTGAATTGCATAAAAGACTCGAGAACGTAGAAGGTACATCAGCTCAATGCAACTTTAATTATTCCGTTGTTCGTCCACAGGCTTCAGCCATCACCCTTTCCTCTTACCTTTGGAAATTGAAATTCCTTGACTTTTAGAATGTATTTGCCTAGGGACGACACCACTGTAGTGCCTGGTTTGTCATCAAAGTTGTCGTAAGTTGCATGACTCAGAAAGTAGTAGCAGACAATGTGTCATGACTCGTGACGTGCAGAATTGAATAGCTGGAAGCCCATCACTTCGGCCCCAGAACAATTGCAAATTTCACTACGCAATCTTTATTTAAAGTTAGAGCTTGTACAAAAATAGCATTAGACGCAGGTGCTTGAGGGATGGCGATGGTGGAGGGAGATAAGATGAGATCTGAGCCTTATTTAAACTTCCCATTTTCCTAATTACCTCTCGACAACTGGTACCCTACTTGGGGAAGATTGCGGAAGAAGTCGAGATTGGTGACATTTTGATCGACGTGGCGGTAGTACCAATCCTGCCAGTTGTAGAACCACCGCTCCGTCACATCCAGCACAGGAGCGTTGATGTGCATAACAAATTTATTTACAAAGAGATAAGGCGAGTCTGGCGTAAAGAGGGGACGCATACCGTAGAGGTCGGAGATGCAGACAGCGTGGCGCCACACTCCGCTACACTCCTCTGGAAAGAAGTGTTTCCACCGATTCACAT
This sequence comes from Taenia hydatigena, assembly GCA_036345935.2. NCBI lineage: Eukaryota > Metazoa > Platyhelminthes > Cestoda > Cyclophyllidea > Taeniidae > Taenia > Taenia hydatigena. Next base: position 15,254,437 of record JADWOT020000002.1, on the reverse strand, counting down.
AGAAGCCGCCATCTGCATCAACAACGAAAACGACGTTTACAGAACCGCCTCATTTTCCGAGTTTCGCACTATCACACCCCTGGTTCGCATTCTTCACCACTCATTATTCCTAACGTTGAATTCACCATTTTGCCAAATTGATTAAAGTAGTTTAAGTGGTCATTCTTTTCAGCATCTTGGTGATTGCGTTCGATTCGTTGCACCACTTTGTTACTCCAACGCCCCCTCAACCTGCATTCGTTTAACTCAGCACAGAAGGTTGCTTTCACTGACTTTCGTGGCTTTAAAAACCAGAATCTAAAACTATTTTTTGGATCTAAACCTTCAAAGTCCTCTCACCAACAAAATAACGCGAAATTGTGAAAAGACTACTCTGCATCTTTAGTTACGGCTAATAAGTGGCTTAAAAGCAACCGTTCGTGACATTTTAAACACACGGTAGCAAGTGATCCTGCCACTTTAAAGATCTCGGTTGGGGAGATGGAGGTAAAATAGACATATGCATGGGTTTGTTTTAAGATATCCTCTATTTTGAATAGAGAAAATCCAAACTTGCTTTTTTACTAATGATTAAAGGGTCAGTGAGAAATGGAGCCGAAGAATCCACATTTATCTCTGTGTGAAGTAGTCTTGTGCATTTTACCAATATCTCCCAACCAAATTTACTTTTTCTACCCGGGGACCAAATGATACAAGAACTGCATAATATGAGGTGAAAGCGAACCAGCCGATGATTGGACGAATGCAACCGTTGTTCAGATATTTGGCGTGAGTCGGTAGTACGGATCTCAATTCAAGCTGGTACATACGATGTCCGATTTGAGACATATACAGTTGGAAATGACGAGCTCTTTTTCTTGATGATCTGAATTTAAATCGCGATGGGTAAGGACGAAAAGAAGTTTCAAATATATTTGCCGTGAAGTAGTTATTCATACTGTGTGAAGCTACAATCCGAGTTAAATGAAGTAGAAAAATCAGCAGATGCAGAGGGTGGAGAACTCGAGCGCTTCAACCTATGATGAAGTAGCAGCAAAACACTCCATAAATGAGTAGCAAATAAGCCATGACTTGGGACCAAAGGCATGGAAAGTGATGAGCTGCAATGCTATCATATGGGAAATGCACGATCACCTACAGGGGAAATTGCCGGGGGCATTAAGGATGGCGTTGTGGTTGACAGTGGAGAAGAGAGCTTCGTCGGGAACACCAACCTCAGGGAGGTAGTCGAGGAGGTCTTTCACCCGCTGGTCAGTAAAGAGGAAGTTGATGAAGTCCCACGTCACCACCACATGCACTGCACCCTTGTGCAACTGCAGTCCATGCGGCGGATCACGCCACGCACGGCGCACGTAGAAGAACCTGTGTAGAAAGCAGAGGAGGACGAATGTGGCTGTAGAACAGTACTTTGTAAATCAGTTTGCAAGCAAAAACGCATTTCGAAGAAAATCATTGGAAGAAAGACCACCCCTGTCGCCCATTTGATAAAATAGCGGCATGAAGGCAAAGTGTTTTCCCCATTTCTACCTTCCTTTAGTTTCCCAGTCGTCTATTTTATTGCATTCTTTACTAGGAAAAGGTGACAATCTTGTTGAAAAACAAAAGCGTAATACAAAGCTGAGGATAATGATGAGACTGCACCTTCCCACTTTCAACCCTGGCTAAAGTTCATGTCTTCCCATGAGTTGTTCCTGAGTTGTCCTGCGAAAAATCTGGCTTTCATCTGATTCATCCACTAAAGACAATTTCCTTTCAATTTGTATTGGTCATAAGAGTTCAGCCTCCGGCAAGTAAACAATTCTATCTGCAATGCATCCACACACAGACAGCCCAGACTGCCATCGAAACGATCAGTGACTCGGATGCAAAAATTGTCACACCTGCGTGCAGTGATTTTTGGCCAGATTTTCTACCTAGTTATGATGGAGAGAATTGCACTACTCCACTTTGTTTTACTGCTCGCCTAATTGCAACGTTGAAATCTAAGCTAGGAAGGCAGAATTCACATAAGTTCAACCATTGCATTGCACCAATTGAGAGCGAAATTCGCAGTCTAGTGGAGATTAATACTATGAAATTGCTTAAATGAAAGGGACATTTGCAGCGTAGTACAGATTTACCATAATTTCCATTCCGTTTGGTTAGTTCTATCAGCGCATTGTTTGACTCCACACATTGACCGATGGTTGTGCTAGCTGTCACGTCTGCTTAAGAGAACCACCTACTGACTGACAACATAGCAACATTTGAAGCCGCCCTGCAGCGGGGATGATGTTGCAAGATTCATCAAGCGGTATGCAACCTTTCCTCATCTTGTCTTCTTTTAATCACAAAAATCCTATTCCGCCTCACACCCACCGACCCAATTATCCACTAGTTACATATTCCGCTCCTTCTTAAGCCATTCTCAAGGCTATTTACTTCAAGACGCACCCATTACCTGTACGGCCAACAATTAACTGAAACTTAACAAAGCAAGAACCTCCTGAAGCAAAATATACCGCACCTGTCACGTAGTCATACGAATGGGCTACGGCTAGCAGAGCTTTAATCTAGAATAAAACATCTCCATCACCAATCCATACATACGTACCTCAGTTTTCTTAGCTTTTCCTCCCCTGAAGGCGAGAGGACACATCATACTCAAGCAGAATGCATACACGTGTATTTAACATACCACTCCGAAAGGGTATGACGACAACATAGTTAAGTGACCTCACCACCAAAATCCGTCATTCAACAAACGGTAGCATGGGAAAACTACGTATGTTAGAATCCACGGAAGGAAGTGGGGCATAGAGTTATTAAAAATTTGCCGTTTCTCCTACAAACTAATCGCACTTAGGAAACATGCCACCCAACTCGCTGCGACACTCACACGTGTAGACGGCATTAGAAACGCCTCTTTGGATAAGATATGCATGCGTGGAAGCTTGTCAATGACTCGCGTTTAAGGTCTCCTGCTATAGCCAAGCGATTTTCAAGCATATAGCAACTAACAATAACTACACTTCCGATTACTCCACAACAACTTCATATTGGCTTTAGCTCACACCATGCCAATATTGAAGGCGCCAGAACTTAAGCATTTTATTTTAAAAATGAGACAAGCAAAGCTAATAATCATAAGCCGATGAGGAGGAGACTACTGATGCAGCACAATTGCTAAGGAGAGCACGGAGAATGGCGCTAAAGGGGAGAGAAGGACTATGTAATGCATCAGTAGTTCATTTGATGATGGATGTTGATGGGGGCCACATACTTTCCTTGCCGTTGTACCTTCGCCGAGTAGGTCGTATATTTGTGAGATTGATATGTATTTTGCTTGAATGTAGTGCCTCATTTGGTGTTCTTGGAGGCTGGGAAAGTCTGGAGGCGCTGCAGTGCGTGCGTATGCAGTAGTGATGAAGACTTAAAGTACTGTTGGTCGTAGCTTATTTGTGTGACTACTTGACAGTTGCGTAATATTTTGCCTCAACAGGTATGCAAATGCTTTTTACTGTGTTGGCTTGCGATTAATTGTCGGCACTGTTGACGAGTGCATTTCAAAGCAAAGTCGGTTTGTTAGTCTTGAGAATGGGTTCTAAATGTGCGAAAGACGAGACAACATCAGCCATTAAAACTTGTCAATGATGAAAGAATAACACCCACAAGCCAGTTGACGATGAGGCAGTCTACAGGCTAAAGTGTCATGCAAGACAACCCCACTGAATGCCATTCCGCATTACACGCACTTCACAATTTTACGATTGCAGGCTTCATTAAAACCTCGAAACTACCAAATCATCTTCCAAAGTGCTTGAGTTTGTGTATTGAAGTGGTTAAAATGCTATTCTGAGCATTTGGGCATGGTGAGACCGCACAAAATTATAAGTTTATTGAGCATATTAGTGATGTTAAGGTGGGTTTTTTTGAACTAAGTTATGGAATTGACTTTGGGCCCAAAGGAGCGGTCCATGGCATATCTAGGCATTTACATAGATGAAAATGATGAAATAAATTGTCTTTTGCCATAATTGGAAATAAGTCAGCATTCGATGCAGGTACGTACCTATTCAGCTACAAATTGTCATCCTGCCCTTACGGAGGCGGTGAGGCGCCCACATATTCATGATTGCAACATAGTGCGCCCGCAGATCACATTGCTGATACGCATGCGCCCACGCGTCAGCTTTTGGCTCACGAATTACGTTGGCTTAGTCATACGCCCACCTTATGACCTCTGTGCTTTCATAATGACCCTCATCATTCTCGCCTCTACCTGTTCTCTTAGCCCCTCTTCTAAATCACATTGGATGCGGGTTAGCTGCTAAATTGGGTGAAATTGCCAACTGATTATTTATTAAACAAGGTGCATTCAACACTGTTCTAAAGCAGGCTAATGACCGCAGTGCCTTGCTTCCTCATCAATGTCGAGATGAGCTAAACTGGCATAGAAAAATGTGATACTTACTTCCATGCAGAAGAGCATGGTCCGAAGGGCATGCTGCAGTGTTAAACACAGCCTCCATTAACTGAATTGTTCGCCTAGCTAACGACCGAAGCATCGGTCCACCACACCAAACCTGTAAAGATGTGGTCTTTTGGGAGTGAAACACTTAGGCGTGAGGTCCTCACATGGACTAAATGATTCTTAAACTTTCATTCTGAGCGCAACATTTTTCAAGAATTGTTGATTTTTCGTCAGGCTTTGGCACCTAATTCAATGAATGTACAGCCTGCACCTCTCATATTTGTCACAAAGATGCAGAATCCTGTTTCAGGCAAGGCGATAAAGTTGAAATCGTTCCATCAAATGCCAGAATATGCGTCGATAGACGTAAAATTTGAAACAATCTCAAAAATCAATGCTAAAAGTGCGTGGGTTACTCTTACTTACTAGCGACCGATCAGTAGACTTTTAACTATCAAATAAATTGTTCTAAAGCGGGTCCGTACTGACGACAGATAGCGACAAACGTTTTCCAAAAGGCACTGTTTTCCTCGCATTCGTTTAATACGTTGTCAATTACCCTATAAATAAAATGATACAATTAAACGAGAGCTTGACAATTTAGGAGTCTTTAAAATTTTGTGAATTAATAGATGTATTCCAGCGTCTTTTGTTGAGCGGAATAAAGTGATTTTCTTTTCATCTCTTTAATGGATGATTTTGTCATTACATCTCATAGTAATTCTCCTAGAATTTCGTGTCAATTCTGGCAGAAAAACTGCAACTTTTGAGGGATCAAATACTTCTTTTGGATTTTGCTGTCTCTATATAAAGTAAGCACAAAGAGAAAGCACAAGTAAAGTTTTGTTAAGTTTAAACCAAAGAATTGTAATTGACCACAATTGCCACCAAGCCAAGTAAGAGCCTACCAAGAGTGCTCCTAATAGAAAAGCAGACACAGGCGCAAGAGTCCTATCAACCTAGTGGATAATTTACGATTTCTGGGGTATTTTGGAGTTATCTTCACAGCGCATGGCATGCAAATGGACGAATTTTACAGAAATTATTCGACCGCTTAATTTCGTTGCGAATTCGTGATAAGCTAGTAAACTTTTCACCGGACACCGCAATGGCAACAAATTAGTGAGTAGGATGTTTGGAGATATCCGATCCGGAAAGTTCTAAGTCCAACGGTAATGAACAAGACTTTTGGAAATAAATGTGAAGAGAAACCACAATTTCTTCTCCGCTAGCAGAAACACGACGTGCGAGATACGGGACAGGGTAGCTAAAGCCAAATTCGGTCAGCGAGAATACAGGAACTACAGCCTGCAGGAACCATAATGCTTGGGTTCTACCACTAATTTTCCTCTTGAACCGTGTTGCTTCCTGTCACATGTCTGTGCTCATAACAACTTACATATATAGCTAGTAGTTTAGCTGAACGAGCTTACTCCTTCCTCTTCCCATTGTCTTTCTTATTCTTCCTCGAAGACACACCAAATTTGACAAAATGATGTGCCTCACTGCCCAATCACATTCCCATCATTTTAAGGCAAGCGCTTAGCATTGTCGCTTTCACTTTTACATCCTCCTTTAAAGCTTATTTTCGTGACACTGCTAATGCGGTCAAATTGAGTGAGCGATTGTATTCACAGCTCAGCAAGCAAGCTTAGTCAAGTTGATTATGGTGGCAGTCTTATTAACTCTTCCTTGTTTCAGTGACAGTCGCGGACGCGCTCTGGCTCCTTTCATTGCCACGACGCAGCACTTTTAAAGGAGCAAAGACTATTGTGTAAAAACTTGCCAGAGTGGATTACTGATGTCGTTGTCGCCATGAGTGGCGTTTCGAGTCTTAGCATTATTTTTACTGCTCCCAATCTGCGTTCTGCTGCTACTTTGGTCAGTCAGAGTCACCGCTGCGCACACGGCAGTAGGGAATGACGGCGGTTGAGTGTTTTGCATACTTCATGCTAAAAGTGGGGGGGAAACTTGTTATACATGGAAGTTGTCTATTCTCGATTCTTGGAGCCTGTCAGGCGTATTAAGGGGAAATGGTCGCTTTAGACCTCCCTGAAGCCATTGCCTAGATTCATGGTTCGGCGGCGATCTTTATCTTTGTGCGCATCGGAAATTGATGTTCACTTGCAATGACTTCAAGTGGTGCACATGTTGAAGAAGTATGACGGGTCAGAGGGTGTCGCATTGTTGACATTTGTCATTAGAGGGAGCACCAGGAAGAGAGGGTGGAAGTCTTGACAGGCAAAAGGCAGAGTAGATGCGATCGGTGGTGATGATGGAAGCAGTGCTTCTATTTAATTATCCCAACCAGATTTGAAGTTGCCATATATTTAATTAATATCTGTAAAAGTTTCTACTCTTAAATGCTTAGAATTTAGGCGGTCGTCGACTGATGTTCCCTTTTCCTTCAAGCACCTAGCTATCAAAGCAGCAAAGATACCGTTTTTTCTTACACAGGACCTCAAAATTACCGGTTCCAAATCAAAGACATGAGTTTCTTTAGTCATTACTTGGACTTTCTAACAAAATTTAGCAAAAGCGAGTTGCCTCAAGGTTGTTGTTAATTTATGGTGAACAAAGTGTAGGGATTGGAAACAGACTGTACTTAAGATTAACACAAACAAGCTGTGAGGCAAGTCAAGTGCTCTCTTTCAACGTTCCTGCTACATCTTCAGCTGCTAGTTCCCTAGCGATCGTTTGTAGAGCCCCTTCTCGGCCTTAACAGCGGTCGCAGGGTGAGAAAGGTTTGAAATCATCTATCCCTATCCCAACTGCGATTTCAGCCTTCTAACGGTACCAGCCAACGCAGCAGCAACTGCTGCAGGTGTAGCAATAGTCAATTGCTAGTGTTTGCCGGCCAACGAAAAACTGGCCATTCGAAAAGCGATAGAGTACGAGTTTCGCCAAACGCTCGATGTGGTCGAGTTTGCCACTTTACAGTGCCTGTAGATCAGATGTCCAATGGTTCGCAGAATCACACAAACACTGCAGTAAACTTCAAGGCTAATAAATGGCCTCATTGATGTCCATTGGCAAATGGCTCGCATCCATCATCTCCCTTTTGCTCCAACTTCTCATTTCAGTTTTATAATGCAGTGTGAAAGCATTGTGAACCAGTTATCCAATGACGATGTTAGGAGAGTTGGAAGTTGTAAAGATTGTAGGAAGAATGCTTACGTGGAATGTCTTAGCAGGGCATTTATTTGGCTGTCTTTTTGATTGTTGCAGTTTTTACCGAAACAAACGTATTTAGTGCAATGAAGCACAGAAACAAGCGACATTCCCCTGCTACATTTTGTTGCATCTAGAATAGCAGCATTTGAATTGACAGACGAGTTCTATTCAGGCTAGCAGCGGTGGTGGTGGCTGTGGAGGGGGTGGTGAAAGTGCGACCCAGCTTTCGGCTACAAACGAGACTTTTGTGACTGCTCAGGCACCACCCAGCACCACATTAGCTGACTTCACAGCCATTACCAACGCTGCTTTCAAAGCCACTTGCACACCGAAGGTTATTATCCAAATCTGGTATGGAGATCACATGAGTCCACTTCAGGCAACCGCCTTTACCGATTCCCTCATTCTTTTATAAATATAATATATGGGCTGGTGGTTTTACTAATAAGTGTGCAAAGCGCTTCGCGTCTGTCTGGCTGCTTTAAGTTTTTCTTTGCACTTACAAACAAAACTAAAAGGGAGGTGAATTTGTCCCGTGCTAAGCGCGAAGTTTGCTGTTCCTGGAGAAAAACTTTTGCGTCGAGGTGACTCGCCCCGTGGATGGACGCTGTCTCCCTTTCGTGTCATTAAAACGCGCATAAGTGACCCATCACCTCAAATGATGAATCCTCTGGACAATGGTATTCGAAGCAAGCAGATCTCTCTATCTTAATTTATCCTGTGATCCCCGGTCGTTCACTCACGTTGTCCTGCACGTTAAAACCATTGAAACGCTGTTCTTTGTGTCATATGGTGGGCAATAGAGTTGCACATAAAACAAGAAATTGGACTAACGGCGTTCTCGGACTCAAAAGAATACTGAAGTCATTGGTTTGGCGCATCGTTTGGATTGGTCGGTTTCGGTTAGTAATGTTGTATCAGAGCAGTCTTTGGTGTACAGAATAAGCGATCTCACGTTGATTCTTCTCTGTTGTAGTCTTAGTGGCAAACGCACCACATAGCTTTGTTGCGTTTGTTTGCTAGAAACAACCCTGGACAATTGGTTTTCACTCACTCTATCATCAAGGAAGCCCTGTGATGCAGGTTGTCATTGAACTGCCCACCTTCTCTAGGTGCACTTCATGTCGCAGACGTCGATTTTGGTGATTGCGTCAGTGTCGATGATAATGGTAGTGTTCGGCGTAGACACAGCTGTGACAAATGAAGAGGTAGTCGATCAGATTTGTAACTATGAATCTTCGCCCTCCCTTTACCCTCTCCTAATGATGTCATGTGTAAGAAGTAGTTCACAAACATTCTCGTTACTCACATAAGAAAAATAATGCCTTCATCTCCTCATCAATATTATATGAGGTCTAAGCTACGATACTAGAACAAGGAGGGTTAAATGAAATTGGCAACTTCGGAAGAATCCCGCTACGCGTAGTACAGTGTAGAATAGTCAATAGATAGCCTGTTATCTCAAGCGTTTAATCCGCTCTTGCGTGATAAGCAGAGAATCACGAACTAAGTCTCACAAACTATGTATTTTTTACCAAACTAGACATTCGGTGATGCGGCAAATTAAGGATAGCGTCATTTCTGGCTGTATCCGAAGCCACCTTAAATCACGGCCTGAATGTTTGCTATCATTCACAGTCAATTACGTGTTTGAGCTGCTAGACGTGGCATTCATATACCCTCATTTATGATTCACGTTCAAGTGGGGCATCTGCGGCAGATTCTCAGTGCAATCGGAACTGGTGTAGTGTGGGCTCTTCCTAGACAACGCTACAAGATACTCCTAGAAATGAAACACTTTAATGTCAAGAGAACCAAAGAAGACAGCGGAAGCCGATAAACCTATACGTATAAGTCTGCGGCTTGCTTGACGACGATGATGCCTCAATTAAAGTTACTTGCACTTTGAGTCATTTAACGCTTCCAGTCAGTTTAAGTTATCACTTAAATGCAAAAAAACGTTATTTTCTGTCAGAAGTAGTGTGATAAGCTGCCAGTCATCTGAATTTTGTGTTTGCACGAACAAACACATTGCTGTGCCCTTGGTTCTACAGAACTTTCAAACAGTCTGACCAACGTTTCTGATCTTATCAAGACTTAAAGCAGAAGGATGACAACAGGAGTTTGCAATAAGGAATGCATGGATTTATTTCCTGCAACCATCAATCATTGACCCTGTGATGAGCAGAGACACTCACGGCCAAATTATCTCTGGTACTGTGTGGTCCTCATAATGTCTTCCGAGAAGAGCCCGGTTGATACACACACGCTATTTACAATCATCTGTCGTCAAGCCATTGGACAGCGTGTACCCATTACGCCTCATACCGACCTTATCTCGACTACCTTCTCACTGGAAATCAAAATCCGGAAACCGTGAGAACGATGGCATTTATTGACACTTGACCATCATTCTGCGTGTCCAGTCCTACTATTTCTCAACATTTTAAGTGACGGTAAGTTGCACTGCGTCTCAGGAGACGACTCCAGACATTGCTTCGGTGGCAGCGGTAATCGAACGCTATTCAAGAGACCATAAATTTGGATTTTCATCGACTAGTTTTTAAACTTTAAATCTATAACCCTCAACCGAACTCCTCCCTATGGTACAAGCCTATCGCATAAGCGCCGTTGTCAAATAGATACAGAATAGTGTGATAAAACACCATTATCACACCTAAACCCAATGGAGCCATCCAAAGTCTGGTGAATTGTATGAATTACTGGTCGACAAATCGCATGTTGATTGGTTAAGCAAGGTCATACGAGTAACTTCTATCCTTTAGCAAAAGTTGCACAGTGGCTATCAAATAAGCAGCCCTCTTTGCCTCTCCTTCAAGTATACAGCAAAAATAAGTCGCAATATTTCTATTCCTGGCGAAAAAGGGGATGCACATAACCAAATCTCATTTGCGAATTGTTTGGAGAGAAAGATGTTGCAATGATCCGCTACCAGTACCACACCGGGCTGCAAGTCATGACGGCTGGTTGAACCGATTCGTGCTGAAGAAAGGCAAGTTACTTTAACGACATGCTTTTTGCCTACATGAGATTACATTTTACGAAATTTAAGCAGCATGTATGCCATATTAAACTAGCATTTATATGGAAAAGGCAAAATGGTAAAAAAGCGAGTAACACTCATGTTATAATGCGCATTCGTTAACCGTCTTATTCAAGTTTCTTCCTAGACTGCTTTTGAAGTAATGCGCAAGCATGAATGATAGACTTTAATCAAACACCCTTCTGTCCGCTATGAAACAAGATTTTCTCATTTTACTAAAACATCATCCACTCACGCATGCAGCATGTCACACTACTAGAAGTTTTAATTTTTGCACCTTCAGTGCAAAATCGCTGAGTAGCAAAAATGAAATTTACTTCTGATGTGTTGCAGTTAAAACCGCTATTCAAAAAGAGAGAGCAGAGGCAGAATCGCAAAGTGTATCTCGGAATGTTTAAAAAATTTGTACAGCTTTTAAGCATCCGTTGCAAAAATATAATCCAGTGCACATGATTATCGTTGTTCGCCAGTTATATCGTCGTCGACCTCGCGCTCATGTCACAACAAGTGCGTCATCAACATTCTATCAAGGAATCAAGCTGTTTTCCAAGTCTCGCAATATATAATGTTCAAAATTACTTAACACTGCAAATAGGGATCGAAATGCAAGAATTTAGTGAAAGTGTGGGTAAAATTGCGGTTTCAACTCATCCTATAAGCTCCAAAAATGGAGATCAGGATGGTAGTATTATCTCTCAGGGAGGGAGATCCCTTCAAAACCATTCAAAACCATTCTCCTTGTGAGCATACTTTAGCAGAACCCATGGCCTAATTACATCCCACACCACTGGTGGTGAAGGAAAGGGTCACGGTGACATTTACTTCTAAAAAGTCCAAGACGTATTTTTCTGAGGACAAATCAACCAATAAAAGCGATTAGTGGAGAGTGTGATAGAGGTGGCAGAAATAAGGGAACTTGCCGCCATGAACGGTAAAACAAAGCCAAAGGCTCGCGCAATTTTGGGTGAAACATGCTTTACTGACATTCTAAGGCGTAAAATGAGACCAGAGATATGCAAAGTGTAGCTATAATGAGCACAACCATGTGGCAAAAGTAGTGTGGTTGAAGAGGAAAATTTGTGGTAGAACCCAAGCATTATGGTTCCCGCAGGCCGTAGTTTCTGCTTCCTCGCTAACCGAATTTGACTTTAACCACACTGTCTCGTATCTCGCACGTCTTTTATGTGCAAACAGGGAAGAAATTGTGGTCTCTCCTTACATTTATTTCCGAAAGTCTTGTTCATTGTCGTTGGACAAAGAACTTTCCAGGTCGGATATCTCCAAATATCCTACTCATCTATTTGTTGCCGCCGCGGCGTCTAGTAGCAAAGTTTACTAGTTACTCACAAAATTGCAACGACATTGAGGTGATAAATAATATTCGTGGAATCTGTCCATTTACATGTCTTGCACTGTGAAGATAATCCCAAAAATACCCAAAAATTCGTAAATTATCCATTAGATTAATGAGTCCTTTGCTCCAGTGTCTGCTGTCCTATAAGGAGTACCCTTAGTAGGCTTTCACTTGGCTTGGTAGCAATCGCGGTCAACTATAATTATTTGGTTTAAACTTAACAAAACTTTACCTGTGCTTTCTCCTTATGTTCACTCCATTTAGAGTCAGCAGATTCCAAAATAAGTGTTTGATCCCTCAAATGTTGCAGCTTTTATGCCAGAATGGACACGAAATTCTAGGAGAATTACTATGAAATGCAATGACAATTTCACCCATTAAAGAGAAGAAAAAGTAATTTACTTTATTGCGCTCAAAAAGACGCCGGAAAACATCTGTTTATTCACAAAATTTTGGAGATTTTATGGTTTGGCAGGCTCTCGTTCAATTGTATTATTTTATGTGCAGGTTAATTAACAGTCTAATAAACGAAAGCGAGAAAAACAGCGCCTTTTGGAAAACTTTTGATGCTATCTGTCGTGACTGGTGTGGACGCGTTTTATAACAATTCATTTGATAGTTAAAATTCTACTGATGAGTCGCTAGTAAATGAGAAAAACCCACGCAGGCAGGGTCAAGAGGTAGTCGAGACTTGTTTGTTATCAATCTGCACAGCATTTTTTTTCTACCAACGTAGGCAGAAAACTGCTACGTCAAATGTAACGCAGCATTCGATTATCGTCAAGTAGCCGAATAAGCAATCACGACCGGCAAGCCTGATCTTCATGCTACCTTTCATTCAGTCACTCCTACGGGTCAATTCTATAAAACTTTGTCAAAGTGGCAATTAATTCGTGAAAGACTGCTCGATTTTCCCCCTTACACCCTCCTTTCTTATGCTATTCTCTAGACTTCATCAAACCTTTCTCCTTTCTCCTTATTACCCACGTATTGGAGGCTTGTTACCAGCCTGTCCTTAGCACAGCTGATAGCAGATAGATAGCCAATAGAGGGGCAGGTCTCTAGAACCATCTACTTTATTCATTGTTACAGACGGAAGAATGGGACTATTGACGTTGGCCTGCTAGTCTACGCTTAATCTCGTGTTTATTCGCATAGAGGTTGCCATCTGTCTTGCGCATTTATGGAAATGCTCGGTCCAATCTCATCACATTATGGCGTCATCAGCAAAAAGTCGGTTGCTGTAGCAGTTTGACCGAAAATGCTGTGATTAAGAAAGGCTAGCAATTCGATCAGTGAGTAAATAGGATAGACACTTAGCAGGTCATAGCTTTCTTGGTTCCGCACAGTGGTCTTAAAGTAGAGTAAAAGCAGGATTTAGCATTATCTTTAGGCTCAGCAATGAATAAAGGAGGGATTTTTGTGCATTTTGGTCAAAACATTACTGCTAATAGGCCTTTGATTGGATGTGGTTTTGACCTGCCGTATCTAAGGTAAAAGTGCAAAATTTTGAACTTGACTATAGTCTTAGGTAATTATTCGAATGTGCAGCCCACACAGCATAGAATTCGAAAAAGTTGAACAATCCAAAGCATTGTTTAAAGAGAGTAATGTCACAATTCAAGCCTTGTTAATAGCCCCATGGAATTATTTAGTGCGTTATCAAGTGTACACATTTCTGCAGCATTGCCAATAGTTAACATGAGCAGTCACACGTTTCTTTGTTTTTAATTCCGATTTTCAATCAGTCAACTAACCAATGGAGTGTTTGAGGGCGATCATGAACGCGGTGCTCCTGCCTACTTCCCAGGAACTCGCATGCACGCATCTCCAGGATCATTCTCGATCTCCCTTTACTGCGCTACATTTAAATAATGGCATCCTCAGTAGTCTTTAACTTTTACTCTTACAAAAGCAGCGGAATTAATACAGCTTGCATTTTTTATCGCGTCTCCTGCTGCTGTTATTCTTAGTATTCGGAATCCAGTTGGCGGCATTCAATTCTTGCACGAGTTCCAGTGTAATGGGATCTCTATATAGATGTAAAGCTGCTCTTCGGTAGGCGTAATATTATCTAACACACATTTCCTGCGCATGGCACTTGCTAATCATTTCAATTAAATCTAGTTATGTTAAGAAAAACTACTAAGTATAGTTGTTTCTATCTGTTTTGGCTATCTCATTGCTTCTTTGCGACCCCCTTGCTTGCCCTTTCAGCCCGATTAAGCATTCGTTTATTCGTTTTCTTTTGCACACTATTTATATGACATCCTCCCCTTCATTAGGGTATTTGCGAGCAAAGGCCAAGCTGATGCTTTTGTCCAATCGAGTTTAGTGTTGAACACAAATAAGTGCTGGCATTTACAGATCTCGATTCGCACCTTGAGACACATCCCTTTTTTAAAAGATTAGGCAACACTTGCTGAATATCAATCAGAGAGACCACCGTATTCTTTCTAGTTTCAGCAAATTACTGCAAGCTTTTTGTAAAGTGTTTTGCAAAGATCGCAAGAGACCATAACGCGGTGTCTATATTACCTCATGAACACAAATAAATTAACAGCGCCCCTGTTTTAATCATCTGCTTGGACTAGGCGCAATATGGCCGAGGTGCTGTTGGAAAATATAGCTTTGGATGTGCTCAACCATATATTATACGATATGTGCATGTGCAAAAGTTTCTGCCAGCATTTCATTTTGGCTTTTGAAAAATTGGATTACTTTAGCTTTCTCTTCAGCATTTTATTCATTTACCGATTCTCTCACATTAAGTGCTTCCACCACAATGCATACACACATGCACCCATTCATTTACTCTTCGGATTAGACCCTATTCATAACCAGTATTTTCGCACAAACCTTGTCACAGGATGCGCAGCGCGTTTGTCGCCAACCGTTTAGTCAATCAGAAATGCAAATGCACAATCGTATTGTTCAAGTGATGCGGCACGGTGCCTCATTGGCAAAAAGGTCTGTAACTATCAGTTAAAGCCTGAGTGGAAGATGTCCAACTTATTTGCTTTGATGTAAGGGGACTTTGTTCCGTCTCAATGTCACTACTGATTTGTAACTCTTCCCTTAAACTTCACAATGATAAGTGTTATGTTGAACCAAAAGTGCCATACACGGCCAGTATTCTACGTCGTACCTTTTGATCTACCCTTCCATACTGCTCTTATCCAGCTATCTTTCTATCTATCTATTTCTGTACATTCTCCTGATGGAAACCAACCTCTTACATGCAAAGAACCCTTCACCTGATTTGATGTAGAATTCCTTCTAGCAAATCTCTCTCTTCTTCATTACGCACGCTCATATGAAAGCGGTTTAAATGCATCATGGCACACTTCCACTGACTGCGACACGTCCCTGTACCCAAGCACGCATTAAGAGTTGTAGCACAGCAGAACGCAAAGCGAAACATCATTTACAAAGCCGACTAATTAACAGAGGCATGCTAGCCTATTTTAGTTCAAGCCGGGATAATTTTTAACAGAGTGGTGCGTTGGTGTCAATTCTGGGGACTCCGGCCTGCCTCCGGCGAAACTGCCTTTTACTTTCCTATCTCCGCCACCTCCTTCGGTACGCAAACAAACATGTAACTGCAGAGTCTAGTTTCATGTTGCCTGTGTGCACAACAAATCGTTGTGCATCTTAGTGGCCAGTAGTTAGACTCACCCCGCCAAAATAAGAACGGGAAATTTTCAGCGCTAAACTATCAGAGAGACAGCTTGATATAATCCCATTCAATACCCTGCGATATGCTATGCCGCGTGCGCATACTCATTTCATCTTCTATCTTTCCTCCCCTTCCTCGACATCCACATCTACCTCTACCTCCGCTGCATAACTGTCTGCGGGTCAACTAGCAAATTAGTAATTGTTCAAGTGCACACACACCTCGACTGTATGTGACCGCTGAAGCTCACCAATGTGGCTTAGTATGCTGCTTGTGCCAACATGCAGGTAAGAGATAAAATTAATTAAGAGACGCGGCAATGCAGGTAGAGTGGCGCAGTGGAAGTGTGCTGGGTTCGTAACTCAGAGGTCTGTAGATCAAAGTCCCACTTCGCAATTTGACCACCTATTCGCACGGTCGAGTCTAGCTGCATCTCTCTTCGATGCTTCGCTCACCTGGCCTAAAATTTTATGCTCACCACATGTTTAATTGCCAATTCCCTTCAGCTTTACATCCAATTAACGCGACCTGCTCAGGGGAACGCTCTGCTGCGTGAGTGTTATGGAGACCAGTCTGATAACTAGAGGTGGTCGTGCGCTTATCGCCTAATGCCAAGTGAACGCAAAGTCGACCTCACAAATAGTGGACTATCACACATAATTTAGAGTTCTGACTAAGAGATTTTATGGAATCCCAGCTGGAGATGGCGTGTGGTTGTGGTTTTGTTATTGGCACAGATTAGGTGAGTGTAAGTCAATATTGGCAAAGTGCAAAGAAGAGTTGGTAGTTAAGATAAAGGTAGAAAGTATGTAGGAGAAAGCGAAAGGAGCTTTGGCCATGTAGTATCCAAAACAATTAATGCGATTCTTTATGACGTTGTTTCTTACTAAAAGCACTAGCACTACTAAGACCCGAGAGCGACTAAAATGCAAAATTTAGCAAATTTTTGTACTTCGAGTTTAACTAGAGTTGGATTTAAGAGCAGCGGCAAAAGACACATCACAGCCTGGTTCTCTGAAGGCCAAGTAAAATTGAGATGCGGGTACTAAGTAGGAATAAGTATGGAATGGCATATCATCCTCATTATTAGTATCAAAGGGGTAAAATAGCACCAAAATGTGACCGAACGAATTTCGGGCCGCATAATCTTGCACATTTTAAAATGTTTGAAACGGCTTACACACACAAAGCCAATGAAGGTAATCTTCAAAGTGCTTACGAAGAATAGGAGAATGCTTGAGGCGCTCGTCGTAATAGAGTCGGAATCAGCTCCAGTGCTTGAATGTTATCAATGCTTTAGCACAGAGACAAATTAAAGATAACTAGGCCAATTCGCTCCTCTGATTTGAGAACACCACATGGATTCATTACCCGACATCTTATAAATGCACATGTTTGACTAATGTGGCTGGCTTGATAAGTGAAAACTGAAGTAAAGGAGAACCGAAATGCTTGATATAAGGTTATCTAAAGGTTATTAATACACAGCACTTAAATTGAAAGTGGTTATTTCTGTCACAAATCCATTCTCTTAAATAATTTAGCTTTGATTGTTTTTATTTATAGGTCAGCAATTCGCTGAATTGAGTTATAACTACTTTGAAACGAGACGATGCTCAATGCGGTGTTTTTTAAATTACCGGTTATGTATTTTGACTAAAGTAAAGCAATATCATAGCCTTGGCAAATGCAGCGGGAGAAGAACCACAACAAAATTGACAAAGCAAACGGAAGTTGGTTATTAATGCACAGCAGGGTATCCCTTAGGGCAAAAGGATAGACCATGTCCAAGGAAATTGAGGTTCCTCACTCTGTGACTGGTGCTGCTGCTAATTCTAATGCAGGTGTGCACAGCGCTCCGTGTGATGATGCTGAGGTGTTCAAACACATCTTTCTCGACACTGTGACTCAGTGGCGTAATGGTTTGCGCATATGACCCCAGATCAGAAGACTGCGTGCTACTCCTACTTCATTCTCCTTTGCCGTTGCCTGCAGCCACCCTTTGACTTGTAATCTCCCCTCGTTATCAATTTCGTTACTATATCGCTGCTCTTGCTACTGCTGTTACTTCCGCGGTGATGTCAGTGGCGAAATGAAAAGCGTTGTAAGGACAATTTCACCCTTGCTCAAGTTTCTGTGTGGTAACTTCTTTAAGTTTTCTGTCACATTTCACACCACTATAAGGCAACAGTATAATAAAACTATGCTTTCATTGTTTTTAAATGAGTGCTAAGGAAAACGTCCTTCCGTTTAAACTTTTTTGTCGAGGAAGAAGAACACATAAGTATACTTAAGCGATAAATGCAGGGAAAAAATACCGCAATGATCGACCATTCCATCATTTCTCATCTGCATCAGCTTGCAAAGATTCCCTATTGAAGAAATGCCTGAATCCAGAAGGCACGCAAGGTATAGCCAGAAGTGGATTTACATATGATGGTCGATACAAAGACTTGATCCGCATCGAGTGAGGCTATGCAAGTGATTATTATTGCTTGTTTGGGCTACTGCCTCTGCATGCGCGACTTTAACACCAAACTTGTACCAAGAAAAATTATATGCGGAAGACAAAAATAACCCGCGAAAACGGAGAGGGGCATTTGATTGTTTTGTAATTTTACGGGCATGTCGAAAAAGCAACCGTGAACACAAATTACTACCGCGCAAGTAACTCGTAAGTGGGGCTTAAGGTCTCTCCTAGTCTGCGCACATGCCCGTGTTACACAACAGCACCTGCATTGGTTAGTAGCATCAGGCCTAATAGACTAGCTTTCACATGTATTCTCATGCTCAAGTCAACCGAGGAAACTAAGGTATTGAAACGACTTTACAGCTGTGAATTTCTCAGCTTTGTCATAGGAACCCAGTTTTAGCAGAAATTCATGCCCTTAATCGCCAAGATAAAAGGTTTGGTACAGGGTCGTCATCGTAAGAGTCACACTTAGGAAGAAGCTTGTCATCGCATAAGCTATCAATTAGGTAGGTCGTAGGTATGGCGTAGGCGTAAAAGATGATAGGAAGACAAAGAATTGTTAAAAGAATACTATCGTACGCAATTATCAGGCAAGCTAATTGATGGCGTTGAGTCTTATAAAACGCCCACGATCGAGTGTGGGTGCTTTCGGCTAAGTTCTCCTTCTTCGATTCATGCATAGCGAAGAGGTTCATGGTTGCTCGCTCTAAACCCATTCATCAAGGAGCGTCAAACGGCAGAGCATTATCAATGTCTGGAAATGCTGGAATACAAAAAGCGATCTTTAAAATCTCGTGAAAATGTACTAGTTGTACACGCAAATCTCCATCAGTATTGCTGCCCATACGTCTCCTTACAAATTCCATCGTTCGCATGCCTACAAACTGTCACAATGCAAATTGCATCAAAACTACACAAAATAGGCCATTAGGACTTGCATATAGTTACCAGTTTGAGAAGTAGGCTTAAGTCGCAAATTTCCATATTACTTAGTGAAACCTGTCAAAATCTTTTTTAAAAGGGTACGATATTCCACTCGTTGTCGCTTTCGCGTCCATTCGTAGAAATGTACCAAAGATAAATAAGTAAATTTTAAGACACCGGAAGCGATTGAAATTAGTAAAACTGCTATACCTTTCCACTATTTAGACCGGAATATATATTTGAGTATGGCCACTGCTAGTTTAGATTCAATTAGGCTAACAAGAGTGAAGCGTGGTTGAATTCTGCTGAGCGTATGCTAAGGCACGCGGATCCCACACTCTGCATTGGTAATGCCACTGTCTTGCTGGCATGCACATCTGGCCATAAATGCAGCTTTTTAAGCCTTTTCTGCTGTAGTATTGTAGCTTACTTCTTAGCGACTCACTTCATCACGTCTACAGTGTGATGTGACTTGTTCATTTAATCGTGCTCAAGTCACCACACCTCGTCGTAGAATCAAAGACCGAGATTCGACGCATCATCACAGACGGCGTGATGCTTTCAAATGCTAGGCAATGTCTCACTTTCTCAAACTTAGCTTTATCGAGTCCCTGGAGGAGTCTAATTAAATCTGCGTCGATTGTAGGCCCCTAATAACTCTGCTTAATCTTTACATCCTTGGCGAATGTCAATGTGCCTCAGTATTAGCCATATTTTCCTTTTTGAAGAGATCAGCTGATCTACGACTAAACCGAACACGCATGCAGAATTTTGGCAGCTAAATGGGTTTGCATGATGGGCTCTAAAATCAGCACTAACGATGATCTTTTATCCTCGGCTAAACGGTTTTCTGATATTAAATGAGCATCAACGCACTGTGATCACCGCGCCGTGGCATTGCAATCGAGTATCGCACAGAAGAATGACACTATTTTGCAACTTGTCAGTGCTGTGGTCTACTTTACCTTGCTTCTTTTAGATGTGTCCTCAAGTACTTTGAACTTATCAACCCGATTAAATCACATCTGGGGACGGTGAGTAGTAGCATAATGAAGACATATGAATGGGGTAAAAAAAGTGGGAAAGAAGATCAAAGTTGGCTAGGTAAGCATAACTATGTCATCTTTGATGGTGATTACAGGCAGCCTAATACAGCTTAAAGCCACAATAGGAAAGGGAGTCTGCAGAGGGGATTGCCAAAAACAAAATGCAAGGAATTGGTTTTACATGCTCTGGACAAGGAACTTACTCTACTTGCCAAACTTCACGTGGATAGGATTGGCTTGAGAAACAGGGCACATGTTCTACTATGGGTCCATTGCCTAAGTTCATCATTTTAACAGAAATGGCCACCTCCTCAGAGTCGGTTCAGTTTGATCATAACCTGGTCGAAGCCGACAACGTTTTAGAAGCTCTTCATCAGTAATTTCCCGCTGAATCAGTAATCTTTAGGGAATGCCTCCCTTTCGTAAGCCGTAAGCATGATGGCCAATTTAGAAAGACACGATTGCTGCATATTCGCAGCCTGCACACTCACCATTATCACTTGAGGAGCCAAGTAGCCAAGCCGATGGCCTCGAGCTCTGCGTTTGCTAAAGGCATACATATTCTGCCCTAGTGTTATGCCTTCATTTACTAACAGCAAAGTCCTGGGACACTACATTTGCGGCATCGGAAGGCGGACCCGGCCCTAAATAATTTGTATCTTGATTCATACCGCTCTGAGAAACTGTAGCAGTGCAAAAGAAGTGTATATCTTAAGGATGGGTGTAATACTGACATTGCATAACAAAAGGGCTAAGAATTACGTCCATCCTTGGCGTTTGTTCCATTCCCGTTTTCTGCAAGAAAGCTATTAACAGAAGCGACACCAGTCTTGAGCCGCCTGGACAAGTTTCGTTTCGGAGATTCCCTCGGCATGCATGCTTAGGGAGACTGGTGTGCCAGAGTCCCTCTATGGACGCGCTGATGGTCAGCAGAATCTCACGCTCTGAATTCAGTTATTCTTTGGACGAGATTGAGGATCCAGTCAAATTGCCCAGAGTGCTACAGGCTGTGTCTAGTGAAACGATTACATCCCCTTGCCTACTGCAGAAGAAGTCACATGTTTAATCGAATTAAACGGAATGTGTAGACGATCCGGAGTGGCTAAGGCTAAGGCGAGGCTAAATTCACTTCGAATCGGAAGTCTATTAAAAACTTCACCTTATGAGTCCTGCGTCCAGACAGTCTATTCTGCGAAAATTACCTCTTATCGACATTTGAGACAGCTTCAAGTCCCTTATTTCTCACTGTCCACCTTTACCAACCTTGTTTGCGAAAGCAAGCTTTCTATTTGGTAAAATGCAGATCTATAACCAGCTAATATTTAGCGGATTCGTGCATTTTTAATATCCGGTCAAAGGGCGTTCAACAGATAAAATCGCCATTTCGCAATACATTTGGGCAATTTCCGCAAAAGCCAATCTCAGAAGTCTATCGCGCGTCTACCCATAATGAAATGTGAGATTAGGCTGAGGTCGTAGTCGAAACTTCATTTCCTACTTCTTGTATTGGATCAAAATTTTCCAAAATATCACCATATGCTGATGATCTACTCGCGCAGAATAATTTGATTACGCCGTTGGTGATCCAAACAGTGATTGCGGTGGTTGCTGCAAAACTCGTGCAGCGAAACACATCGCAAAGTTTTATCGCGAACTCGGCGAATCTAAGGACTTCTCATTAGCAGCCGTTTTGACGAATTGGCGACTGTGGTACCTGTGTGAAGGCGAATTCGGCTAGCTAAAGTTGGATGGAGATATTTGGATGGATCCGCCTTGCCGCCATTTGGAAAAAAATGCGTATTATCAAGGTGGTGGTCGTGGTTAGACCAGTGACTGAATTTTACCGACTTCGAAATCAGCTTCATTTCCTTTTTGTCATGTGATCCATGCATTTTAAGCTCCTTCTTCCTGCCATTTTGCAAATCTCAATATCTTTTTCTCATTTTTGCTTGACTGTTTGCAGAGTGAGTACGAAAATGCTTTTCAAGCACTTCTTTATTTTATAAAACGCTTTTATGGATGGGTTTTCTAAGGAGCGGTTTCAACCAGACCTTATTCTTCAAGGAAAAAGAGTGGAGAATACGGAGCCATGTATGGTGATTTCTTGTGCAACGGTGCCATCGTGTATGGTTTTAAAACATGCTAACCAAGAAGCGCTGCGCATTGCCAACGATATTTTTCTTCCACCATTATTGCCCATTTAGCATTAATCAAAATTATTTGCCTTATTTTTGGCAGTTCACGTTTAATTCTAACTATTCAGAAATTAACATCCTCTGCTACAAATTTTCAACCTTTTATTTATTAGATATTAAAATATAACACCCTAAAAACTGCTTGCGAGTGTCATATATAGGAGGTCGACAACTATGCCCAGGTAGACATTAGGGCAGGAAATTCGAAGTTAAGGTCAATAAAATGCTTCGCGCTTTATAATGAGGCGTTGAACACGAATTTAGATACTATTTGATTTTTCGGATTAGTTCTAGTTGTTTCCTCTTTTCGTATCTGTTATTGAGCACCTTAATTTTACTTCTAAATAGGGATGAATTGAAAAACCCACTTCTCTCATTAGCTTAAGCCTTGCAACTACGAGTGATGAAAAGATCACTTACCAGATGGACAACCGCAACCGTTGTTTCACTACCGTAAACCGTTTTTACTTTTTAATGCTGTGGTTTTTTTTTTGTAATTTGCGCTTTTTCTGACCAAAGAAGGCCAACCGGGCTCTTAATGCAAATGCGGATTGTGATTGTCGCATCTACATTATTTTGACAAGTAAATTTTTTAGTGAATGTCCAACACCTGAAACGGAGTTCATTGCACTTATTCCAACCTTCTGAGCCCTTCTTACTTTATCCGGCCCTACTTTATACAGTCCGCGATAATGAAAGAATTAGAAATCAAGAGGAGCGAACATAGAGGTAGACCCGCATTTGTTGTAATTAAATAAATGCAACAGTAAATAAAATATCCTTAAAAATTGATGCCCATTCTTCTGTCTGCTGCTCTTATTCCCATTCATCCAAGTCCAATGTACTGTTTTCAGTGCTAGCAACGGCGAAATAATCCTTCGGCAAAAGAGGGTTAAATATTTATGTCTACAGTGTAACGGCTCATTCCCTACATAAAATGACGTTCAACTCAAAATCCATAATTTGATATTGTCCGCTTTGGGAGTGAAGGCTTGTTCTGAGCGGAGTATCAAGCGATCGCGTAAATAGTTTTGCGCCAGGCGATCGCCACGAATGTTAAATTGAAATGGACGCATGCATACAGTATTTATTTGTGACGCCAGAGGTTTACTTAGTGTGTCTCGAGAATGTCGATGTAATTTTTGGGTGCACCCATTGATTTTGCTTAATGTCGGTGTTCAGACAATCTCTACCAATTCCTTCTCTTTACCGAGATCAAAAAAGCATGGAAGCTAATTGATATCAGGGACTCAAGTACTAGCCATTTGATCTCCAAGCAGACGTTATTGAATGCAAGTACTCTATCCGAGCTCTGCACAGCTAGTTCTGAGACTGGAATTGTTTGTTTGCTGACAGGGGAGCTGCTTACATACACCGCTGCATATTTGCCATTGATACGCACGTGCGTGAAGAAAGGCAACAATAGAGCTGTCAGCTCATGAAAGCTGCTCAGCTGCCCCAGATCTTTGCGTCAAGTTAGGGTGGCGGCCTCTACTCCGGAGTGCAATGTCCGCCGAAATGACCCCTCGAGGCATCGAAGTCAACTGTACTCAGTTATGCATGTAACTCAGAACGCAGAATGCCACCGCGCAACTGGAAAAGTCACTGTGATGCCTCAATTCCCACTTTTAAGTCGACGCATTGTGAGCCTCCAGAACTCACCAAGACTTTATGCCAACCAATTAATCAGCTCCATAACCTCATCAGTCTCCACAGCGAAAAAGCCATTCGCTAAGCAAGCTTGTACTAGCTATAAGCGAGAGTTAAAATATTCCAGGAATCGAGATGTCATCATGGTTATTAACAGTGCCACTACTCAGATCTGCTGATCGCTGTTCCTTTGATGTCACTACGGTAATATCATAGTGACATGAATCCTCATTAACTGATATGAAAGTCCACAGAGTATTTATTTGCATTATTATTAGAAAACTACTGTGCGAATGAGACTTAAATCTTGCTGTCGCAATGCACAACGCCATTAGGTGAACTTTTTGGGCTTTGCTTAAGAGTTTTGTCCTTTTGTTGGACAACACTTGGAGAATGTGAACATTCTAGCCTTTGTAAGTGCGTTGAAATTGAGTAGTGATTAGGGTTCCGTAGAAATTTCCATCTTCTTTGCCACAATTCTAAAATTCTTATGAAGTCACTTCATAAAGGAATTTGTATTGCATCATCCTAAGCACGTAAATAGACAAAAAAGGCTGCAATTGATTTAAAGAAGCAAATCACAGATGGCTGTCTACTAAAATTTGTAAATGTCTATGACGGGTAAGCGACGTCTTAAGAGATGCTCCTGCAAGGTAGAGTGCGCTCTCTTGTATTTGAAGTCTCAATCCAAATTGTTTAATCTTAGTACCGCTACCGTTTTCTCCATATCGCTGTAAAATTGCTGCTATAAAGCTTCCTAGATTTAGTAGATTTGGAAACAAAAGAAAATATTTTAAAGTGATTTTTATTCAAATGCCAAGCCTAAATCACAGCTAGAAGAATTCGCTTAAGTTAAGAGGTTTTAGAAGACTCCCAAGTGCTCTTGCTACCAATGCCAATGAGAATTAGAAAAAAAACTGAGATATGGTCTACGATTTGGCGGTAGCGATAAAATCGTAAAGTTTTTTAGGACTAAAGCACTGTGCAAATAATAACAACCTTTAACACCCTATCTCAAGTGCTTAACTATCGTCAGGAAAGAATCCAAGCAACTCGCGATTATCGAAGTGCATTGCATTAAAGGCATTAGAAAACCAAATATATTGGCACTGAGGACTATGCTTAAAGGAAAGCACTTTAACGCCGTAGTTTGTTTGCATCGTGACATCTCTATAGATAATAAATGAACTTACATTGCAATTTCATTGATATTAGCAGGGCAATTCGAGCGAGCTTAACACTCGCGATGCTACTTATTTAGATCGTAAGCATATGATTAAAAGAAGGGTTAGATCATTCGTAATCTACGCCCTTGGGATTGCATCCAACTGAGGGTAAAAGTCCTCAACGCTAGTCTCAAAGGCAATCTCAAATCAATTGTTTCGCACTATTATTCAAGTACTCAATAGAATATGTTTCGATTACTGCATTGTAATGAAATTGAAGAGGATAGTGCCCAATGAGCTCGGTCATTGTGTGCCCACTCCGAAGAATCTTATGGTTGTCGCATAGCGCACTGCAGTCCGTGTCCATCTTACGCTCTGTGTGCCCTTCCAATTGTTGGGTTTAGTGCTTTAAAAATGACGCCAGGTTATCAAACCGATGGTGAATTGTAGTTACTGCCCTGCTGAATTCATAAGTAAAGATGCAAGTAAAGCAAGCGACATTATGCTTGAGCGTTTCTATTTTTCCCTAGAGAAAAATAGAGGCAGAATATGAGCAAATCTATGAGTATACATTGTGATAGTCTTATTTATAAAGACTTCCCTTCTTTATGGCAGAGAATCTGGCTGATCAGCGAAACGCGTGAAGGAAACCTTCTCACATATAAAACATGCGTGACCAAACATGGTCAGCTTAGCCTTGATCCAAATCTGTATCGCTTACAAGGTCAGTGAACATGGTAATTTTGAGTCAGCAGATTCTACTCGCGCGTGTACCTAAGTCTTCCATGGTGCTATGCCATAGATGGTAAGTTACGGAACTCGGACGCCAAGATCAGCACCTATGGCCAAAGTCGATGACAACGCCCACTTACGCCAGTGGTGCAGCTCTCCAAAGTAACCCATTCGAGGGCGGTTTGGAGTGGTGTTCAAGGGAAGAAGTGTCCTTACCATGAACTTTGCATGCGGACCCATCCCCCTAGTTAAAACAAAAAATAAACACCTTAATTACTTTGTTCCTCTTATATCATCAGTAAAGAAAGTCAAGAGGATTTCTTGCATTTTAAAGGTAGAATTATAACTCGCTCGCCGATCCGCCTCTTGCACCGCTTCAATGATAAACAATAAAGTTACTTTTTACACCCTGCGATTGGTAGACATTATTTGTTTTACGGAGTCGAAAGAGCCTCCTCTAAAGCTATAGCCTTAGTAGTCTGCGGCATAGTCCATGATAGTTTATCTCCTTGGGGCCTTACTTTAGTTTTAGAGGCACAAGTTTGGGTCACGATGGTAGGCCAATTTGATGATGCGGCAGAGGGGCGCAAGGTTATGTCTAGCAGTTCTCATAAAGTCATTTTGGATAAAATCCTTTGGTGGCTAAGTGTCTTAGCTGATATTAACTCATTTCCAATGACTTAACAACGGGGCTATTCCTCCCCTCCCATCCAAGTTTTGCGATTGATGCACGCCTTTGTCCTTCACAAACCACTCACTTTCCATTTATTTTGCGCAGTATCTGACAATGGAAAGAAATATGTTAAGGAGCAAGGAGCCAAAGCATACTTCGTAATTAGGTCCTCGCTCCCTCTGTCGAATAGAGATTTGTGTGCCAATTCGACTACTAGCAGTGTTGTGGGTGACAAAATGCAAAGGAGACCTACTTTAAAGCTAGCAATGTGTGCTAAGATCAAACCTGGATAAAGAAGGTGAGTTGGCACTCAAATGGACTAGTATATGCATCCTACTGCTAATTCTGCGGATATAATGTCAACTCTAACGTCCTTTCTTCCGCTGATAGCACATTATCAGTGACACGCAGCATTTAACCTTCTCATATGCGGGTCCCCAAGCATTTAATTATTCTGCATCTCAATGCGCATAACACACATTTTAAGGGTATTGAATGTGTGCAGATTTTAATTTGAGCATAGAAATGGATATGTCATTAATGAAGTCGGTGGCTTCAAAAAAACAGTTGGAAAATCTAAACGCATGCGATTAGTCATCCTAGATGAAATCAAATAAATTTGCTTTAAACAATCCTGGTTCTATGCATCCTACAAGAGATCAAGCGAGCAGGCTTCGAAGTCGGCATAGGTCTCTAATTTTTTAAGGTAGACAGTGTGCTCTGCACGGACTGATAATAATAATCAAGTGAATGTAAGATTAAACATTTTGATTCCTCGTCTCCCATCAGCCCAACCTCGTCGCCATCGACCTGCGTTTGTCCCTGTTGATCCCTAAGGTTTTTCGCCCGTTTTACTGTCACGAATGATTGGGTGTGAGTAGTAAAAGCTGACTAAAGATTAAAGGCTGCATTGAGTAGGGGAAGTTACTTACCGATATGTCTAATAACATCGCTGGGAGGTGGTGATATTGCCGTCATTGGCATTGCGGAATGCGGATTCGAGGTGTGCATGAAAGGAGACAGAAACAAGGGTGCAGGTGGGGATTAAAGAAAATGGGTGATGCTCGATTGAAGTGGTAAAACAAGGTTCTATGAATGAAGCGACTTTTACGTTAGTGCTAATTATGATCGTCCCGACATCAATGCTAGTGTTGATGAGGATGGCGATGGTAAGGTTAGGCGAAATCCACGTCCGTTTGCACACGCAATAACAGCTAAAAAGATGGATTGGTCAAGTCGAGTGTGCACTGCTATTGATGGGCAGAAAATCAGCATCCGAATTAGTTCCGATGGCGGTAAAACGGCATCCAATGAAGGATGAAACTAGGTAGCTGAGAGCCAGGGCCGCCAGAAATGGGTCTAAGCATCCATTATTACTCTTTACCTAGTAAGGCTTCCACGTTTCCCCATCATCTAAGTCTTCGCCATCAGACACTTTGTGATGCAGTGACCGCATTTCAGCTTTGATCTCTTACAAGACCGGTGCTTGGACGTGCGAATAATGCGATTATCGATGTCGACAAATAAACCGCAAATCAAGTGCTGTACCTCCGGTCTAGTTAATTTTGCATTACCTATGGGAATAGTGTTCACCGTCTATAAGGTAGACATTTACTTGTTGTAAAGCATACAATCAAAGCCGACGATTTCCGACCTATCTGTCAGAAGAAGTGAATCGTCCGGCGAAAGAGAGAGCTAGTGACAAGACTGTACATATTTGGCAATGCTGTCATAGGTGCATTAGATCGAGATAGTAACGGGGAAGACGATAACCTACAACCGTGCGTCAGCATCAAGGGTCAATCGTAGTCACAAAGAAGATTTTCTTTCAGTTTCCCAACATCGATGCTATTTAACGAGACCAAGTGTAAAGACGAAGGTAAGTGAAAGCTAAAACCGAAAAATGAGGGGATACCTTTCGCGGATTTTTGGTGAGAAGCGCATAAAGCACCATGATAAAATTGTTGGTCAAGTAGCATACAACATGATGACATTTTCAGTTCTATGTAGCATTATCAATTCTCCATGAAAATATTGTATCCTACTTTGCAGGTTATTGCAATGCGATAACGTAATTGAAGACTGACTGTGCCAATTCTTGCTTACCGCTTTTCGAATAAATACTAGCAGCTGAGATTGCTATGATGTGGCATATTTTTATAGCTTACAAATTAACCATAAATCCTATGCTAGTACCATTCTCTACCACATTAAGGAACTGCCAAATAAAAACCAAGATTGTTCTCCTTCTGTTCTAAAATAGACTATGCATTAGCTGTTAATTGGAAGCAATTAATTTTGTATTTGACTGCGTGAGGGCATAGTTTTGCACAGTCTGCCAAGTCATGCAATCCGAAACACAAGAGGGATGCTCTCAACGGTTCAATAGTGAAATTAGTCTTTTGATATTCCTTGTAAACTCAAATTATGACTCTTAAACAATCATTCAATAAGGTTATTTATATGAGCCAAAAGTTTTACATTCTCATGCCACGACAGAAATTCCTCAATCCTTATTCGGTCTAAATACGCGTTACCCAGATGTTGAATTCAGGCAAATCATTCGACATTTTTGTCTTGCGCTTGAGTGCATCTTGCATTTTTTTCCATTATTACAACCAGCACACGTATTTTGATTAATTACGAAATCAGCCTGATTCATTTGGCCGCAATCACCTTTTTCTTGCCAACAAATTAAAAAACCCTATGATAATGAGCAAATTAAAGTCATTTTGGAGTACAGAGTCACACGTTGCCGTCTACATGCAAACATCTGCCCACATGCTTGGCCAGTAAATTTAAATAAATAAAGTTAAAGACGGTAGTCAACGTGCATGCTAAAGACCAAATTATAGATACCATAATACATACGGTGAGGCTAGCTAGTAAGGCATGTGGCCAGAGAAGTGCTCCAAAGAAGTTAACAAAGTTAACTCATCGATTATCTGCCATGCATTTTAAACATTGCTTAGCGCTTTAACTCATTCTCATAACTTCCCAAAAATATGCTCAATGATCGGCTACCCTCTATTTGTTGATATTTGCTTCTACATCGCAAAATAATCAATGTAAAGCACAGAGTAATGTATTTCGCAGCACTATTGAAGATAGCACACAATGTTGATGAGCTGCATTGGTGTTAACATGACGAAATCGGGAAGTAAAAGGGATTGCGTTTTTATAACATTGTCTTAACAGTTCGATATCAATGCCTGCGAACCATGAGCCACAAAAGCATAAATATACTCACTCAACATGAAGCAAGTTTTATAAGCAAAAACATACGCGTAGGGATGATGTGAACGAAAGCACTTCCTTGGTCACTCGCGCGTAAGATAGCATTCGTAACATTTCGTACAGTAACGATGCATTCCATGCGCACTTTGATTTTAGCTGCAGCATAATGCGTGCGTGCCAGAATTTCAGAAGGCCAAGATAAATGGAAAATAATTACTTTAGATAAACTGTGAACTCATCAATTTACCCCGAAACGGAGTAAGGGAGAATTCTTGTATACTGGGTCAAGCAGCGTGGTCAGATAGGTACATGGCAATGTACACAGTCATTTGCATTAGGCCCAACTCCCTTTACTAGTGAGTGAGGACAGGCTGATGTTTACTGCGTGTACTGTGCACCGCAATCGCACGAAGCAAATATCAATCGCATTCATTTTACATTTTGTTCATGAGGCGATGTGAAGGGATGCAAAACGCAATATTCAAATTACTGCCTAAACTGGATTCGATTGCGATTCTGGACTTTGATTTCAGTGCCATGGAAAACTTCAGCTACCTCTCCATTCATTTTATCAATGGATCTGGTCGACTAGGTGATATTTGGCCTTCGTTTCTGCTGCCCATCCATTTCGATGTCCTATTAAGCACGTTGCGTACAAATAGCTATTAAAGTGAAATTAGGAGAATGTCTACAATCATCCCTCGGAAGGGCTGCGACGTGTAACTCATAATTCGGCAAGACCTGTTCATTATACATTGTCGAATCTGTGCATTCACCTCTGATTGTCTTCATCACGTCCACTCGGAAGCCCAATACAACCGCTACGACAAACACAACAGCTCATGGAGAACACTATTCAAATCAGTTAAGGTGAAAGTTTTATTGAATATCAACGCCAGCAGCGTTCGTGACTGACTCAACGCAATGTGGTAACAGAGGAGAATGTGTACACCGTCGACCAGCTCACTTACCACCATGGCACATAGGATCAGAGGGTGTCATCTCTTCGGGGACCAACAGTGTCTTCAGCTTCAATACGCTCAGATGTACTGGCTACCTCCCACCCAACTGTTCATCTTAAACCAGACCGTGACACAGGGATTGACATCGTCGCATCATGCTCTGAGGCCGCATTCCTCGCTACTAACAATTGCCAGGTCGTGACGTTTTAGCTGGGCATACAGTTGGTAAGGCCGGGATGCACTCTCCTCTTAATCACAATCATTCACTTAGTTACAAGTTCCTGGAATAAGTATGATACTTCCCCCAGCTTAATACGTTTTGACGTGGTTAGGCAAAATGCTTGATCAGCTTCCCTATAATATTTGTGATACCAAAGACACTACACGGAACTGGAAATGCCAAGCGAATCATAAATAAGACTAGGAAATCATCGTAGAGCTGAATTGGAGCCAGCTCTGATGTACGAAATGCTGAATATTTAATTTTTATGATGACAGATTGGCAGCAAACAGGTATTATTAACAGAGATTTCACACAGACTTGTGCGCAAGCATTCCTCTACTAACACAAGTTGTGATTTTCAAGTAATAGAACATGGATGACATCAAAATTAGTAATTAAGATGTTGCCCTGCTAATGAGGGACGCATAATCGTGTAAGAGGTTAGACATCATAGGCATTTTGGGGTCAGCGCATTGCGGTGATATAAAACGAGGCCTACCAGAAGCACTTTAACGCTTGAAGGATTCCAGTAGCATCACGGGAATCTATAGCAAGTCCACACTAATGCCAATCCTCAGCAATCGCTCATTGCTGTGCGCAGTCGATTTGGTGCCCAAAGTCCGCACAATGAGCTGTGCTCACACGGAAAACAGCCGCTGCCATTCTTGGCTGTTGTTTTACAAATGAGATTTATTAGTGCTTTATTTGAACATGTCTTATGATTTATTTAAGTGTCTTCCTTGCAATGAGCACTCTGAAAGCAGTGAAAATCTTGATACTTGTTTTGTGTTGATGTCAGCGTTTGATGTGTCTTTCTGTGGGGAAGTCTGGACAGCCAACGTCTGAAACAAGATAGAACATTACTGCTAAATTTTGAATAGAAGACATCAGTTCTTTCAGGATCAATGTGACAGCAAGTAAAATTCTGGAAACACTGGCGTGCTTGTTGCAAGGAAAGCAGAGCGCAAGGACTTCCATGCCAACAGCTGCGTGCTTAAATTAGTGCGTAAAGAGTGAAACCACCCAACCTACTTTACAAGGTAAGTTTAATGAAATGAAGCTCCAATCACTACCTCATCAACATCCTGAGCCTGTGAAGTCGGTGCCAAAAGTAGACCCTTTGATTGCAGGTTTGCAGGAACAGAGAAGAAGCGAGACAGATGATGGTAGATAGGTATGTCCAAACTTCAATTGATCCCACCTTTTATAAAGAGCCATGAGTTCAGTGTAAATGCAGTCGCCTTTAAAAGCACAATAATTAGAGTACTGAGGTTAGAAAACGACCATATAGTTCTCCTTGCACACATCTCTCATGTGCCTTGCAGGTAATGTTGTCAAAAGGTTGTTAAACACACAACTTTGCTTAAGGTACGTGCTTTGTGAAGTGTGCACAGGCCGATCATTTAAGGTAACTGCATTACAAATTCTTGTCAGAAATTAGAAACTTCAATTTTAATAACTTATTGGAATTCGTTGACACCAAAGTAGTCACTATTCGTTGATGGGTGAAGAAATTCTAGTGTTGTAAAATGTGCATACAAGGAAGAAGAAGCGGTCGAAGCTGAGTGTTTTTATGGCGTGTCCAAGTATTTGCCAGACACCGAGAAATACGACGAGGTTGAAAATCACGATGCACCAGGTTAGGCGACGCAGTGGTGCTAGGGCTCTGCGCACCTCCGACAAGGGTGGTTTATTCTCACTTAGGCGTGGAGAAAACCGCAGATCCGTTTGTCTGGCCGTCAACCCAATGTTGGGAGTCTGATACAAGCATTGAATGATTAAATAGAAAGGCATGCCATTATCATTTGGTTAAATAATCTCGACTGAAACAGTTCTGAACTATGCAAAGGCTTTAGGAGATAAGGCAAATTTTGTACTCTTGCAAAGGTCAGGTGGATGGCTGGTTTGCCTGCCGAGTGAAGATCTCAGGCCATGGCATGAGAGGATTATCAATCTCTTGCACGCAGCACCACACGCTTGACGCCAATTTGGGTGGAAGAGGTTTGGTGAGGAGGACAGTGATCAGTACAGGTAGCAGAAAGCCGCCCAAAAATGCTATCCCCAACCCCGTAAGCTGGGTCTGCTTAGAATCTGGTCATTGAAAAGATAAGTAAGGTAATAAAAGCAAGAAATTCTTTATAGATAATGCAATTATCAGTCTGTTCTAAGTGTCTGCGCTGGTTTTAAATCATATCCAACGTGTTGTACATGCAGTGGTCAATTCTGAATGCACGCAAAATAGATTTGGATGAGCCTTTTACTGTAACTAACGCCATAGACACTTGCCTGCTTAAAGAGGCATTGCCATTAAACCTCATGTAATATTAGCACAGCCTCCTCAATAAACTGCTGATTGGCTGAAGGTGGTCATATTCAATAATAAAGAAGTGACACCTCTATTTTAGCTCACAGTAAGGCAAGAAGAGCCAGAAACATACCCAATGATGACGCTTTATCAAGCACGAACCAGGTGGTAAGTGATGCCCCTGCACTAATGAAGTAGCCAAGTAGAAACGCAGCCTTCGAAAGACGCTCCCAAAGAATGCTAAGGCAAAGGCATCCAACAAAGGGTGTGCAGAGACCGTAGAAAAGGAAATTCGCCAACTAAAATGCAAACCGTAGTTAAATGTGCCAGCGTAATTCCCCAAACTAACTGAAAGCAACGACAAAAAAATTATAAAACAACCTCACTTCGATGGGAATTTTTTAGTTTAAGACAAGGAAAACACCTGACCTCTGCCATCATGCTGTTCTCTTACCTTTCGCACTCGCTTGCGCTTCCCATCTGTCAGATTAATTTTCCTTCGCTCTTTAAGCATGATTCTTTCTGCAACCCATTCCGTTCGACGTTCGTCTACTCAATTTGATCTTTTCCGCTTTCGACTGCAATTGCAAGAATAATTGTCCGATGGTAGTGACAAGAAAATAGGAATGCCACTACCTGGAGAGCTGCCACCAGTAATTAAGGTATGGAATAGGATTGAGGAAGTAGTGCCTCCTTTAGAGCCCAGTGGCGCAACTGAGACTGGTTATTGAACACTCCAAATCGCTTTGATGCTGGCATTGTCGTTCAATTTTTGACCAAAATCAAGCGCTAGAATATTTACTTGGAAATGAAGGTCAATAAAAATACCTTTAGGAGGAGAGATCATTCTGTAGCTAGATGGGCTCACCTCACACCAACTATTGGCTCGCATGCGTCGGCAGATGCACACGCATGCCTGTGCTACCGCTGAGTGACGGACTTCAGATTACTATGGTACGCATCTCAACGCGATGAGAACTTATGCATAAAAACATTGTCAAATACCACTTTCATGGAATCTGATGTGTCAACCATCTCTTTGTGTGGAATTTACAGCAAATGGTGCAAAAGCAAGCTGTGAGGCGTTGTGTTATGATGCGAAATCTACAAGAGAAGGAATTGGGCTTTTGTGCTGCAGATATATCAAACTAAACTGCTTAGATTTTAGATGACTAGCTCCAAACGCTTTTGTTCTCTAAACCAAACACTAATTCGGCCAGTATGAAGATTAGTCAGTCGGTCATTCAGTCAACAGGCAGCCCAAATGATGTATGCTGCATAGACCGAGATTAAAGGAATATGGAAAAACATAATCTTAAAAAAGCGCTACATTGCCTTGTTGCCAGTGCCAGTTCTATCCATTTTCTTGACACATGCGAACCTAGTAAATATTAAACCAGCGTTACCCTAATGTTCGCTTTTGACATTGCAAGATGGATGAGTTTAACGCAAGAAGAATTCGGCTAATAGTGCAAGAATAACGGAACGAACGATAAATCACAGCTCATCAGCGCCCGCAATGCGCAGAGGCAGTGAATGCATTTGGCGAGTCAGCGTAAACTACAGCGAGGCATTGCAGCTAGCTAAACTGGAGAGAGCATAGTTGATAGGTTAAAAGGCATATTAGATCAGTTGAGCCACCGTTTTCTAGCATCAAAATTAGTTCAGACATTTTAAAAGTCGTCTTGTTTGATAGATTAAATGAGGATGTTTGTTTGTATTATAAACAGAAAAAACCATGTGCGGACCTGAAATCCTAAATTGAGTGCGATTTAAGAGGGGACATGCGAAGTTAACATCGCACTTAACATTACTCCCAGTTAAATACTTTGAAGTTGATATTCCTTTAAATGCGCTCATAAATGACTCGTTGACTGCATTTAGGCAATCACCACATCACCGATTGTTCTCGTCTAAGACCTACTTGGCCGTGTCTGCTTATCTACTCGCCCTTCTACGCAAAGCCTCATTTCACCAAATGGAATCAGTCATTCAACTTTGCTATTATAACCCGTCAAGTTATCGAGTGGATGGAAATAGTGCATCGCAGTCACATTGTGCTGCGTTGGTGGGGCATCAGCCAATCTGCTACCAGAACCACATGACCCTGAAAGAATAGGGTTATGTGCATACCGCTATTTTAGAGAAGATAATGAATGCTGGTATCATACATGCCGTCACAGTAAAGGCAATCGGTAGCTCGCTTCTCGACATCTCGTCCGTGTAGGCACGATATGCACCGTGTGTCCGACAGCCATACACCAGTGTTATGGCAGGTCTGGTGCTGCATTCCTCCTTGATCCTGTCAAAACAAAGAAGCGAGAGAAGAGTCGCCTTACTATCGTGCCAAAATTTTTGTCACCAATGCCAGTTTTGAGTGTCATTGTGTGTTGTCAGCAAGAAAAGCCCATGTCTAGCCAACTCTATGCAAACGTTATCAAGTTCATGATGCGAAGGAAATGCACAGCCAGATTGTCGAACGCATGTTCGGTTTATAATGTCAGCTCAGTAGACTGGTACACCTAGCAAGCTTCAAGTTTACTTTATTTTGGTTTGTCATACTATATGAGCTGCATTTTTCCATGAAAATGGAAACATTTCGTTGGTTTCTTATTTGCTTCAAGCACTTATCCCTTAGCCCTGGTTTTGTCTTGAATTTCGCATTCCCTCAGACAGATGGCGATCGTTGCCTTTCCTTTACACTTAGCAGCTCTGATTATGCATTGAGCATGGGCGCATTTAAATGATAGAATACTCAACGACAGAATTCATTCAAATAGCCAGTCATTAGCTATGTTTAACTAATCCATTGCTTGGTATTTTATGGCTATCATGTCAGCAAAGTTACTTTGACATTATTATCAGCCATCACTTGCAGTCGTACCGGGTATCACTTTGACATGCCGAACATTCGAGCATGCTGCGACAGCGACAGATATTCCGTCGGCTCGCGAGATGATCGCGTCGCCTACCACAGAGCAGACATGTTGCTTTATCTACCTGCTTTTTGAAGGGCTGAAGAGAGAATAGACAAGCCGCAGAATTCAATGAATCACGCACAGCATTTGAGTGTCATAGAGTCATCATGTTTTCTCGTTGGTGCTCAACAATTCTGCAATGATTTACGCAGACCTAAGAACTTGTTTTTGGTCAATCTGCCGTGCAGTGCCTAATGCACTTAATGAGAAATTTCGGCGCAGGTGTCAGAATTAGCAAGTAAAGCTCAGATTGCCAAGAAATTGATTTGGATAGAGCTCACTCGAATGTACTCTGCAAAGACATCGTGATGCAGGACTGATGAAGCGCCGACAATGCTGAACGTGCAAGAGGTCACGAGGAGCAGGAGAAGCACGACGAAAATGACCCAAACGCCGCTCTTACCCAGCAGGTGTATCGGAGTTGCGAAAATCACAAGACCTACAACAGCATGTTGTTGATGAGGCTGTGATGGGATCCAGTCAGCAAGTCAGTACAATGATACGACGGTCCAATAATGCAAATCATTTTGTTTCCCAGAGTGAAAATTCATTACATCCAACATGTTTAAAGCGTTTATTAATTTCCATTAAATTTAAAAACGCAACTTTTATAAAGGTGTAATAAACTGATAAATCATCTAATCACAAAATTTAAGTCGGCCTGTAATCTGTTTTAAAAATATTAAATTGCGATGGCACGACTAAGGAATTAAAGACTTGCCGTGTGCCTTTTGCCTTTTGTCAAGAAGAGCTGCGTTGAAGAAAGCTGACTCCAGTGCTCGAAAACCCAAACCGCAGACCACACTGAGTGCAAATGGAATGCAAAAGGCCATGATGATGGCCAGAAGTAGACCAAGCACTCCATGGTATGGCGGCAAGCTGACTGAAGTCTCCCATAGCGCTTGATCGAGCAGGACCCGCGACATGTGATCTTGAGGATGATATTAAGCATGAACATGAAAGGGACCAAGGAGTGATGCAAATGCGCCAACTTACGAACAAAGCTAATGAGACTATCGCTGAGGATTCTGTCATCGGATCCACTGGTCATAGAATCCCCAATCCCATAGTCTGATTTATTGGGGCACCTTAATAACTTGTAGAAGCTGTCCATGTTACCTACAATGCAGCTCAAAATTATGCCCAAAAATCAACACCATCAGCCGAACTCAGGCAATACTACAGTCACTGACGACTCCATGATGCATCAGGATTACTGATTATGGTGATGTGTTACACAAGTTTACCTGTCCTACTTAAGTTGTTGCATTCTATTCCAAAATGCAGCCTTGATTTTAACTTTAACCATATTATTCCTTGCCTTCATCGGCCTTGCTTTTAAAATTCGACTGATGCAAACTGTATTGCCTTCGCTTGTAGGTAATAACCGGCCTACTCATGAGTGCGCTATACGTGGGGGAAAACGTTTGTATTCAGGTTGTGAACACGAAAGGTGTCAAGCCATGTAAGTAAGTAATTAGACAATTTGTTTTACCTTTAATAGCATACTTGTTCAAGAATTGCAAAATGACTAATGTCGGATGATTATCTGTCAACAGAACAGATGTAATGCAACTCATTTACTACAAGTGGGCATAAACTTAATAGCACTTTTGCGCAGAAATCTCGAGGATCTCTATGCTTAGTTTTTGCACGTTGGATTTGAGCAAATTGGCGAATTTGTTAATAGTCCTAGCTATCCCGCCTACTTATTTTTTAGGTGTTTTGAGTGAAAATGCTTTCAAGATAAGACAACTGCCTCTATGCTGCAATTTTTTCCATTTCTTGTATTTTTTGCAAGTGAGTCTGCACTACTGCGCTTTATCTTCTGTAGGTTATTTAATTC
This sequence comes from Taenia hydatigena, assembly GCA_036345935.2. Lineage (NCBI taxonomy): Eukaryota > Metazoa > Platyhelminthes > Cestoda > Cyclophyllidea > Taeniidae > Taenia > Taenia hydatigena. The sequence continues at coordinate 15,216,303 of JADWOT020000002.1, read as the reverse complement.
AGTTGCCTTGAAAATTAGTTGGCCATTTTAGTCCATCCATGAAGGTGCGGTCTTGTTGCGTTCCCGTCTCTGTCTTCATCTCAGCATCAGGTGTCATTGTTTCGCAATAAATCAGCCACGTTAGTAAAATCACCGTCTCACGAAAAGCTGTCACAAGTTTTTGATGACAAGATAAAGCTTCCTTGCATTTCCAGTCTAATTTGCTTTCGTTTCATGCATAAAAACCTGCACGATCTGCACCCTGTCACCGTGAATCTACTTAACTATCATGTTCAGAACATCATTAACCTTCCAAACCGATATCACATGCGGATATGCACTTTGCATGAAAAATTCAATAACAGCCAAACCTCATCTGCTTTGGAGAGGACATTGCAACGGCAGTCATGAAAGGAGCATACTAAGTGCTAAGGATGTTGGCACATGCAACGCACTGAATATGAGAATGGCACAAATGAGGAGGATGGTGATAGCAATGATGTAGATGATGGGACTGTAGCTTCTGCGCCGCGCCACCACCAACAGGGCACCAACTAGAATGAAGACTATCGACGCGATGACGGTCTCGCTTACATTCTTGGTTACGGCCTTTAAAACCAATGAACCTTCTGCCAAAGGGAAGAGGACAGAACTAATGCACCCCATTCTGTGTGACCGCCGACGAAACGTATGTAGTAAGATAAGTGCTGCTTACCAGTGATGTTGACGGTGAGGGTGTATAAGCTGGTGAGGAGGCTAACGGTGATGGTGAGAATGTGGGCAAATAAGCCGAAGCGATGGCCAACGAATTGAGCAATGGTGTGGGCTCCAGGCGCCTTGGTACGAAATTCCAAGAGCAGCAGCACGAAGATGGTGTGAACCAGCGCACAGCTTGCTGGCGTGTATTTGCTACCGGCAATGCCGTACTATATCCATAAGTGAGGCTACACTTTTGAGCTGTTCGTGGCATTAATGCGTTGGCCATCATTATAGCATGCATGTGGTGCCTGTGTATGCTAACAGACTGTACCGAACCGTGCGCCATATACTGGTCGATTAAGCCCTGTCTTCGAATGTCAAAGCGAGTACCGGATGTCTATTGTTTAAAGAGACTGAGTTTTTGACACCCTTACCCTGTGAAAAACACGGCACGATGAGAAAGTAGCATTTAGTTTAGATGTGATGTGCTGGTGGCTACGCGGTAAAGCGAGTCGGCCCAACCGATTGGGTGGGTCACCTCAAAATTATAATTTCTCCTTGCAGCCCTTCCGCCTTGTACGCAATAGCTAGGCTTTAATGTAAATATTGCACGCTGCACTATCATACAGGAGTATTAAAAATGCTGCGATGATTTTGTGAATTCTAGAGACAACGTTAAAATTGCAACATAATTATTCATTTTGAACAACCCAAACGCTTAGTATTTTATGAATTCGTGGCACTGAAATCATAGTATTTCTGGCTTCCAATGCTAAAGCGATGGTTGTATAAAGACCAATCTCTAGAACCAGATATTAAACGTCAGCGCGTCAAGCTGTTGGCCTTCAAATTGGTATCAAAGTAATGTTTTCTAGAGCACGAACCGTTGACAAAATCAAGTGTTCTGGTTAGACATCATTAGAAAAGTCGTATTCCTGGCTATTGGATAAAATGTAGCCTAGGTTAAATGAAGGGTCGCTAAATAATGATGTTGTCCTACCAGTTCTGTGCTTCTTACAGCCTCCAGAATTGTCGTCGACCATGTGATTTGCACCATGAAGGAGGCAATGACAATGCCGAGATTGTGTGGCCTATCGGAACTGCTGCAAATGTCCCTTTGCATCTTCGTCTAGAAGAATAACGAAATTGCCGAACCGTTTTACGAGCACACCTAGTAGATGCAGACGAGACTGCGAAGTGGCGCTGGAAAATTGGGTTATCGACAAGCCCCTTTTAATTATAGAACACTCAGCTCTATGTTTGAAGCAAAAGGGATAATTTATGCACCTGACTGCAATAAGTGTTTGCTTTACTTACCCACATGATTGAATAAACTTGTAATGCTCTTGCCGACATGCCCAGTCCAAGCGCTGTTGTGCGTCTTGGAAATGTGTATGCCTATACGCAGGTTCAAATACATGGATGGATCAGTGATTTTTATATCCAAAGGAATCGACTATGCACATGCATGCATCACTAATATGGAAACATCCTTAAAGGGATATCCCCACACATGATTACATTAACAACGATGATAATTGCATGAAAGCAAACATTACCATACAATTATTTGATTTCGCTAACGCATGTATAATTTCGTGTAAGCATGCGCACCCCATTCTAAATAAGCAATGCGCATTCGCACATGCATTTATTTCAATAATAAAGATTGTGTACACATGTGTTCGCATGCATGGATGCATTCATCACTGTAAATACTATCCTGACAACACTGTGCTTTCAAACAGTAAAAAACGCATGTCTTCTGTTTTCTTCATTTTTAGTCCATTTTATATATTCGGCCCTAAGTGCAATCCTGATTTATTGGTCCCAATTTCGGTAAGGAACATATTACCGCTGGGTAATATCTAGGCCTTTTTCCAGAGCCTCACTTCACCCGGTGCAGGCATTTAAATGATTTTTGGGTTACTCTTCTCCCTCTATTGCGTATTATTACATGTCCTTAAGTTTACATTGAGTGGTTGTTATGGGCACCCACAATTAAACCAAAAGCCTTAGAATGTACTTTTCCCTATCCATTAACCTTTCGAGTTGTGCTACTCACTCCCACTTCGTTGACGCCCAGAATCCATTAGTAGGGCGAGAATACCCTTTAAACTTCTCGGGCACATGCGATCTTTCCTAGAGCAACAAGTTCATTTAGATCGACGCGTGGAGCATGGAAGACACTGAGCCTGAGGAATGTGTACATGTACGACCAAAACCAGGCGTTACGATGAATGCGAGTCGGCGGTTACCTTCACTGGCTAACCAGGCGTGTCAGAATCTTCAAAAGGTGTCCCGTAGAAGATTACTCAAAGCACTAAGCAACAGAGATGTGGCCACAGTTACATGCACCATTCTTCTCGTAGCTATTGCTGTTGACAGCATCTGCACCCTTTGCGCGAGAAAGCACAAACGCGTAAGTTTTAGAGATGTTGCTATTCCATTTATAAATATTTATACCAACGTGACTAAACTATTCTATTCAAATTAACTACTCGTTGGTTACCTTAATGAAGCTGTCGCTTTAAATACAGTTTTGTTTGCTTTTGTGGTTGATATCATCCTAGAATGATTCCGATGTCTGCTTGGTTTTGTTATGGCCTCCCACCCTGGACATTGTCGGCCACTATTTTTGTCATCTAATCTTTAGTACGTTAGTCTTTGGCCATCAAAAAACATGGAAACTGTTTTTTGTCGTAGCACTTAGGGTTGCTAGACCTAGTCGTTGCATGCCCTTTAAATACTTATCCAAGCAAAATATTAATTTCTGCTGTGCAGCATTCGCGTTTGTTTTAGACCAAATGGTGAGATTTTTTGTGGCTAGTCTTTTTATTTACATTGCAAGCAAACTAAAGTGTAGTAAGCGTGATATTTGGTATTTGTGTCTAATTAGTTTTCATAGAAAAAAACAAGTGAATAAAATACTTCTACCTTCGGAGTTATGAGAAATCCCTCTTATGAAAAATTAGGTTTTAGTGTCCTAATGTGCAAACACTTATTGCAGTCAGGTGCATAAATTATCCCTTTTGCTTCAAACATAGAGCTGAGCGTTCTATAATTAAAAGGGGCTTGTCGATAACCCAATTTTCCAGCGCGACTTCGCAGTCTCGTCTGCATCTACTAGGTGTGCTCGTAAAACGGTTCGACAATTTCGCTATTCTTCTAGACGAAGATGCAAAGGGACATTTGCAGCAGTTCCGATAGGTCACACAATCTCGGCATTGTCATTGCCTCCTTCATGGTGCAAATCACATGGTCGACGACAATTCTGGAGGCTGTAAGAAGCACAGAACTGGTAGGACAACATCATTATTTAGCGACCCTTCATTTAACCTAGGCTACATTCTATCCAATAGCCAGGAATACGACTTTTCTAATGATGTCTAACCAGAACACTTGATTTTGTCAACGGTTCGTGCTCTAGAAAACATTACTTTGATACCAATTTGAAGGCCAACAGCTTGACGCGCTGACGTTTAATATCTGGTTCTAGAGATTGGTCTTTATACAACCATCGCTTTAGCATTGGAAGCCAGAAATACTATGATTTCAGTGCCACGAACTCATAAAATACTAAGCGTTTGGGTTGTTCAAAATAAATAATTATGTTGCGATTTTAACGTTGTCTCTAGAATTCACAAAATCATCGCAGCATTTTTAATACTCCTGTATGATAGTGCAGCGTGCAATATTTACATTAAAGCCTAGCTATTGCGTACAAGGCGGAAGGGCTGCAAGGAGAAATTATAATTTTGAGGCGACCCACCCAATCGGTTGGGCCGACTCGCTTTACCGCGTAGCCACCAGCACATCACATCTAAACTAAATGCTACTTTCTCATCGTGTCGTGTTTTTCACAGGGTTGAGGTGTCAAAAACTCAGTCTCTTTAAACAATAGACATCCGGTACTCGCTTTGACATTCGAAGACAGGGCTTAATCGACCAGTATATGGCGCACGGTTCGGTACAGTCTGTTAGCATACACAGGCACCACATGCATGCTATAATGATGGCCAACGCATTAATGCTATGAACAGCTCAAAAGTGTAGCCTCACTTATGGATATAGTACGGCATTGCCGGTAGCAAATACACGCCAGCAAGCTGTGCGCTGGTTCACACCATCTTCGTGCTGCTGCTCTTGGAATTTCGTACCAAGGCGCCTGGAGCCCACACCATTGCTCAATTCGTTGGCCATCGCTTCGGCTTATTTGCCCACATTCTCACCATCACCGTTAGCCTCCTCACCAGCTTATACACCCTCACCGTCAACATCACTGGTAAGCAGCACTTATCTTACTACATACGTTTCGTCGGCGGTCACACAGAATGGGGTGCATTAGTTCTGTCCTCTTCCCTTTGGCAGAAGGTTCATTGGTTTTAAAGGCCGTAACCAAGAATGTAAGCGAGACCGTCATCGCGTCGATAGTCTTCATTCTAGTTGGTGCCCTGTTGGTGGTGGCGCGGCGCAGAAGCTACAGTCCCATCATCTACATCATTGCTATCACCATCCTCCTCATTTGTGCCATTCTCATATTCAGTGCGTTGCATGTGCCAACATCCTTAGCACTTAGTATGCTCCTTTCATGACTGCCGTTGCAATGTCCTCTCCAAAGCAGATGAGGTTTGGCTGTTATTGAATTTTTCATGCAAAGTGCATATCCGCATGTGATATCGGTTTGGAAGGTTAATGATGCTCTGAACATGATAGTTAAGTAGATTCACGGTGACAGGGTGCAGATCGTGCAGGTTTTTATGCATGAAACGAAAGCAAATTAGACTGGAAATGCAAGGAAGCTTTATCTTGTCATCAAAAACTTGTGACAGCTTTTCGTGAGACGGTGATTTTACTAACGTGGCTGATTTATTGCGAAACAATGACACCTGATGCTGAGATGAAGACAGAGACGGGAACGCAACAAGACCGCACCTTCATGGATGGACTAAAATGGCCAACTAATTTTCAAGGCAACTGAATTAAATAACCTACAGAAGATAAAGCGCAGTAGTGCAGACTCACTTGCAAAAAATACAAGAAATGGAAAAAATTGCAGCATAGAGGCAGTTGTCTTATCTTGAAAGCATTTTCACTCAAAACACCTAAAAAATAAGTAGGCGGGATAGCTAGGACTATTAACAAATTCGCCAATTTGCTCAAATCCAACGTGCAAAAACTAAGCATGGAGATCCTCGAGATTTCTGCGCAAAAGTGCTATTAAGTTTATGCCCACTTGTAGTAAATGAGTTGCATTACATCTGTTCTGTTGACAGATAATCATCCGACATTAGTCATTTTGCAATTCTTGAACAAGTATGCTATTAAAGGTAAAACAAATTGTCTAATTACTTACTTACATGGCTTGACACCTTTCGTGTTCACAACCTGAATACAAACGTTTTCCCCCACGTATAGCGCACTCATGAGTAGGCCGGTTATTACCTACAAGCGAAGGCAATACAGTTTGCATCAGTCGAATTTTAAAAGCAAGGCCGATGAAGGCAAGGAATAATATGGTTAAAGTTAAAATCAAGGCTGCATTTTGGAATAGAATGCAACAACTTAAGTAGGACAGGTAAACTTGTGTAACACATCACCATAATCAGTAATCCTGATGCATCATGGAGTCGTCAGTGACTGTAGTATTGCCTGAGTTCGGCTGATGGTGTTGATTTTTGGGCATAATTTTGAGCTGCATTGTAGGTAACATGGACAGCTTCTACAAGTTATTAAGGTGCCCCAATAAATCAGACTATGGGATTGGGGATTCTATGACCAGTGGATCCGATGACAGAATCCTCAGCGATAGTCTCATTAGCTTTGTTCGTAAGTTGGCGCATTTGCATCACTCCTTGGTCCCTTTCATGTTCATGCTTAATATCATCCTCAAGATCACATGTCGCGGGTCCTGCTCGATCAAGCGCTATGGGAGACTTCAGTCAGCTTGCCGCCATACCATGGAGTGCTTGGTCTACTTCTGGCCATCATCATGGCCTTTTGCATTCCATTTGCACTCAGTGTGGTCTGCGGTTTGGGTTTTCGAGCACTGGAGTCAGCTTTCTTCAACGCAGCTCTTCTTGACAAAAGGCAAAAGGCACACGGCAAGTCTTTAATTCCTTAGTCGTGCCATCGCAATTTAATATTTTTAAAACAGATTACAGGCCGACTTAAATTTTGTGATTAGATGATTTATCAGTTTATTACACCTTTATAAGAGTTGCGTTTTTAAATTTAATGGAAATTAATAAACGCTTTAAACATGTTGGATGTAATGAATTTTCACTCTGGGAAACAAAATGATTTGCATTATTGGACCGTCGTATCATTGTACTGACTTGCTGACTGGATCCCATCACAGCCTCATCAACAACATGCTGTTGTAGGTCTTGTGATTTTCGCAACTCCGATACACCTGCTGGGTAAGAGCGGCGTTTGGGTCATTTTCGTCGTGCTTCTCCTGCTCCTCGTGACCTCTTGCACGTTCAGCATTGTCGGCGCTTCATCAGTCCTGCATCACGATGTCTTTGCAGAGTACATTCGAGTGAGCTCTATCCAAATCAATTTCTTGGCAATCTGAGCTTTACTTGCTAATTCTGACACCTGCGCCGAAATTTCTCATTAAGTGCATTAGGCACTGCACGGCAGATTGACCAAAAACAAGTTCTTAGGTCTGCGTAAATCATTGCAGAATTGTTGAGCACCAACGAGAAAACATGATGACTCTATGACACTCAAATGCTGTGCGTGATTCATTGAATTCTGCGGCTTGTCTATTCTCTCTTCAGCCCTTCAAAAAGCAGGTAGATAAAGCAACATGTCTGCTCTGTGGTAGGCGACGCGATCATCTCGCGAGCCGACGGAATATCTGTCGCTGTCGCAGCATGCTCGAATGTTCGGCATGTCAAAGTGATACCCGGTACGACTGCAAGTGATGGCTGATAATAATGTCAAAGTAACTTTGCTGACATGATAGCCATAAAATACCAAGCAATGGATTAGTTAAACATAGCTAATGACTGGCTATTTGAATGAATTCTGTCGTTGAGTATTCTATCATTTAAATGCGCCCATGCTCAATGCATAATCAGAGCTGCTAAGTGTAAAGGAAAGGCAACGATCGCCATCTGTCTGAGGGAATGCGAAATTCAAGACAAAACCAGGGCTAAGGGATAAGTGCTTGAAGCAAATAAGAAACCAACGAAATGTTTCCATTTTCATGGAAAAATGCAGCTCATATAGTATGACAAACCAAAATAAAGTAAACTTGAAGCTTGCTAGGTGTACCAGTCTACTGAGCTGACATTATAAACCGAACATGCGTTCGACAATCTGGCTGTGCATTTCCTTCGCATCATGAACTTGATAACGTTTGCATAGAGTTGGCTAGACATGGGCTTTTCTTGCTGACAACACACAATGACACTCAAAACTGGCATTGGTGACAAAAATTTTGGCACGATAGTAAGGCGACTCTTCTCTCGCTTCTTTGTTTTGACAGGATCAAGGAGGAATGCAGCACCAGACCTGCCATAACACTGGTGTATGGCTGTCGGACACACGGTGCATATCGTGCCTACACGGACGAGATGTCGAGAAGCGAGCTACCGATTGCCTTTACTGTGACGGCATGTATGATACCAGCATTCATTATCTTCTCTAAAATAGCGGTATGCACATAACCCTATTCTTTCAGGGTCATGTGGTTCTGGTAGCAGATTGGCTGATGCCCCACCAACGCAGCACAATGTGACTGCGATGCACTATTTCCATCCACTCGATAACTTGACGGGTTATAATAGCAAAGTTGAATGACTGATTCCATTTGGTGAAATGAGGCTTTGCGTAGAAGGGCGAGTAGATAAGCAGACACGGCCAAGTAGGTCTTAGACGAGAACAATCGGTGATGTGGTGATTGCCTAAATGCAGTCAACGAGTCATTTATGAGCGCATTTAAAGGAATATCAACTTCAAAGTATTTAACTGGGAGTAATGTTAAGTGCGATGTTAACTTCGCATGTCCCCTCTTAAATCGCACTCAATTTAGGATTTCAGGTCCGCACATGGTTTTTTCTGTTTATAATACAAACAAACATCCTCATTTAATCTATCAAACAAGACGACTTTTAAAATGTCTGAACTAATTTTGATGCTAGAAAACGGTGGCTCAACTGATCTAATATGCCTTTTAACCTATCAACTATGCTCTCTCCAGTTTAGCTAGCTGCAATGCCTCGCTGTAGTTTACGCTGACTCGCCAAATGCATTCACTGCCTCTGCGCATTGCGGGCGCTGATGAGCTGTGATTTATCGTTCGTTCCGTTATTCTTGCACTATTAGCCGAATTCTTCTTGCGTTAAACTCATCCATCTTGCAATGTCAAAAGCGAACATTAGGGTAACGCTGGTTTAATATTTACTAGGTTCGCATGTGTCAAGAAAATGGATAGAACTGGCACTGGCAACAAGGCAATGTAGCGCTTTTTTAAGATTATGTTTTTCCATATTCCTTTAATCTCGGTCTATGCAGCATACATCATTTGGGCTGCCTGTTGACTGAATGACCGACTGACTAATCTTCATACTGGCCGAATTAGTGTTTGGTTTAGAGAACAAAAGCGTTTGGAGCTAGTCATCTAAAATCTAAGCAGTTTAGTTTGATATATCTGCAGCACAAAAGCCCAATTCCTTCTCTTGTAGATTTCGCATCATAACACAACGCCTCACAGCTTGCTTTTGCACCATTTGCTGTAAATTCCACACAAAGAGATGGTTGACACATCAGATTCCATGAAAGTGGTATTTGACAATGTTTTTATGCATAAGTTCTCATCGCGTTGAGATGCGTACCATAGTAATCTGAAGTCCGTCACTCAGCGGTAGCACAGGCATGCGTGTGCATCTGCCGACGCATGCGAGCCAATAGTTGGTGTGAGGTGAGCCCATCTAGCTACAGAATGATCTCTCCTCCTAAAGGTATTTTTATTGACCTTCATTTCCAAGTAAATATTCTAGCGCTTGATTTTGGTCAAAAATTGAACGACAATGCCAGCATCAAAGCGATTTGGAGTGTTCAATAACCAGTCTCAGTTGCGCCACTGGGCTCTAAAGGAGGCACTACTTCCTCAATCCTATTCCATACCTTAATTACTGGTGGCAGCTCTCCAGGTAGTGGCATTCCTATTTTCTTGTCACTACCATCGGACAATTATTCTTGCAATTGCAGTCGAAAGCGGAAAAGATCAAATTGAGTAGACGAACGTCGAACGGAATGGGTTGCAGAAAGAATCATGCTTAAAGAGCGAAGGAAAATTAATCTGACAGATGGGAAGCGCAAGCGAGTGCGAAAGGTAAGAGAACAGCATGATGGCAGAGGTCAGGTGTTTTCCTTGTCTTAAACTAAAAAATTCCCATCGAAGTGAGGTTGTTTTATAATTTTTTTGTCGTTGCTTTCAGTTAGTTTGGGGAATTACGCTGGCACATTTAACTACGGTTTGCATTTTAGTTGGCGAATTTCCTTTTCTACGGTCTCTGCACACCCTTTGTTGGATGCCTTTGCCTTAGCATTCTTTGGGAGCGTCTTTCGAAGGCTGCGTTTCTACTTGGCTACTTCATTAGTGCAGGGGCATCACTTACCACCTGGTTCGTGCTTGATAAAGCGTCATCATTGGGTATGTTTCTGGCTCTTCTTGCCTTACTGTGAGCTAAAATAGAGGTGTCACTTCTTTATTATTGAATATGACCACCTTCAGCCAATCAGCAGTTTATTGAGGAGGCTGTGCTAATATTACATGAGGTTTAATGGCAATGCCTCTTTAAGCAGGCAAGTGTCTATGGCGTTAGTTACAGTAAAAGGCTCATCCAAATCTATTTTGCGTGCATTCAGAATTGACCACTGCATGTACAACACGTTGGATATGATTTAAAACCAGCGCAGACACTTAGAACAGACTGATAATTGCATTATCTATAAAGAATTTCTTGCTTTTATTACCTTACTTATCTTTTCAATGACCAGATTCTAAGCAGACCCAGCTTACGGGGTTGGGGATAGCATTTTTGGGCGGCTTTCTGCTACCTGTACTGATCACTGTCCTCCTCACCAAACCTCTTCCACCCAAATTGGCGTCAAGCGTGTGGTGCTGCGTGCAAGAGATTGATAATCCTCTCATGCCATGGCCTGAGATCTTCACTCGGCAGGCAAACCAGCCATCCACCTGACCTTTGCAAGAGTACAAAATTTGCCTTATCTCCTAAAGCCTTTGCATAGTTCAGAACTGTTTCAGTCGAGATTATTTAACCAAATGATAATGGCATGCCTTTCTATTTAATCATTCAATGCTTGTATCGGACTCCCAACATTGGGTTGACGGCCAGACAAACGGATCTGCGGTTTTCTCCACGCCTAAGCGAGAATAAGCCACCCTTGTCGGAGGTGCGCAGAGCCCTAGCACCACTGCGTCGCCTAACCTGGTGCATCGTGATTTTCAACCTCGTCGTATTTCTCGGTGTCTGGCAAATACTTGGACACGCCATAAAAACACTCAGCTTCGACCGCTTCTTCTTCCTTGTATGCACATTTTACAACACTAGAATTTCTTCACCCATCAACGAATAGTGACTACTTTGGTGTCAACGAATTCCAATAAGTTATTAAAATTGAAGTTTCTAATTTCTGACAAGAATTTGTAATGCAGTTACCTTAAATGACCGGCCTGTGCACACTTCACAAAGCACGTACCTTAAGCAAAGTTGTGTGTTTAACAACCTTTTGACAACATTACCTGCAAGGCACATGAGAGATGTGTGCAAGGAGAACTATATGGTCGTTTTCTAACCTCAGTACTCTAATTATTGTGCTTTTAAAGGCGACTGCATTTACACTGAACTCATGGCTCTTTATAAAAGGTGGGATCAATTGAAGTTTGGACATACCTATCTACCATCATCTGTCTCGCTTCTTCTCTGTTCCTGCAAACCTGCAATCAAAGGGTCTACTTTTGGCACCGACTTCACAGGCTCAGAATGTTGATGAGGTAGTGATTGGAGCTTCATTTCATTAAACTTACCTTGTAAAGTAGGTTGGGTGGTTTCACTCTTTACGCACTAATTTAAGCACGCAGCTGTTGGCATGAAAGTCCTTGCGCTCTGCTTTCTTTGCAACAAGCACGCCAGTGTTTCCAGAATTTTACTTGCTGTCACATTGATCCTGAAAGAACTGATGTCTTCTATTCAAAATTTAGCAGTAATGTTCTATCTTGTTTCAGACGTTGGCTGTCCAGACTTCCCCACAGAAAGACACATCAAACGCTGACATCAGCACAAAGCAAGTATCAAGATTTTCACTGCTTTCAGAGTGCTCATTGCAAGGAAGACATTTAAATAAACCATAAGACATGTTCAAATAAAGCACTAATAAATCTCATTTGTAAAACAACAGCCAAGAATGGCAGCGGCTGTTTTCCGTGTGCGCACAGCTCATTGTGCGGACTTTGGGCACCAAATCGACTGCGCACAGCAATGAGCGATTGCTGAGGATTGGCATTAGTGTGGACTTGCTATACATTCCCGTGATGCCACTGGAATCCTTTAAGCGTTAAAGTGCTTCTGGTAGGCCTCTTTTTATATCACCGCAATGCGCTGACCCCAAAATGCCTATGATGTCTCTAACCTCTTACACGATTATGCGTCCCTCATTAGCAGGGCAACATCTTAATTACTAATTTTGATGTCGTCCATGTTCTATTACTTGAAACTCACAACTTGTGTTAGTAGTGGAATGCTTGCACACAAGTCTGTGTGAAATCTCTGTTAATAATACCTGTTTGCTGCCAATCTGTCATCATAAAAATTAAATATTCAGCATTTCGTACATCAGAGCTGGCTCCAATTCAGCTCTACGATGATTTCCTAGTCTTATGATTCGCTTGGCATTTCCAGTTCCGTGTAGTGTCTTTGGTGTCACAAATATTATAGGGAAGCTGATCAAGCATTTTGCCCAACCACGTCAAAACGTATTAAGCTAAGGGAAGTATCATACTTATTCCAGGAACTTGTAACTAAGTGAATGATTGTGATTAAGAGGAGAGTGCATCCCGGCCTTACCAACTGTATGCCCAGCTAAAACGTCATGACCTGGCAATTGTTAGTAGCGAGGAATGCGGCCTCAGAGCGTGATGCGATGATGTCAATCCCTGTGTCACGGTCTGGTTTAAGATGAACAGTTGGGTGGGAGGTAGCCAGTACATCTGAGCGTATTGAAGCTGAAGACACTGTTGGTCCCCGAAGAGATGACACCCTCTGATCCTATGTGCCATGGTGGTAAGTGAGCTGGTCGACGGTGTACACATTCTCCTCTGTTACCACATTGCGTTGAGTCAGTCACGAACGCTGCTGGCGTTGATATTCAATAAAACTTTCACCTTAACTGATTTGAACAGTGTTCTCCATGAGCTGTTGTGTTTGTCGTAGCGGTTGTATTGGGCTTCCGAGTGGACGTGATGAAGACAATCAGAGGTGAATGCACAGATTCGACAATGTATAATGAACAGGTCTTGCCGAATTATGAGTTACACGTCGCAGCCCTTCCGAGGGATGATTGTGGACATTCTCCTAATTTCACTTTAATAGCTATTTGTACGCAACGTGCTTAATAGGGCATCGAAATGGATGGGCAGCAGAAACGAAGGCCAAATATCACCTAGTCGATCAGATCCATTGATAAAATGAATGGAGAGGTAGCTGAAGTTTTCCATGGCACTGAAATCAAAGTCCAGAATCGCAATCGAATCCAGTTTAGGCAGTAATTTGAACATTGCGTTTTGCATCCCTTCACATCGCCTCATGAACAAAATGTAAAATGAATGCGATTGATGTTTGCTTCGTGCGATTGCGGTGCACAGTACACGCAGTAAACATCAGCCTGTCCTCACTCACCAGTAAAGGGAGTTGGGCCTGATGCAAATGACTGTGTACATCCTAAAAATCGCAACAAAAGCTGCCACAGTCAACTGCTTCGGAAAACGCGAAGGTGACTAACCATGTTCGACAGAGCAACTTGGTTGTCAAGACCAATGATGCTGATTTCAAAGGTCGCCTTACCATCCGGTTCATTAACACACGGGAAAGCTCGACGGGCAAAAACGGACCAAGGAAAACATCAGCAGGACCGGCTTACAAAAAGTGCAGACTAGTGGACTCATTGTCTTCGTAAAACGTAGTAATACGCTTCACATTCTGGATAATCTAATCAACTATTAAAACTCAATTGGACACGCAATGCCTACTGGAGTTGAGTAAACACTTGTAGGTGGAGATCTCTCCATTCGCCTCCTCCTTTCTGCACCTTCTCCCAGGGGCGAGAAGACTAGTGAGCAAAGGCACAATCTCATTGTGTAAATCCATATCTTGTTGAGCGATCTTAAGAGTTATAGGGTAGAGGGACAGTTAAGCAGACAGTAAAAGATGCTTTGTGTACAACAACCCTACACTGATGAAGTCTCAACTTGCACGTCCCCTCACCTCTTCACCGCAACTGATTCCCGCATCGCAGTAACACTTATGCTTTTTTATTTTAGCAATTAAAAGCTCAAGAAGGTATTAGGCAAACGACGATAAAACCTTGCATTTTACGGTGACAACTACTGTTCACCGCATTCGGAGTTGAATCAGTTCAGTGTGTTCCGTTCACTGCCCTCACAGCCCTTCTTCTGCCAAAGACATAAAAAATGAAAGAGGTGATTTGGTGGTTTTCTTGCCTGTAAGTTGACTTATCAAAGGGGATAAGGGCATCCAATTTATTAGTGGGAACTGAAAAAAAATAGCTCTCTGCAGTGGCATCGAATGCACCAGCGTAAATGATAGCGTTGGATAACCTATAAGGGCAAGTTGAAAAAGAAACTAAAAGACTAGAAGGAAAGGTCGTCAAACCTTTCATCTTGCGGACCCTTAACTGCATTGCCAGTACGTTCAGTGGTGTCACATGCCAATGATACACTTTGTCTTTGGCAGAAGAAGGGCTGTGAGGGCAGTGAACGGAACACACTGAACTGATTCAACTCCGAATGCGGTGAACAGTAGTTATCACCGTAGAATGCAAGGCTTTTTCGTCATTTTCCTGATATTTCCTTGAGCTTTTGATTGCTAAAATAAAAATATGGCATAAATGTGTCACTGCGATGCGAGAATCAGTCGTGTTATGGAAATGAGGGGACATGCAAGTTGAGACTTCATCGGTGTAGGAATGTTGCACACAAAGCATCCTTTATTGTCTACTCTTAAGATCGCTCAACGAGATATGGATTTGCACAATGAGGTCGCGCCTTCACCCACTTGTATAATGCCAATCTTGTAGTATGAAATATAGTCGCTGGTGATTGGTGATGCAGAACAGGTTTGGCACAACATTGACAAGTCATATGATAGCTATCGTGAAATGATGGCTTCAGCTGTCAGCATATGAACATAGACGATGGGGTAGAAGGGGCCGTTGAGCAGAAAACTTCAATAACCAAGGTGAAGTTGCGCGATACAATACGAAGGCGAGCGCATAGTTTCGATAAACTGTGAATCATCATTTGTCTTCAAACAAATGATGTCAATGATTCCAAATGATTTGTGAGCGAATTATTTTTAAAAAGTTGCAGTCATGAGTTTGTGAATCCTCCAAGCGTATGAATTTTGATGTCGCATAGAATTGTGGGAGTGATGGCAAGGTTTTTATGAGAAATCACGTTCTTTGGTGGACGTCATCATCAAAAAACAATGTTACCATCAGCGGCTAAAACTCATTAATTTTGTGGTTTCTAGAACTTTTTAAGTTATCAATGACTTGTTGGTTGAAAGTGAGAGGAGTATGTGGAGTCCACAAGACCAACAGGGAGCAGTGGAGCCATTGTTTTGCGGCGATGACCTCAGCCTGGCAAGGAGAATTGACTGCGATGACTTTGCAACAGCAGGCATGTTTCACGCAGCACTTCAAGGTGCGCATTAAGTCAAACTGGGTAAATTTTCAATGATAGCCAAGAAAGTGGACTTTTCTCGATCGGAATAGTTGATGTGGCACGATGGTATTTAACAGTGTCGTTTGAAGGCCAGGTCTAGCGTCGTATACCTATTAATGACTAACAGCCTCTTCGGTTTTGACATTGCTTTTGGCAAAATGGAAGAAGGAGTTAGTTACACTTAAAATCATTTGCACCGTTTATTCACCCACAACCGACGGAGGTACTCAAAAGAGTTTGCATTTCTCCCACTGGTGTTACTGAGGAGTCTTCTCTCAGTCACTCACGCTTGCCAACACATGATGCGCATAGAACGCACCATCTGTTTGCAGGTCAAATCAAGTGCTCATCAAAGGTATTATCATGGCACTTGGCATGAAGCACAACATCAAGTATGAATTATCAATTGACAAGAGACACAGTTTAGAGCTGTGCGGCCTTTCTCCAGCGGTTATATACGTACATCCTTCTTTCACTTTGTTCCAAATGACACTTTACAGGGCGGCTTTCAAAGACACTTCCCCGATGCGAATGATTTTGGATGAGAAGGCATTTCTTTGTTATGTTGTGAGGTTTTTGGTGAAAAAAAACTAATGGTTCAGAAGTGATACTCACGAAGGCTACATAATTTGTTGGCGTGCTACAAGTGAGAATGGAGCGAATGCTTTGCAATTGGCAATGAATGGGATTTTTGCAAGCACTTCAGACGGACACTTGTGCACCAGTGAGGAACCAGTGAATGTGCTTGCAACTGCATTACCATGACGAGAGAAGCACATCACGCGCATGTCTCGTTGAAATATTTAATCCAAGTTGTGCGGTGTTAGTACGATAATGCAGTTCTTGTGGGTGCGCCGAATCAAGGAATAATTAATGTCAGTGCTAAATGGACTAAACACGTAGTATCTCTAAAGCACACCTCAAATATGCCAGCATCGAGTTGTGTAAACACGAAGGGCGCCCTGCAGTTGCTCACAAACACTTAGAAGTTCATTCGTAAATAGTCCCACTTTACCATATCTAAATACGTTTTGATGTTCATATCTTTGTTATGGAAAATGGCTTGCATTAATTGACACCATCACGACCTTACGATGGGATGACGCGGGCCATTGGTAAACGCCGATCCACTTCACTAATGCTTGTGTGCAGAATGGTTGGTTTAGGTTCCAAGCTCTCATTTGTCAGCCTGAGATGTTTTGCATTGCATGGAGCATTAGTAATTCGATGAAGCTAGCACTGTAGTGCTTGACAGCAATGAAGTGCTAGACACGCACCAAACCTGAGTAGGAATGGATATTACTTCAAGTGCACGAATGAACTGCGAGGGGACTCTTAGACAGCGCATAATCCCTTCTGCTTGACTAATGATCAAGTGTTGAACATCGTAGAGATACCGCATTACCGTCTTCCTCTGCCTTCGGTGCCAGGCTGCTAAATGTAGTAGAGTGGATACTGTGTAAGATGCACTACGAATTACAATGACGCATGACTACTACTACTACTACTACTACTACTACTAACGATCGAAGTTCTATAAGTGGTTAAAGAGATTTCTTTTAATTCCATCTCGGGATCATGGGCAGATGCTGTTAACAAATCCGGTCGCATTCAACGCAAAGTGGGTTCTTGGGGTGAACAAAGTTGAAAAAATAAACCCTCTATGCACAGATACCACAGTCATGCTTTGGAAATGACAAACATTGTCAATGTTACTGTTGTTACTACGTAATTGGCATTGACTCACAATTCTTAGTTTGAAAATAAGCGGTTGTCGGCTGGTTGGAAAACCACGAATGTGCTCAAAAAATCGACAACACGTTTGCTTTCCCGTGGTAATTGATTGTTTGTTAAGTCTGGTGGTTTAACATGCAGCTATCGCTTAAGCATTGACGTCAACACGGATGCAAAGCCAATTAAAGTAGAATGATGAAGATCATGAAACAATGGCAATGCAATAAAAGATTATAGCTCACAAATTCTGTGGTTTTATGACTCTACAATTTATTAATGTCTAGTTAATAGAAAAGTGAGAGCAGTATAGGAAGTCGACAAGAACAACAGAGAGCAATGGAACCAATCTTTACAGTGATGACCTCAGCTTGACAAAGGGAATTGGCTGCAATGATTTTGTAGCAGCAGTCGTGTTTTGCGCAGCGCTTTAAGGCGCGCATTGAGTCAGAGTGAGTACGTTGGCAATGATAGCTATAGAAATGAACGCTTTTCGATCTAAATAGTTAATCCAACACAATGGTATTAGACAGTGCCGTTTGAAGGCCAAGTCTAGTGTCGCGTATCTACTAATGGTCAACAACTCCTTCAATTTTGGCGTCGCTTTTGGTGAGGCGGGAAAACCAAGTTAATTACACTTGAACCAGTTGCAGCGTTTGTTCGCGTGCAGCTGATGGAGGTGCTCAATGATTTTGCACCTCTCCTATTGGTGTTACTGAAGAGTCGTCTTTCAGTTGCCCACGCTTTTCATCGCATGGAGCCCAAACAACGCACCATCTGTTCTTTGACATCGTAAGGGGTAAGTTTGCAGGTCAAATCAGATGCTCATCAAAGGCATCATGGCCATCAGCATGAAGCGTAATATCCAACGTGAAATACCACTTGACTGCAGACATATGTTAGAGTTGTGCTGCCCTTCTCCACTTGCTATATATGTTGGCTAAGTAGTTCTCAATGTCAGGCAAGAGGAGTTTTAGCGACTGCTCTTCTTTCTTGAGAACCGTCGCCATCCTCCTCCGAGGATGAAGTAGATTCTCTGAAACAGCATAACAGTCATCACTTTGACTACTTCATTACAAAAACAAAGAAGAGTGACCCTTGCATGATCTCACTCTACTCGCTGCACGGAAATGAAGGCTAAGGAGGAGACGTTCAGCGAGGCATCTGTGACGTCTTGCATTGAAATGATCAGAGGATTGGATTGAATGAAAGACCATATCTAGCTGCTCAAATGAGTACGTTTGCATGAGAAGGTAAGTGAATGGCAGGTAGGCACAGAGTGACGTCGCACAGACGAACCTTACTGTCCGACATCATCATCAAGTCACCGAAACGTCAAAAGTGCCATGTGGCTGGGGTCATCGATTGCCATGGCGAAGACGACATGACTGCATTGCAGAGAAACCTACAGAGAGGTAGTATTTACTTATGCCAGCCTTAAGCATTGCACCATGGGATGCTACATTCAATCCTTTCCATGGTGAACTGCAAAGCTGAGCATCTACTCTGTCTCTTTGCCTGCTATAAGATGCATGCTCGAGTGATCATATAGCAGTGTCATCGTCTGTAAGACCAAGCAAGTGCAATCAATTCACACATAAGAGCGAACGAGGCTCGGCAACCACACCTCACCGAGACAGTGAAGATTCAGATCTCCCTCTTTAAGACTCTGGCACCCCGTTGTCTGAAGGTCATTTGCGGTGGAAGGAGATGGAATGGTCCCTTATCTCAACTCTCCTCTGTCGACTGTGTGTAGCCTTCATCGCACATGGTATGAAGGAATCGCTCTGAACAGTATTTGACCTACTGATGTAGTAGCTAAAGAGAAAATTGCAAAACATTTAAGTTGAGTAGGATGCGAGCTTGCGATCGGTGACGCGGTCTTGTGCTTCGGACCGTGATAGCCTTTGCTCTGTAGCTCTCGCGTAGTATCCACACAGTGCACCTAGTCTTCCATGTGTGCCCTCCAAGCACAAAGACGCGCTCCCTGCTCGCATCCTATGTAAAGACATATTCCACATTGAAGAGCCGTTTTGCAACACACCTCTCATCCCTACTTCCACCCTTTCAGCCCTGACGCAATTAGCCCTGCAATTTACCATCCTTTCTCAACAAAACAATAAGAAGCGAGAGAAGGGGAGGAAAGAAAGAATGGAAGAAGCGTGTCATTCTCATCGACTGTTTCCAGTCAGCAAACCAAGCACAGGATGCTAATGCGCATTCTGCAACTGTAGCCACCACTCGCTCGCTCTGCACTTTTACCTTTGATTCACCTTTTGCTCGTACCTTAACCTGGTTTGGAGTCAACTGTCCTTGAATGAACCTCAGCTGCGTGACAGGTAGGATGGGAGTTGATACAATTAACCCTTTACATGACAGTAAATACTCATCGTACAGCCAAGTGCGAGACCAGAAACCTTTCCATCTCTCACTTGATGGCATGAACTGACTTTTGGCCAGTGACATTAAACACTCTCAAGGCATGCGTTTACACCTGCCTGCCTTTATGGGGCACTTTTAATTCACAAGAAGCTTCATGCAACTTACTTGACTACTTGCGGTCGCTTAAGGCTGTCAATTAAGGGAATGCGATGAATTGCTGTAGAGGCATTGCTTCATGGTCCCTTGGAAACCCCTATTGACTGCTGCCACCGTTGGCTACCATTCGTGCGAACTAGCCGTAGCCTGATAGAACACTTTGTCAGACTGAAGAATTCCGACCCTTTCTTTCCAAAATGCCGACTCAGAATCAAAAAGACGCAAGCGACTCCGGTAAACCTGCCCTCTCCTCATAGCCGCATTCATCAAGATATGTGAGTTTGTGTATTTATTTTGCCAAAAATGCGAAGTAGAAAACAAAGAAGACATACCAGAGAATTGACAGAGCTTAAAAAGTGGTAAAGTATAAAAACGCGGTGAGAGTACTAGGGGAAACAGCAATTGATTCACGGCACATAATTTTGGCTGTAGCCAGTACTGATAGCACGCAATTACCCCTTATACACCACACAGGCTGGAACAGTTACATTTTGCGATGGCTTCCCAGCTTTTCGACGCATTGGTTGCGGTAACATATCCATCCACTAGGGCATTTGCTGCAGCTGGGTCCTTGCTTGTATGGTAGCTGATCCCATGCGTATCTAATTCTAAAGGAATGCGCACGTAGCAGTGTATCGATAGGCTTCTCATCGGTCACACGATCAGATGAAACGGAACTTACGGAGGGCTGTAAGCACACACAATCAAATATTGTAAATTCTCTAAATTGGGCACAAGGCCATCACATTGATCCATTGCACAGCCCACCTCACTCGTGGTTGCCCACACCATCTGTTCAGGTAGAGGGAAGGGCATGACGTGACGTACCATCTCTTACTAAGCCATTCATTATCACACCATCGTGCACATGACTCCACTACTTTACACCTCTTCTATCCACACAGCAGTTCAAGTGGACACTCAGTAGTAAGGAGTGAGTGGCTTCGGTGCGTAGATTGGATTGAAATCACACTCTGCATGTCATGAGTAGCACACACATACACACACAATTTTCTCACCTGTTTGTAGTGAATACAGGACCCTGTGCAAGAGTTGTCGTAATAATTGTAGTTCCTGGCTTCTTTCTTCCAGGCATACACGCCCTCAGTAATGTTTGGCTTTTCACCACCAATAACGACGAAATTTCGTGCAGCCACATGGTAGGACCACATGAAATGTCTTGGGAAGTTGCACTGCCAGATCCAACTCTCTGCCAGACCCTCCAATTTTTTTGAATACCTCTGGACAAAGAACATTTACACGCAAAACAGATTATAGTGCTAACACATGTCTAGTCAACCACGCAGGTGTTGGGAGCGAACGTACCAATAGTTGCATATTGCTGGCAGTAGGCTGCACATTTTCGCGAACTTCCAAATGAGCCTCAAGAAGTTGTTCTTGTTCGACCGGTGTGGGTAGATAACAGGCCACCATAGCGATGACAGTGATCAGGCTAAAGACCAACGTCACAAAGAGACCTGACACAGCGAGAAGTGTACAGAGCAACAGTTGAGGATGATGATAGTGAGAGATGCTAAGTAATGAACAACTCACCATTCCGTGCGCAAATCATCGTAGCAAAGGGGCTAGGAGGGCGAGATAACCCCACCTATTTATACGTGAATCATGGGGTGTGGTGTGATATGATTGGAGGTGGTGTAATCAAACAGTCTATGGCATCACATTGGTTGAGATAATCTCACCCACTCATGGTCCAGGTCAAGCTGACTTAGAATTACAGATCTGCTGATTAGGCTTGCTCTCATTTCACATTTCCGGTGTAGCAACAGACACGATTTGCAGAGTAGGCGGAGTTGAAAGGACTCAAGTGTTCTGATCCTAATCATGTGATTCATAGGCACTGCAGTCACGTTTAGCTGCTTTCCGACAGTTTTAGTTCCAACAGACCAAATCACTAAAAGGCAATCAAATTGCGGCAAATTTGAGGTTGTGCAAGCATTATCACATTTATGCGAAGATGATGGCATCGGGTGATACCCTACCTCACTATTTTAAATTTTACAACTTGTCAACACCTCACCCTCCATGATCACTAGTGCATTTTTTATGCCACAAAATGTGCAATAGTTTCTTCCACTTGGTCTTCCATAGACAACGCTCAAAAATTTGGGAAGAGATTGCGAATTGCCCACCGTGTTTATGATAGTTAATGTCCTTCATTTGTCTCACTGCTATTGAATTAGGAAATGCCCAGTTCCAGATAAGTTGTGCAAGCGCGTGGCAAAAAAATGACTATGGTGGGATTTACTGTATAACCAACAACATCCTCGTCTTTCTTAGCTAAAAAAGAATCCCGATTAAATTTTCCATCCTCTCTACTTTACAAATACTTAACTCCTGTCAACGCTTTTTAGTGACAGTGTCACGAAATGTGCCTTTGGCATTTGACACTGCTGAATGAACTGCCCATGCAGTTAGGAGCCAGTAAGATGATAGTTTTGACGGCCTTTGCCTTGAGTCCTTCAGTTTCGTATTAAATGTGCCCATTGAAGACTATCCAACGCTACCATTTACGCTGATGTGTTCAATGTCACTGCAGAGAGCTATTTCTTCAGTTCCACCAATATATTGAATGCCTTATCTCTTAATTCGTCAACTTTCTAGCGAGGAACCACCTAATCGTTTCTTTTAATTTTCGTATCGTTGGCAAAAGAAGGGCTGTGAGAAGAGTTAACTTGAACACACTGAACTCAGTTGACTCCAAATACGGTGAGCAGTAGTGATAACCGTAGAGTGCAGGGTTTGTCGTCATTTGTCTGATATTGTTTTAGGCTTTGAATGGCTAAAATAAAAATGTGGCATAAATGATGTGAGAACAAATTGTGTTGAGGAGATGAGGGAATGTGTAAGTAGAGACGTCGTCAGTGTGTGGATGTTGTACACAAAGCATCCTTCATTGTCTACTCAACTGTCTCTTCTCACTCTCTAGTGCTTGAGATCGCACAACGAGAAGTGAATTTACAAGATGAGATCGTGTCTTCGTAGTATGAAGTAGAGTCGCTGGCGACTGGTGATGCAGAACGGGTTTAGCAAAACAATTACAAGTCATATGACGGCTTTTGTGAAGTGTGGGCTTCGACTCTGAGCCTATGACCGCAGACGATAAGGGTGGAAAGGGCGCTTGAGCAGGAATCTTTGATAAACAAAGTGAAGCTGTGCCATGCAATATGGGCGGCAGACATACAATTATAATGATCTGCTGATCGTGTGAAACTATTAATTTTGATCTTCGTCCCTTCAAATAAATAATATTTATGATTCCATATAATTTCACATGAATATTTGGAAGAATAGTAGTCATGAGTTTGTGCATTCATCAAACATGTGAATTGGGGAAGTAATGGCAAGGCTTCTATGGGTGATCACGTTATTTTAGTGGACGTCATCACCACGAAACAACAGCAATATCATCAGTAGTTAAACCTCAAAAATTATTGCGGTTTCATGAATCCGCCCTGATGGTAAAATCTGCCTCATCATCGTCTATGCATCTGCTTACAAACATGATGGATGCTCTGTTTAAGCAAACAATGACGCTGTTCTTATTTTGCTTCATCACCTAAACCTTATGCAAATTTGCTATGTCTTCGGTGTCGTTTACATGGATGTGCCAGACGCGACTAGCTGAACGCACCTGTAGATGACTGGACACTGCAGTCACGTTTTGCGACGTTCTGGAAGTTTTCGTTCCAGCAGACCAAATCAGTGACAGTCGATCAGATCACAGCGGATTTGGGGTTGTGCAGGCATTACCACCTCTATATAAAGATGACGGCGATAAATGATGTCCTACCTCACTCTTTCGAATTTTGCATTTTGTCAACGTCCCACCCTCCATGATCACTGTTGCACTGTTCCATGCCATAAAATGTGCGATGGTCTCTTCCACCCAGTCTTCCATTGGCAACACTTTGACACTGGAGGAGAGAGATCGCCATTTGCTCACTGCGCTGATTCAAGTTATTATTTCTCATTTGTATCAATGCATTGAATTTGACGACCTTTGCCTTCAATCTTTCAGTTTCCTATTCAATATGCTTATTAGAGACTATCCAACCCCATGGTTTGCGCTGATGTGGCCGACGCCACTGCAGAGAGCTATGCTCTCAGTTTTCGCTGATAAGTTGGATGCCTTGTCTCCTTTAATCAGTCATCATTTAAGCGAGAAAACCATCAGACCTTTTCTTTATTTTTCATATATTTTGCAAAAGAGGGGCCGTGGTAGCCGTGAACGGGAACACGCTAAACTGATTTAACTGCGAATGTGATGAATAGTAGTGGTAACCGTAGAATTCACGTTTTGCCATCAATTTTTAAACATTTTGTTGCGCCCTCAATTGCTAAAATAAAAAGTAGGGCACAAACGTGCCGCCGAGATGCGAGAATCAATTGTGTTGAGGACATGAGGGGGCTTAGAAATTGAGACGTCATCGCTGTATGAATGTTGTACATAAAGCACCTCGTATTGTCTACTCAGCTGTCTCTTTCCACCCTTTAGCTCTCGGGTGTCACAACAAGAAATTGATTTACACAATGAGATCGTGCCTTCACTCACTAGTATAATGCCAATCTTGTAGTATGAAGCAGAGTCGCTGGTGATTGGTGATGCAGAACGGGTTTAGCGCAACAGACACAAGTCATATGATGGCATTTGTGAAATGTTGGCTTCAGTTCTGAACACATGAAAATAGGCGATGTGGGTAGGAAGGGCAGTTGAGCAGAACACTTCAATAAGAAAAGCGAAGCAGACATAAAATAATGATATGTTGATCGTGCGTAAGCATTAATTTTGAGCTTCATGTCTACACACAATTAATATCAGTGAATTCAAACGATTTGGAAAATGATTATTATAGAAAAATAGCTGTTATGAGTCTTGAATTCACTAAATGCGCAAATTTTGACGCTGCATGGAATTGTGGAAGTAATGGCAAGGCCTTCATGGAAAATCACGATGTTCGGTGAGCGTCATCATCATGAAACAAAAGCAATGCCATCGGCTGTTAAAGCTCAAAAATGTTGTGGTTGCAGAACTTTGCCATTTATTAATGCCTTGTTAATGGAAAAGTAAGGGGAACATAGGAAGTGGACAAGACCAACAGAGAGCAATGGAGCCATTGTTTAGCGGTGATGATCTCAGTTTGGCAGAGAGAATTGACTACGATGATTCTGTAGCAGCAGTCATGATTCATGCAGCGCTTTGAGGTGCACATCAAGTCAGAGTGAGTGCTTTGTCAATGCTAGCCAGGAAATGGACATTCCACGATTTGGATAGTTAATCCAACACGATGCCATTCAGCAGTGCCAATTGAAAGCCAAGTCCAGTGTCTTATATCCACTAGTAATCAGCAGCTTCTTAGGTTTCGACATTGCCTCTGACAAAATGGAAAAAGAAGTTAAGAACACCCAAAACAGTTGTACCGTTTGTTCATCTTCAACCGATGGAGAGGCCTAATGATTTTGCACTTCTCCAATTGGTGATGCTGAAGAGTCTGCTTTTAGTCACCCACGCTTGCCATCACATGATGTGCATACGATGCACCATTTGTTCGCAGGTTGGATCAATTGCTCATTAGACGCATCAGAGCAATTGGCATGAGACATAGCTTTCAACACGAAATGCCAATTGGCTGGAGACACGTTTTAGAGCTGTGTCGCCCTTCTCCACCAGCTACAAACGTATACCCTGCTTTTAATTTCTTCCAAAGTACATTTTATAGGGTGGTTTGTAAAGACTGTTGCGATGCGAGTAAAGCCGGATAAGAATGCATTGTTTTAATTTTTATGGGGTTTTAATAATAAAGAACCAATTTTTCTGGAGAGGTACTTACGAAAGTTGCAATGGTTGTTGGCGTGAGAATGAAACAAATGCTTTTTGCTTGGCAATGACGGACTCTTGTGCAATTGGAAGGATGCAGCAAATGTGCTTGCAACTGCACAATGCTGATAAGAGAAGCACATCATGCGCATGTCTCGGCAAAATTACTCAACTCCAAATTGTTCCGTGTTAGTGCGATAATGCAGTTGGTGTGGATGCGCCAAGTCAGGGTATAAATAACGCCAGCGCTACAATGGACTAACCACGTAGTGTCCCTAAAGCACGCTTTAAATATGTCAAATGCTGAAAAAAGCTCAATAATAAATGGTTCTGCTTTACCATATCTAAATACGTTTTGATGTTCATATCTTTGTTATGGAGAGTTGTTTACATCAATTGACACCATCACAACCTTACCATAGGATTAGGCAAGTCAGTGGTGAAAGCCAATCCAATTCACTAATGTCTGTGTGCAGAATGACTGACTAAAGTTTAAACTCTCATTTGTCAGCCTGAGATGGTTGGCATGGCGTGGAGCACCAGTGATTCAATGAAGCCAGTGCCCTGATGATTAATAGCAATGAAGTGATAGACAGGCGTCAAAGCTGAGTAGGAGTGAATATTAATTCAAGCGCATAAGAACACTGCAAGGAATCCCCTCCTCCTTCTCAACTAATGACCAACTGTTGAATATTACAAGGATATCATATTATTGTCTTCCTCTACCTTCGATCTCAGGCTGCTAAATGGGGTAGATTGGATACCGTTTGAGGGACACTACGAGTCGCGCCAAAGTATGACTTCGACTACTACTACTAATGGTTAAAGTTCCAAAAGGAGGCAAGGACAATTTCCTTCACTTCCATCTCGAGATCATGGGCAGATGCTGTTTGCAAATCCGGTGGCACTTCACTCAAATTGGACTCTTGTAGTAAGCAAAATTTAAAAATAAACCTCATGCGCACGGATGCAACGGTAATTATTTGGAATTGACAAACAATGCCAATGTTACTGTTGTCACTAGGCACGTGGTATAGACTCTCACGAATCTGCTCAAAAGAATCGACAACACGTTTGATTTCCTGTGACTGTTAGGTGTTTGTTAGGTCTGGCCGTTCAAAATATCGCTTTAAGTTAAGCATTGGCATCAACACTGATGCAAAGGTAGGTAAAGTAGAATGATAGAGTAACTTACAAGCACGGGAGCCAAGTAAGGAGGAAGTACCGCCCCAAAATGGATTTAACTATCTGGGACTTAACAGCGTTTACCAAAACACAAAACACCAAGCTTCCGTAAGGAAGGAAAACGACGAGTAGTCATTTTAGTGAAATGGAATAGTAAAGGCGGTCATTCCTCCAAATGCATTAGGCAGTGGAACAATCACTTGTTTTAACGCCTTTCATCAACCACACCCTATGCTCGGTACATCTCAAAAATGCCAGTGCATTGCTGTTGACAGTCTGCATCGTTTCCCATATTCTTACTTTATCGCTGCATTAAGTAAGACGTAGCAATACGTACTGGAACGATGGAGATATTCGTGCATTTTGAAACTACAATGGAATGAAGCTGATAGTGCGTTGGTAAAATAGTCGTCTCAGAGGACCTGTAACTTCAAACTTCTCAATTGGTCGCATTGCATTGGCCACCGAAGCTAAACTCTTTTTAACAAACCTATCGCGATAGTTTCCTGGATTTCATGAATTAATTTACTTTTTTATCTAGGAAGCATTTTTACGGAGCACTCAGTCACGCACGCATTGAGATCAATTGCATGTGGACCGAACGACAGAATTTGCTACCAATGAAACCTCTACAACCTTCTTTGCTATCGTTAACTTCGCAAAATGTTACCAAATCAAATCCGCTGGAGAAGAAGTGTGATGCACGGTGCAGGTGTCTAAGAAAATAATAACAAGGTAAATGAGGCGACAGTAGCATGAGATATCATCTTTGCCACTTAAGCTCAATAGGTAGCGAAGTACATTAGATAGCGTGAACGAGCATGTCCATCGTAACCTCCCTAACTTCGCGCTACAAACGATAGCGCTTTGCTGCTTCGTTGTGCCACAAATGATTATGCATATACCGCGGAAGGTAAAGACTTGATGAACTGCCGTTCGAAGCATTTGCACCACGGAAGGCATCGTGTTGCTATATGATCACTCGAGCATGCATCTTATAGTAGGCAAAGAGACAGAGTAGATGCTCAGCTTTGCAGTTCACCATGGAAAGGATTGAATGTAGCATCCCATGGTGCAATGCTTAAGGCTGGCATAAGTAAATACTACCTCTCTGTAGGTTTCTCTGCAATGCAGTCATGTCGTCTTCGCAATGGCAATCGATGACCCCAGCCACATGGCACTTTTGACGTTTCGGTGACTTGATGATGATGTCGGACAGTAAAGTTCGTCTGTGCGACGTCACTCTGTGCCTACCTGCCATTCACTTACCTTCTCATGCAAACGTACTCATTTGAGCAGCTAGATATGGTCTTTCATTCAATCCAATCCTCTGATCATTTCAATGCAAGACTTCAGAGATGCCCCGCTGAACGTCTCCTCCTTAGCCTTCATTTCCGTGCAGCGAGTAGAGTGAGATCATGCAAGGGTCACTCTTCTTTGTTTTTGTAATGAAGTAGTCAAAGTGATGACTGTTATGCTGTTTCAGAGAATCTACTTCATCCTCGGAGGAGGATGGCGACGGTTCTCAAGAAAGAAGAGCAGTCGCTAAAACTCCTCTTGCCTGACATTGAGAACTACTTAGCCAACATATATAGCAAGTGGAGAAGGGCAGCACAACTCTAACATATGTCTGCAGTCAAGTGGTATTTCACGTTGGATATTACGCTTCATGCTGATGGCCATGATGCCTTTGATGAGCATCTGATTTGACCTGCAAACTTACCCCTTACGATGTCAAAGAACAGATGGTGCGTTGTTTGGGCTCCATGCGATGAAAAGCGTGGGCAACTGAAAGACGACTCTTCAGTAACACCAATAGGAGAGGTGCAAAATCATTGAGCACCTCCATCAGCTGCACGCGAACAAACGCTGCAACTGGTTCAAGTGTAATTAACTTGGTTTTCCCGCCTCACCAAAAGCGACGCCAAAATTGAAGGAGTTGTTGACCATTAGTAGATACGCGACACTAGACTTGGCCTTCAAACGGCACTGTCTAATACCATTGTGTTGGATTAACTATTTAGATCGAAAAGCGTTCATTTCTATAGCTATCATTGCCAACTTACTCACTCTGACTCAATGTGCGCTTTAAAGCGCTGCGCAAAACACGACTGCTGCTACAAAATCATTGCAGCCAATTCCCTTTGTCAAGCCGAGGTCATCACTGGAAAGATTGGTTCCATTGCTCTCTGTTGTTCTTGTCGACTTCCTATACTGCTCTCACTTTCCTATTAACTAGACATTAATAAATTGCAGAGTCATAAAACCACAGAATTTGTGAGCTATAATCTTTTATTGCATTGCCATTGTTTCATGATCTTCATCATTCTACTTTAATTGGCTTTGCATCCGTGTTGACGTCAATGCTTAAGCGATAGCTGCATGTTAAACCACCAGACTTAACAAACAATCAATTACCACGGGAAAGCAAACGTGTTGTCGATTTTTTGAGCACATTCGTGGTTTTCCAACCAGCCGACAACCGCTTATTTTCAAACTAAGAATTGTGAGTCAATGCCAATTACGTAGTAACAACAGTAACATTGACAATGTTTGTCATTTCCAAAGCATGACTGTGGTATCTGTGCATAGAGGGTTTATTTTTTCAACTTTGTTCACCCCAAGAACCCACTTTGCGTTGAATGCGACCGGATTTGTTAACAGCATCTGCCCATGATCCCGAGATGGAATTAAAAGAAATCTCTTTAACCACTTATAGAACTTCGATCGTTAGTAGTAGTAGTAGTAGTAGTCATGCGTCATTGTAATTCGTAGTGCATCTTACACAGTATCCACTCTACTACATTTAGCAGCCTGGCACCGAAGGCAGAGGAAGACGGTAATGCGGTATCTCTACGATGTTCAACACTTGATCATTAGTCAAGCAGAAGGGATTATGCGCTGTCTAAGAGTCCCCTCGCAGTTCATTCGTGCACTTGAAGTAATATCCATTCCTACTCAGGTTTGGCGCGTGTCTAGCACTTCATTGCTGTCAAGCACTACAGTGCTAGCTTCATCGAATTACTAATGCTCCATGCAATGCAAAACATCTCAGGCTGACAAATGAGAGCTTGGAACCTAAACCGACCATTCTGCACACAAGCATTAGTGAAGTGGATCGGCGTTTACCAATGGCCCGCGTCATCCCATCGTAAGGTCGTGATGGTGTCAATTAATGCAAGCCATTTTCCATAACAAAGATATGAACATCAAAACGTATTTAGATATGGTAAAGTGGGACTATTTACGAATGAACTTCTAAGTGTTTGTGAGCAACTGCAGGGCGCCCTTCGTGTTTACACAACTCGATGCTGGCATATTTGAGGTGTGCTTTAGAGATACTACGTGTTTAGTCCATTTAGCACTGACATTAATTATTCCTTGATTCGGCGCACCCACAAGAACTGCATTATCGTACTAACACCGCACAACTTGGATTAAATATTTCAACGAGACATGCGCGTGATGTGCTTCTCTCGTCATGGTAATGCAGTTGCAAGCACATTCACTGGTTCCTCACTGGTGCACAAGTGTCCGTCTGAAGTGCTTGCAAAAATCCCATTCATTGCCAATTGCAAAGCATTCGCTCCATTCTCACTTGTAGCACGCCAACAAATTATGTAGCCTTCGTGAGTATCACTTCTGAACCATTAGTTTTTTTTCACCAAAAACCTCACAACATAACAAAGAAATGCCTTCTCATCCAAAATCATTCGCATCGGGGAAGTGCCTTTGAAAGCCGCCCTGTAAAGTGTCATTTGGAACAAAGTGAAAGAAGGATGTACGTATATAACCGCTGGAGAAAGGCCGCACAGCTCTAAACTGTGTCTCTTGTCAATTGATAATTCATACTTGATGTTGTGCTTCATGCCAAGTGCCATGATAATACCTTTGATGAGCACTTGATTTGACCTGCAAACAGATGGTGCGTTCTATGCGCATCATGTGTTGGCAAGCGTGAGTGACTGAGAGAAGACTCCTCAGTAACACCAGTGGGAGAAATGCAAACTCTTTTGAGTACCTCCGTCGGTTGTGGGTGAATAAACGGTGCAAATGATTTTAAGTGTAACTAACTCCTTCTTCCATTTTGCCAAAAGCAATGTCAAAACCGAAGAGGCTGTTAGTCATTAATAGGTATACGACGCTAGACCTGGCCTTCAAACGACACTGTTAAATACCATCGTGCCACATCAACTATTCCGATCGAGAAAAGTCCACTTTCTTAGCTATCATTGAAAATTTACCCAGTTTGACTTAATGCGCACCTTGAAGTGCTGCGTGAAACATGCCTGCTGTTGCAAAGTCATTGCAGTCAATTCTCCTTGCCAGGCTGAGGTCATCGCCGCAAAACAATGGCTCCACTGCTCCCTGTTGGTCTTGTGGACTCCACATACTCCTCTCACTTTCAACCAACAAGTCATTGATAACTTTAAAAGTTCTAGAAACCACAAAATTAATGAGTTTTAGCCGCTGATGGTAACATTATTTTTTTGATGATGACGTCCAGCAAAGAACGTGATTTCTCATAAAAACCTTGCCATCACTCCCACAATTCTATGCGACATCAAAATTCATACGCTTGGAGGATTCACAAACTCATGACTGCAACTTTTTAAAAATAATTCGCTTACAAATCATTTGAAATCATTGATTCACAGTTTATCGAAACTATGCGCTCGCCTTCGTATTGTATCGCGCAACTTCACCTTGGTTATTGAAGTTTTCTGCTCAACGGCCCCTTCTACCCCATCGTCTATGTTCATATGCTGACAGCTGAAGCCATCATTTCACGATAGCTATCATATGACTTGTCAATGTTGTGCCAAACCTGTTCTGCATCACCAATCACCAGCGACTATATTTCATACTACAAGATTGGCATTATACAAGTGGGTGAAGGCGCGACCTCATTGTGCAAATCCACATCTCGTTGAGCGACCTTAAGAGTAGACAATAAAGGATGCTTTGTGTGCAACATTCCTACACCGATGAAGTCTCAACTTGCATGTCCCCTCATTTCCATAACACGACCGATTCTCGCATCGCAGTGACACATTTATGCCATATTTTTATTTTAGCAATCAAAAGCTCAAGGAAATATCAGGAAAATGACGAAAAAGCCTTGCATTCTACGGTGATAACTACTGTTCACCGCATTCGGAGTTGAATCAGTTCAGTGTGTTCCGTTCACTGCCCTCACAGCCCTTCTTCTGCCAAAGACAAAGTGTGTCATTGGCATGTGACATCACTGAACGTACTGGCAATGCAGTTAAGGGTCCGCAAGATGAAAGGTTTGACGACCTTCCCTTCTAGTCTTTTAGTTTCTTTTTCAACTTGCCCCTTATAGGTTATCCAACGCTATCATTTACGCTGGTGCATTCGATGCCACTGCAGAGAGCTATTTTTTTCAGTTCCCACTAATAAATTGGATGCCCTTATCCCCTTTGATAAGTCAACTTACAGGCAAGAAAACCACCAAATCACCTCTTTCATTTTTTATGCCTTTGGCAGAAGAAGGGCTGTGAAGGCAGTGAACGGAACACACTGAACTGATTCAACTCCGAATGCGGTGAACAGTAGTTGTCACCGTAAAATGCAAGGTTTTATCGTCGTTTGCCTAATATCCTCTTGAGCTTTTAATTGCTAAAATAAAAAAGCATAAGTGTTACTGCGATGCGGGAATCAGTTGCGGTGAGGAGGTGAGGGGACGTGCAAGTTGAGACTTCATCAGTGTAGGGTTGTTGTACACAAAGCATCTTTTACTGTCTGCTTAACTGTCTCTCTACCCTATAACTCTTAAGATCGCTCAACAAGATATGGATTTACACAATGAGATTGTGCCTTTGCTCACTAGTCTTCTCGCCCCTGGGAGAAGGTGCAGAAAGGAGGAGGCGAATGGAGAGATCTCCACCTACAAGTGTTTACTCAACTCCAGTAGGCATTGCGTGTCCAATTGAGTTTTAATAGTTGATTAGATTATCCAGAATGTGAAGCGTATTACTACGTTTTACGAAGACAATGAGTCCACTAGTCTGCACTTTTTGTAAGCCGGTCCTGCTGATGTTTTCCTTGGTCCGTTTTTGCCCGTCGAGCTTTCCCGTGTGTTAATGAACCGGATGGTAAGGCGACCTTTGAAATCAGCATCATTGGTCTTGACAACCAAGTTGCTCTGTCGAACATGGTTAGTCACCTTCGCGTTTTCCGAAGCAGTTGACTGTGGCAGCTTTTGTTGAGATTTTTAGGATGTACACAGTCATTTGCATCAGGCCCAACTCCCTTTACTAGTGAGTGAGGACAGGCTGATGTTTACTGCGTGTACTGTGCACCGCAATCGCACGAAGCAAACATCAATCGCATTCATTTCACATTTTGTTCATGAGGCGATGTGAAGGGATGCAAAACACAATGTTCAAATTACTGCCTAAACTGGATTCGATTGCGATTCTGGACTTTGATTTCAGTGCCATGGAAAACTTCAGCTACCTCTCCATTCATTTTATCAATGGATCTGATCGACTAGGTGATATTTGGCCTTCGTTTCTGCTGCCCATCCATTTCGATGCCCTATTAAGCACGTTGCGTACAAATAGCTATTAAAGTGAAATTAGGAGAATGTCCACAATCATCCCTCGGAAGGGCTGCGACGTGTAACTCATAATTCGGCAAGACCTGTTCATTATACATTGTCGAATCTGTGCATTCACCTCTGATTGTCTTCATCACGTCCACTCGGAAGCCCAATACAACCGCTACGACAAACACAACAGCTCATGGAGAACACTGTTCAAATCAGTTAAGGTGAAAGTTTTATTGAATATCAACGCCAGCAGCGTTCGTGACTGACTCAACGCAATGTGGTAACAGAGGAGAATGTGTATACCGTCGACCAGCTCACTTACCACCATGGCACAAACTCAGTCGTCTACCACCACTGCTGCGACCATCCCCACGGCTGCGCGCATTGCGGCGCCACTAGAGGCGACCGTGCATGCGGCATTCCGCACTGCGCCTTCTGCACCGGCCACCATGCACACTTCTCCTCACATTGTGGGCTCTTCACAACCTCGGCCCACGGTGCCCACTTCCATAGATACGGACACGACCAACTCCCACACTCGATTTCTTCGGCTGTCTCCTTGCTTCGTTTCATATGACTTGTGTGCTGCAGGGTGTTTGCTTATATACTCTATCGTTGGTTCTAGTTGTTGCGCGTAACGTTTGCGTTAATTGCACTTCAACTTTAAGCTTGTGCTTCCCACTCCTCACCACCACTCTTGTGAATGGGACTTTAAGATATACCTAGAGTGGTTGACCACCCACGTACTCGTAACTCAAGGAGCTAGAATCGTTTTTGACAGCGCACATGTCGGCAACAAGATCAGTGTAAGCAGCCGTTCATTTTATATAAATTGTCTACCTTGTCTCGATGCGGAGCGAACTATGATAGCTTTGCTAAATAAACTGTAATGACTACAACTTAAGTGCCAAACACCCTACTCACTGACATACCTCTAAAGTAATAGCCAATGAGTGAAATGCTAAATTTGTAATCACTTAAATTAATTCAATAGCTGCGCATGATTTCGTAGTCCACTTCAATGTCTAGTTAGCTTAACTGTGCCCATCACAGTTGGTCGTGTCCGTATCCGTGGAAGTGGGCACCGTGGGCTGGGGTTGTGAAGAGCCCACAATGTGAGGAGAAGAGTGCATGGTGGCCGGTGCAGAAGGCGCAGTGGGGAATGCCGCATGCATGGTCGCCTCTAGTGGCGCCGCAATGCGCGCAGCCGTGGAGATGGTCGCAGCAGTGGTGGTAGACGACTGAGTTTGTGCTTACCCTGGCGCTAGTGAGGATGTTTTTGAATGCCATTGTGGTTAATGAGCTAGTCGACGGTTTGCACATTCTCCTCTGTTGCCACATTGCGTTGAGTCAGTAACGAACGCTGCTGGCGTTGATATTCAATAAAATTGTCATCCCAACTGATTTGAACAGTGTTCTTCATGTGCTGTTGTGCTTGCTGTAGCGGTTGTATTGGGCTTCCGAGTAGACGTGACGAAGACGATCAGAGATTAAATGCAAAGATTTAACGGTGTATAACACGCAGGTCTTGCCGATTAATGAGTTACACTTCGCAGCCCTTCCGAGGGATGATTGTGGGCATTCTTCTAAATTCAGCCGCTACTTAATGTCCAAATTTCTTGGTCGTTTTATCTTAAGCATAATTTTTACAACCCACTTTTACCTTAACTGATCGTTTCACCCACGCTTAATGGTTTTAATGTAGAATATTTGGCCCATTGCTAAGACTATTAAAAGTGAGTTTACCAAAATGGTCTTCTTACCCTTCCCTTATTATATCTTACCTTGTCGTACCATGCACAAAATATGCATCTCAATTTGGATTGACCGAACATCTCTGTTTAGGTTAGTTCATCTTGACTATTTGGTTTCTGTTGCCTTACAACCCAATTTCCCAGCTATCTGCTTCCTCCTCCCTTCAAATTCCTTGTTACAAACCACCCGGGCCTCAATTTTTTGTCTACCGATCTCGGTTACTCCGACTGCTCCTGATCCCACTAATGACAGTCGACACAACGCAAGAACGGCCTACAATTGTCGTCTCATGTGTTGCCCCTGCCCATTTTGGGAAAATTCGTTCATTTCCTCACCCGTCCAAAACAAGGTCAACCTATTTCTGTTCATTGCCGTGTAAAAGTTTGGCAAAAATTTGTCTGATTGGATTAGTTTCATGTGAAACTTTTTTCCTGGTTCTTTTGATTTCGCCTCTAATTATGTATGTCTAATGTAAATTGTTTGCAACAAGCTTGTCTGCTTGCTGCAACGAGCACATTGGAGAGCCTAATAAAATCGATTTTGCGCCCATCGCCTTCCCGTGCGATGTCAGCGGGGTCCTTTAATTCCCTCTTCGAACTTGCAGCATCAGTTTTCCGTTATGCAGGCATCTTTGGCATCTCGACCACGCCTTGCCTTTGCATTCTCTCTCCTGCTCGTCATCCTCGGCATTCACAATCTTCTGGCGATGAGCTTAGCCAAAATTATGTTATAGTCTTCCATCAGAACAAAAATTTTGCTCATTCTTAGACAGCGCTGTGCCATATAGCTGCCATAAGCGCATTCGATGCTTGTGAAAGGGGAATACTGCGGAACATGGAGTCTTTAAATCTCGCATAAGATTCTTAGGGTCCGCAAAGTGTCACTGCATATTTTTTTGTTTTTGTAGTTTATGTAATGCTACTTTTTGCTTTTTGTAGTGTAGAATAACTTGTGGACAGACTAAATGCTTTGAAAAGGAGCGCTGTTTTAAGGTTTGCGTTAGAGGATGTCGCTTTCTCTGACGAGACGACAATTGGAGGTAGAGACGCTGGTGATGTCAAAAGTCTAAAATTTGAAGAGCAGCAACATGGGCAACGAAAGTTTACCCAGTGATGTCTTGAAGCAGTTGAAGGAGCTCTCGAGATTCCTGCTATTAGCGGGTCAGTGGGAACCCACTACTGTCAGCCTGGCTTGTCGTAACTGTCAGCAGACAGCAGACCACAGAAACAAACAGCTGACCACTGGTGCACATACTACGATGGATAATGGTGATTGGAAGAGGAGGAGCACGATACATTAGTGCATTCACTGCCGCCAACAGCTAATCTCGCAAAAAATGTTATCAGAATAGCAACACTAACTCACACGCCGTTGCCGACAGGCATTGCATGCAGCACCAGTGTGTTGACAGCAGAAGTGAACCAAGAAGGCCATCGCCGAACAAAGAAACAAATATTTGTTCTCAACGCCCGTGAATACGCCAAAGTCATTAAGAGGTGTGTGTGAAGAGTGGCTTTAAAGCAATACTAAATGCCGCCTGACAGTTGTCGATGCAAATGTACATCAAAGCTCAAATTCCTTACGCACATCCTCTGCATGGATATGCGGACGTAAAAACAAGGTAATAGCTTTTGATCTTAAGTTACATTTTCCGCAGCTTCTTATTATATCTTAGTTGATGACAGTGAACATCCATTGCTTTACCATTCCTCAGCCCCTGCGCTAATGACTGCGAAAGTAGGTATTAATATCTGAGGGAAGAACCATTTTATGTGGGAGGCACACATGAATTTTAGCGATGATTGCGGGTGTCGAGGACCTCCTCGGCTCTTTAGCTTGGTCTTGATTTTTAACACAACCTCACTAACTCATTCATGTCATCCAGCCATTCTCTCGGCGTGTTCGTACCTTCATATAGCAGTAAATATTAACTCTCCTATCAAGCAAAGCAATGACAGTTGTTTGGAATTTGTAATTTATTTTGATTTCGTCTCGTTTAAAGATCTGGAGGTAAAAATTGAAGCAGTTATACAGATCGTGGCATTGCCATCCCATCTGAAGTGCACGTTGCCCATGTCTTTACCGAAAGTTTAACTCACAACGATTTTGTGGTCCCTCGATAGCTTTCGTTTGACGACATCAAGTGTGTTCACGTTATAAATCACACAAATGACAAGTTCGATCTCGTGGAACAGCCCTTTGTGGACAACGTATGTGAGCTGCCATCCAATGGGATTTTCCTCGTCCCTGCCATTGGCAATGATGGACTTGTATTTTGCAGACTCACCAATCCCGCTTACTGAGTGAATGCACTTCATGTGGGTGGTGTGGATGCTAATGACGACAAAGCAATGTTCGTTTCTCGTAGTGCCATTGCAATGCTCATTTGATTTGCTTATTGCATTTCAAATTAGTAAACATCAGAAGATGCAGGTTTTGCTTGTGGCCTGTTAATTACAGGAAAAGTGGAAGGGCAATGGGCTATGAATGATTTAAGTAGGTTTTAATTAACTGAGCAGCGTGATTGGCTAGTTCGACTCTTTACGGCGGATGCGAAACTCTCTCTAGAAGAAATGCTGCCCAGCCTCTGGTAACTGAATCCATCGCTTCGCTAATTAAGTGAGCTACTTAGGTGGCTAGCGAAGTATAATGGAGTACGGATTGTTATCTTGACAGTGGAAGGTGGCTTTGATATGCTTTACGGCCACTTGGGAGGGCAGATCATTAAGCCGACAACCGACTTTGCGCGAATATTAAACAGACGGTAGTTGCTAGACCGATCCTCTTTTTAATTCTAAAGGATTGAGAATTCCTCTAACGCCTAACATGACTCCGGACTACTAAATTTGCATAATTTAATCCACGTAAGTTCCTAAGCAGAGGAAAGACACTTCCGTCAGTTTGCAATTCCTTACACTGTTAACTGTCAGGCTGATTATCCCTTTAATTGGCTCCATCTATGGCACTCAAATGTGTGGCATTGGGAAATTTCAGTTCAACATTTTTAATTCTCATGCGAAAAAGGATGCCAAGATGAAAATGTCTTGTATCAGAGGCTGTGGTGGTTGAACACAAATATGAACCAGAGTCTAGAAATACTCAGAGGAGCAGTGGATGGATCGCGTCCACACTCACATAGTGGAGCGAAGTGAAGATGAATAGGATGTGTTAAATTTCACTGGCCTAGTGTGCTAATGACGATGAGTGACTTAAAAATGGAATGCTTGGCTGCCGGAGAGTGCAGGAGGTTCATGCTATTTGTTTCTGTTCTAGAGAGTACAGAATATGCTTCGTTTTTACTTTGTTTTGTTTCTCATTCAATGCAGTTGATTGTACTAAGGCGCAAATTATTGCCTTACTTTCTGCCTTCGTGATTTTTTTCTCTCAAAAGATAATGGATCGGCTAAATGCAAAGACAGGTATGTGGCGGAGTTACTAGACTTTCGAAGAATCTACCCACCTCTAGTCCTTGAATCATCCTTCAACTACTCTCTGTTTTAGTGTTTAATGTGCAATCTGCTCAATTTGTTTCCATTCTCATGCCACTCACCCCTCACTTGTGACGTCAAGGGTACCAATGTACTCATTCTTTCCTTCAGTAGTGTGATGAACACATGAGATGTTTAGAGCCCTTACGACATCCATTTGGCCAGTTCATTGGAGTTGGCGTGGTTAACACTCCCACAACAATTTTACCACACGATGGGATTTAAAAGTTGCAGCTACCAAGTTTATTAATTCATGAGCTATAATCTGTGAGATTTTTGACGTCAATCGAATTTGTTGCGTTCTTTTGAACAACTTTATATGTGCGCATGCTCAATAGATTCCATGTGCTGTCGTCATTAATGATGCATTTTGTCAACGGTAGCTTACCGTGTCTTAAGACTATCGTGCTTTCACTTTCTTAATTGTCTCTTCCATACTGTTGGCAAAACAATTGACGCTTAGACACCTGAGCGACACCCGTGAAGCCGCAGTTTCTCACATTTTGGTTGATTGGACGGCACTCGCTTCGCCTACGTGGGTGTTACCATTGCCAACAAGTTAGGTTTTTCGCTCACCTGCCTGGATTTTTCCCGTTTCTTTGTGATCCATATGCCTTTAATGTTACAGTGCAGCTCAACCACACACTCTACGACCTTATTCACACAATTCGTTGCCGAATTTTTACGATTTTAAGTACTTTGTTGTGTGTATTTTGTAGGTTTAAGGTGTTGGGACTAAGGCAGTGCTGCTGAACGCTGCGGTTGAATGTGTACCCGCAAACAACTGCTTCTGTTCTTGTTTTGCGCAGCTCATGCGTTGTCAAGCGTTGGAGATTAAGGTCAGTGAACGGACAAGCGACGCATTCACCCCAATCTCGTGATGGGCTGCATCCTTACATTCGTTACAAGTGTACCTAAGCTATTTAGATGACAAGGACATTCGAACTGAGATGTCGCAGGAGTGCCGTTTCGGTCGTCTCATCGTGCAGCAATTAGAGTTTGAAGAAGGGCCCCCATACGGATGCGAGAACAGTCAGTTCTACCTCTTTCTCTGTGATTAAATTTGTAAGCAGCATTTGGAGGATTGAAAAGTAAATAATTTTCTTAACTGTCAAGTTTGCATTTTTTGGCAGAGGCGGCCTTACTACATGCTGCTCAATTTTGTCGAATAGGTCTTTGTAAGTAGAAGAGAATCTAAGTGCCTCATTACTATCAAAGTATAGAAGTGAATGGAAGAATGTGGAGAGTTTTGAAAGGACGAAGAAGAGCCCTTATTTAACAAATAAGAGAAGGACTAGCTTTTCTTTAATTCTTAGCTGGAATCAAACCGCATCTCTTGCTTGTTCTTACACGTCACCTCTGACGCTTCCCTCATTGTTCCACGATTCCATCAACGGTATTGTCAGCGATTAAACGACACAGGCGAGTGTTTGAGGGGTGCGAGAAAGCATGGATTTCATCATCAAATTCACCAGACTAAAAAGAGCCTCGTAGTAAGCCGTTTTATTGTTTCTATTTCCTCATGCAAACTTTACTTTCTTAGCACTGTTGTACCTTTTGAAATACTTAGGTCTTGTAAGTAGAATTTATCCACATCTAAAGATATTTCTACTTTGCATGTGATGTGATGTAGTGGATAGCTTCTAGCCCTTTATAACAACATTTTCCAAGAATCAACGAATTTAACAAAGACAAGTAAAACAACTTCAATTTTCCTTGTGCACATTGTAAATGACGCTACTGGACTGTCAACAGCCACCCCTCTTCACCAGTTTCCACCATGAGGATGCCATTTCGCAGAACGAAAATTAGAGTAGAAGCGCAGAGCAGAGTCAGTCCTGTTGTTAATGGTTTCTCAGATTATGCCATCCATAGGTTGCGCAGTTAGTAGAAGGTGAATGTCCCCACTAGTGTTTGTAAGAAGATGCCTGGCCCACTGATGGTTGGCGGTGAGGACACGACTGGGACATCAATGCATGTTGGCAACGGAAGATCGCAGTGGCACATTTGTCAAATGAATCCACTTTCGTCGGCAACAATGCTTGTTTCTCTCAGTTTTGCGCCTTGCCATGAGAACATGTTCACGTACTTGATCAGGAATGCGCAAAGCTCTTGCGCCTTGTTAGCGGTGGCATGGGCCAATTGCGAGCAAAGGTAGTCGAAACTGTTCTTAAGGAGGGCTGCTGCTTAAAAAAGGGCGCAACAGATGTCATCAGCATCTTTTTCAGGTCGTGATTCAACTGCATTGACTTGAGAGCTTTGCTAAGTGAGTATGTGCCTTCCATAAAATTTAGGATCATTTTAGAGTTGCGAATAAAACCAGCACCAAGTTTCACATCGCAAACTAGTGCCGGACCCATAATAAATTTTGCTGTTTGGGTTTTATTTTCTCATGCGGACTTTTATCGACGTCCCTCTGCTTACCATCTCCGCCAAGTCAAAAAGAAAGCTGCCTAAGCGTTTTGCAGTTTACCTGGGCCTGTAATAAATAAGTAGAACTTAAAATGCGACGCAAGAGACCCTGCCATTGGGTTGTAGGGTTTGGCCATTTGCTGGACGTCTGGAAGGACGATGGTACTTGGAGTTCCTAAATGATCTTGTCGACAATTATAGCCTAGACTTCTTCGACCGTAATGGACGGTGGAACTTCGGCTCTACTTTGAGCTGCCACCCACTTAGCGACCCTATGAAGCGGTGTGCTGAAGGTTCTTAGCGCATTCCTCATCGTCTTCGTCAGGTTTTTTAGTAACGATGGAAAAGTCTCTGGCAAGGTGCTGTTCTTGCTTGGTTGATGAGG
The DNA here is from genome assembly GCA_036345935.2 of Taenia hydatigena. Taxonomy (NCBI): domain Eukaryota; kingdom Metazoa; phylum Platyhelminthes; class Cestoda; order Cyclophyllidea; family Taeniidae; genus Taenia; species Taenia hydatigena. Next base: position 15,174,714 of record JADWOT020000002.1, on the reverse strand, counting down.
TGATGGGCTAAGGTCTCTCGGCATTGGCCAATGCTGGAATCGCGGGAGAGTCCGGCTTCCATCGCAGTCGTGATCAAAGCTTGAGTGAGGATGCGAAGGTGAAGAAATATTCGTTGTCGCAGGGAGTAGAGTAGAAGAGTGAACTTTGCGATCTCGAGCCAGTTCTCGAAGTATATATGGTCTTTGCAATGGCGAGATCCGCCTTTGCCATCTCCTTTTCCCCAGTGACTAGCCCTGCTACGAGAAGAATTATTGTCTCGGGTAAAAGAGACCCCATGCAGGCGTGATGAGGACTAGGAAGACAGATTCCCTCAGCGTCGGAGAAATCAACTTTCTCAAGGAAAATTCTTGTTTTTCTTGAAATCGCTTATAATCCTCTTCTATGGTTATTCTACTTTTATTAAGCGAAGGAACAAGTTACTTTGAAAATGCAATAAGCTAAACTATGCTGGAATTAATTTATTATGTTTTATGTTTAAACTGTTAAAAAATGTGTGTCCACGCTTACACTAGAGCTTTAATTTCTGTTGTTTTGGCTTAGCTCGGTCACGGTGGCTCGGATGGCTTTATTGCCCTTGGTGGATAAGCTTGCCTCTGGGACATGCCAACTGTCTACTTCCCTTCTGCATGCAAAACACTGATGTTCTGGTCAAGCATTGTGCCTTTCGTTTTCTTGAGGGAAGTTTCAAGACGCTACATTTAACGCTATGTTCGAAGGCATTATGCATTTGGCGAATGAAGCATTACTAAGTTGAGTCGCCACCACTACTCACCGAGGGCTGATATCAGCACTACATCATTTTGAGGTTAGAGCAGTCCATCGCAGTCATCGACTACTAGCATACTTCCCGGCCCTTCTTCACTCTATTCTAACATAATCGGTTTAAACTTTCTCGATTTCCGTTGTGATGGCTAAAGGAGGAGTGTAATCGCAAGTAGATTTTTTACAGTTCTTCTAGTCCTATTAACTTCCAAACTTCGTTATTAAGCATACTAATCCCAGGTATTGAAACAGGGAGAAACGGACTCAAATGAACTCATTTTTGCTGGTAATCGGAACAAAATCCTTTGGCTCCATCCACTTTGCACTGACCGTGGGTAACTCGGACCCGATATCCTTTAGCACAGTTGTGATGAACACAACAGGTTACTCAAGTGCTTCGAGGACGGATCTGGATCTAAGCGAATCGGCAGGGTACTACTTCAATCCCAGGCTTAGGCTGTGTAATTATTAATGATTTGTGACATGAACAGAGGTTGAAAACAATTTAGGTGATAATCCACCTAGAATGGCGGCTGGTCTTTGAATGACATTTTTAAACTCTGAAGAAAGACGTATTACAAAACGCGGTGGGTTCTACGCCTTGCACTGTTTCATTAATTATGGTTAAGTATTTTTATGATTTCGTCCTCCTCATAAGCCTTCACCGCAGCTCCTCACCGCATTTTTTGCAGCGTAGAAAGCAAATTTAGTGAAAACCTTGCCCGCCTGGTAAACATCACTGGGAACTAGAGGCGTAGAATCATTTTAATATGCTCCATTTAGGAGAGCCCTATCATTGCTTTCATTTCATTAGGTCTTCTCCGATCAATTCATGGTACCAATCTTTGCCATTTGTTCATGACTGCAAATAACGGTACAGTGCTTTCTCGAGCATCAGGCATCGAGTGTGATGTTGGTGAACGGCTTAATGATACAGAGAAGAAATGATTCCGAACTAGGTTTGTGCTGTCCTACTGATTAGGGAGGCGATTGCGGAGACAGAGTTTGACGCATAGCTTGGCATATCGCTCCTCCAGATGAGTCTTTTCATTTTTGGTCTTCGTCCTCAACGCTCATAGCGGCTGCGTTTCTGTCTGGGATGTAATCTTCAACGACAAGAAGGAAGCTTATGTGGTAGACTTGTACCATAGGGAGGGGTTTGGTTGAGGGTTATAGATTTCGCGCTTTTTATGCGGCCAAAAGTATCAGGATAAATTAAATAAAAACGTAGTGCAGGGGCTAAACGTGGTAGAAAGGGTGTTTTCTCGCCCTCAAAGGAAGTTTTACTTTCGAACTTTGAGACTTGTCAACGCTTCAATGGCCGTCATAAGCCAAGCTGTGGCATTAGGGCGGTAGCCAAAATGTCCTTAAGTGGTTGATAGCTCTTCGAATGTGCGCCTGCCTAGGAGTAGACTTCCACTGCGGGTTTCAGGTTTAACAATTCGTCAATGTTAATCCAAATTTTTGGTTTCTTGAATAGCGTTCGATTACCGCTGCCACCAAAGCAATATCTTGAGTCGTATCCTGGACGCAGTGCAGCTTACGTCCACCTATAAAAGTTGAGGGGTGGTGAGACTGGACGTGCAGAATGATGGTCAGATGTCAATAAATGCTATCGTTCTCGCAAAGGTTCTCAATTCCACCTCCGGTAAGAAGGTGGTCGAGAGTAGGTTGGTATGGGGGCGCTGCTATTTTTTCAAAATCTATAAATGCCACTTATCAATGCATTAGTGGCTACTTTTACAAGGCACTTAACTGTGCTTGTGTAATATTTACATTACAAACTGTGAGGCTCTCCTTGTTTCATCTTTTAATAATAAAAACTCTCCTCCGACTCGATTGACTCAACGAAGAAGTTTGAACTAATCAAGCTATGGACAACAAAAAGCAGTCCAGGACAAGTCAATTACTTAGCCAGTCAGTCAGTGCTAATCAAAAGGTGTGCCTTTTGGAGGGTAGGAAAGGTGAAGAACAAATTTCCAGTCCTTCAAAGTAGTTGTCTTTTGATAATGTACGATTCGCGAAACGAGTGTGCTTGGCTTCCAAGACTTTCTCTTTTCGATTGCTTCTGTGTGGTAAGAAGTTTTGCTTGACAAGTCGACTTTGACCCATTTCAACCAGCAGCTATTCTGATGAAGAATAGAAGATGGTCTTCAGCCTGAGGCATCAACCTTCGAACGGGTGGTGCTTTGGCTTACCACACCCATTCTAGGCACTATTCAACAAATTGATTAATTGGATGACCAAACCAGTTGGTTGCACAGTCCTCTACTGTTCCTCGGTTCTCTAAATTTTAACAAACAGTAGCTGGGGCACCGAATTTGTCCGAACCTCGGTCTACCGATCACGCCTAACACCTTGTCTTCATCTTCTTTGAGGGTGTACCAACCGGGCTCTTCTCGGAAGATATTATGAGGATCGTACAGCGCTGGAGGTAGTTCGGCTGTGAGTGCCTCTGCGCATCACAGGGTTGGTGATTGATGCCTGCAGGAAATAAAGTCATGCATCCCTTAATGCAAAGACCTGTTGCCGTCCTTCTCCTTTTAGTTTTTACAAGATCAGAAACGTTGGTCAGACTATGTAAAAGTTCTGTATAACCAAGGGCACAGCAATGCATTTCAATGGTTCCGATGGATTCCTAGACCCTGTATTCACTGCACAAAGTCTTGAGAAAGACCTTTATTCATTGGCTTGTTAGCATAACTGACTGAATTGTAACTTCATGGCTTTATGATAATAGACAAAAACTGTCAAGATTGAAGAGTTTACTCGTGTAAACACACGCTTCAGATGACTGGCAGTTTATCACGCTACTTCTGACAGAAAATAACGCTTTTGCATTTAAGCAATCGCTTGAACTAGCTGGAAGCGTTAAATGACTCAAAGTGCAAGTGACTCCAATTAATGCATCATCGTCGTCAAGCAAGCCGCAGACTTATACGTACAGGTTTATCGGCTTCCACTGTATTCTTTGGTCCTCTTGGCATTAGAGTGTTATATTTCTGGAGTTGTCTCGTAGTATTGTCTAGAAGGAGCCCACACTACACCAGTTCCGATTGCTTTGAGCGTCTGCCGTAGATCACCGATTGGGACGTGATTCATAATTGAGGGTTAATAATTACCACGCCCATCAGCTCAAACACGTAATTGACTGTAAATAACCGGTCAAATAAAAAGAATACTTCCTCTCTCGACTGTTTGCATCATCTAATAGCTAGTATTTGGGCCGCGAGTTGAGGTGGCCTTGGAAACAGGCATCTTTTGGATGGAAAGCTACAGGTGTTGTCCATCCAATCAGCCTTGGTATTGCTGCCAACGCATCTGCTCGCAAACATGATGGTGGCTTCGTTTAAGTCAACAATGACACTATCCTTATTTTGTCTCATCACCAAATGTCTAATTTAGTAAAAAAAAATACACGGTTTGTGGGACTTATTTTGTGATTCTTTGCTTATCAAGCATGAGCGGATTAAACGCTTGAGATAGCAGGCTATCAGTTGACTATTGTGCACTGTACTACGCGTAACGGGGTTTCTCCGAAGTCGCCGATTGCATTTAACCCTCCTTTTTCTAGTATCGTAGCTTAGACCTCATATAACAATAATGAGGGGATGAAGGCATTATTTTTCTTCCGTGGGTTAACGAGAATGTTTGTGAACCACACTCTACGCATGACGTTATTGGGAGAGGGTAAAGTGGAGGACGAAAATTCAGAGTTATAATTTTGATCAACTACCTCCTCATTCGTCACAGTTGTGTCTACGCCGAACACTACCATTATCATCGACACTGGCACAATCACTAAAATCGACGTCTGCGACATGAAGTACACATAGGAAGGTGGGCAGTTCAATGACAACCTGCATCGCAGGGCATCCTTGATGATTGAGTAGGTGGAACCCAATTCTCCCTGATTGTTCTTAGCAGAAGTGAGGTACTTTTCTGAGATGTATCCCTAGATCAAGCAGCTAAAAGAAATATAAGAGAAGTACGATCGCAACAAAGCTATATGGTGCGTTCGCCATTAAGACCACAACGAAGAAGAATCGACAAGGAATCACCCATTCTGTACACCAAAGACTGCTCTGACACGACAATGCTAATCGAAACCGACCAATCCAAGCGATGTGCCATAACAAATGACTTCAGTATTCTTTTGAGTCCGGGAACACCGTTAGTCCAATTTCTTGTTTTATGTACAGCCCAATTGCCCACTAAAAGACACCAAGAACAGCGTTTCGATGGTTTCAACATGCAGGACAACGTGAGTGAACAACCGGGAATCATAGGATAGATTAAGATAGAGAACTCTGTTTGCTTTGAACACCACTGTCCAGTGGATCCATCATTTGAGGTGATGGAACACTTGTGTGAGTCTGAATGACACAAAAGGGAAACAGCGTTCCTCCACTGACAGGGCCACCTGGACTCAAAAGTTTCGCTCCACTAACAGCAAACTTCGCGCCTAGCATGGGACAAATTTACCTCCCTTGTAGCTTTGTTTATAAGTGCAGAGAAAAACTTAAAGTAGCCAGACAGACGCGAAGTGCTTTGCACATTTATTAGTAAAACCATTAGCCAATACATTATAATTATAAAAGAATGAGAGAATCGGTAAAGGCGGTTGCCTGAAGTGGACTCATGTGATTTCCAGAGCAGATTTAGATAATAACCTTCATTGCGCAAGTGGCTTTGAAAGCGGCGTTGGCAACGGCTGTAAGGTCAGATAATGTGGTGCTGGGTGGTGTCTGAGCAGGCACAAAAGTCCCACCTGTGCCGAAAGCTGGGTCGCACCAATCACCACTCCTCCACTCCCACCACCACCACCACCACCGCCACTGCCAGCCTGCATAGAACCCGTCTGTCCATTCAAATACTGCGATTCTAGATGCAACAAAAGGTAGCAGAGGAAAGTCGCTTGCTTCTGTGCTTCATTGCACTAAATACGTTTGTTTCGGTAAAAACTGCAACAATCGGAAAGACAGCCAAATAAATACCCTGCCGAGACATTCCACGTAAGCATCCTGCCTGCAATCTTCACAACATTCAACTCTTTTAATATCCTCATCGGACAACTGGTTCGCAATGCTTTCACGCTGCATTATAAAACTGATATGAGAAGTTGGAGCAAAAGAGAGGTAATTGGATAATGCTGGTGGAAGTGGTGGTGGTGGTAGTGCCGCTCGAAGGCTCACGATTGCATTTGAAATTGCGATTGGCGCCGCTGTTTGATCAATGAGGGTGGGGGGAGTGCAGATGGTGTGAGGCGGTGTGAATAAGAGGAGGAGTAAATGAGGAAAAAGCCGTGTGTTTGTGTTGGCATAGTATTGTGAGAAAAGCAAGAGGGATGTATTGATGGAATGTTGGGTGAAAAGGGGAGTGAGGAGTGAGTGCGTGAGTGGAGTGAGTGAGTGAGTGAGTGAGCGAGTGAGTGAGTGAGGGAGGGAAAGAGGGAGGAAGGGAGGGAGAAAGGGAGGTGTAGAAGGATGGAGGCACAAGGGGAGCAATGAAGAAATGAAGGATTGAAGGAAATAAGGAAGGGAAGACAAAGTGGACGAAGTTTGATAGGAATTGGGGAGGAGAGTGTGGGAGAAGAGAGGAGTGATGTGTTGTGGGGTTGGCATGGAAGGGTGAGGCATGAAAGGTAAAAAGTGAATGGCGAGTGAATGCCAGTGATCACACGTGAAGGTAACCTCATGCACTGAGTGCGCGTAGTCCGATAATGCATTTTTTTACTTGCCTTTTAAGGTGCAATAATAGAGAAATATATTCTGAATCCTGCAGATTGAAACTCAACAACGCACCAACTACATGGAGCTGAGCTGCCAAACCTGATTTGTCGTAGAAGCCTTTGTGGAACTATAAATCACACCAACACTATTATCCTGCCTAAATGGATTATTTTAGCCTCCCAATCCTGTTGGACACATATCAAACGGCCAAATAGGCACTGTACTATTAATAGAAATTCATTGTCATAATCAGTGTCGAGATTGGAATCAAGATTGCTAATTCTTATGATACCTGGGCACTCCCAGCAATTGTGCCAGATGCAATTTGTAATAAAAATACGCAGATGATTTGAGGACTATTTCACGTCCCTTAGCCTGCAGCTGGCATCTGATTTAACTGGCCCTGATACACCAAAGACCAACTGAAGGGCCAGATATTCCACTTCAGCCTTTGTTCTCACTTCAATCCCATTGGATCTTTTAAGTACCAAAAATGGGTGCTGTGAGAAAGGTGCTCGCATTCGGAAACCCCCTCTCCTCTGACAGCGTATGACCGGTCAAATTCATTAATGAGAACATCCACCATTCTGAAAAGGGATGTTCTTGCGTCTAATAACCACGTGCCCAATATGCAGACCGAAAATCAGGAATTGACACGCTTGACAAACGTACTTTAACGCGTTAAGCCGTGATGATCTCATCGCACCACCTTTAGCTTGGAAGGATATTGTAGTGAAAAATGAACATGAATGTGAAAATGCGCCATGAGTGAACCAAACCACTGTCGCGGAGCGTGCCTTTGCGCAAGCCAATCAGCTGCAAGTGTGTTTCCCATTGGCGCATTGGATCAAACGCGCACACAAGGCCGAAGACGGTGTTCGTCGGGTGGTGTCAGTGTCACCAGAGTTGAATAAGCTAGCAGAAGCAGGAATGACTCGTGACAAAATGCAGGAACCTTTCGCAAACTTTAGTTTTACTAGCCATCTCCTTCACATAGACGAGTCGCATCAAAAAAGAGACAACCTCATCAACAGGCAGCATTGGTAGCAGTGCGAACCAACAGGACTTCGGTAACAGGTTTGATTGATCAATCAATGACAACAGATTATATCTGTGCCATCAAAAACAATGTAAGAACGCAGAAGCAGCTAGTTAGCAGGTGGTAGACATGATTACTTAAGTACGCAAGAGAGCCACAAAATTTAGACGAGTAACCTTTAAACTTGTTCTTTTATACAACAAGTACGAACAGTTTTGATTGAAAGGCTTGACAGGACACCCAACAAGGGTGGAATGCAATTCACTGCCCCCCGTTTCTGGCTCTACGGCGTTGCTGAGGCCAAAAATGCTTTAATTAGTTTAGCAGTTGAATGTGTTAGTTCGCTTATTATTGGGCTCTTCATTGGACTTCTTTTCGTTGACCATACCAATAGAAGTTCGCTAATTTCAATGTAAAGTGAAAACGGACGACTGCACACTGACTTTGGTAAAATGATGAATTAGTTTGATACTTAGGAAAGCGATAAAGCGAGTGCGGTGAAGATCATCCATCTTTTAGTCGAGTGGAGAAAAAGTAGTAGTGAAAACCGTCTCAGCGAAAGGGTGAGAGGCGATGCGACCTACTCTAAGCTCCAAATTGCTCTAAAGGCGGTAGTTTATGCCTCATCTCATCCGGACTTTATATGTTAGAACTTCTCCTCTCTGCATGCTGATCTCATCCATCCGACAGTAGCTGGTCAATGTTAAAAAATAGCTATGCTGGTAACAGAGCTGAAAGGATTGGCGCATGTAGACTCGATCTCATTGCCTTTGGGAAAGGTTTTCGTTCCCGCATTCCAATTATAAGTAGTAAGGAGAACGTCTCCACATGCTATACAATTATCGGACTCTGAGAGGATCCGCACAGCCTTCTCACATTGCTCTGCTCACTGTGTACAAGGGGGCGCCTAATTGGCCTTTGCTCAGTATGATTAACACATGATGGAATTTTTAAGGAAAGACAGGTCTTTACACCCAATCCTTTTCCTTTCTGTCCTTCTCACTCACCCTTTGGCATTTATCAACCAAATGTTGCATCCTGTGCATGATTTTATGGCTTGCGTTCTCTGAACAGCATACACCACTGATGGCTGTCAGTGAGCATTCATTAGTACTTCATCTTCGCCACGTTTATCAAGGTCATAATGTTTTCCTTTTAATCGGGATCCTTTCCGTTCAGCGGGTGCAAACAAGGTGCTGGTGTTGTGGTTGTAGACTATGGCAGGAGTGACCAATCAACTTCTAGGTGACTGACAAATGTTGAAGGTGGACGGACTCTTCTACGAGGAGAAGACCAGCGGTATGCTCAAGGAATTCCTGCAGGACGTTGCCCAGGATGCCGTTACCCATACTAATAATGTGAACAGCGAGCCAGTCGTGGGACATTTTAAAAGGAATTTCGGCAACTGGTTCACCATAGAACAGCACCACTGATTTGTTGGTCGAGCGGCACGTCGCTTTAATCTGCCCGAAAAATACAGTTTTAGCATTAATGGCATTGTGCTGAGTGTCAGGACAAAAAAATGCATCAAAACAGCTCAGACAAATGTTAATCTGGAAGGAGAGAACTTTCTAAAATATTTTAGACGGTGGAGTAGTGTCCCACCGTGCGAATGGCTACGAATAGATAACTCGGACGGAAGTTAATTTTTCACCCACGAGGGCGCGAATAACGTCAGTTCTTAAGAATATCAAGCTGTATTTGATAGTACATCAAAGTCGAATACGCGGTTACAGGTGGGAAAGTGCGTACACTTTGTTCCTCTAATAGGCAGTCTGCTGTTTATAAGGGTATCGTATTCTGACTAAATGCACCCTTGGGACTTTTTTACCCCAGCTTTGATGAGTGGCGGTTCATATTCCCAACAGAATTTCATAAGCTCCATAACAGTGAAGTGGAGGCGAACACTGGAGTGTTGATGGCTTTGAAGGAAATGGAGTTTGTTGGACTTGACACTCACAGCCAGAGGACTTTAACTAAGTAAGGCTAGGGAACCACAACAAAAGGGATCTACCAAAAGGTCCAAGCAGGATTGCGGCATGAGTTGCAGCAAACGCTTGCCAACTGATGGGTGGTGCTTTGGCCTGCCACATCCATTCCAGGCACCATGCAACAAATTTTGTCCTAGTTGAGTTAAAATGGTTTCAGAAGACAGGCAAGCTCAGAGCACATCCACAGGTCCAACCCTTGTGGTTTGATCTGGGAATTCAACTGGGGAACGAAGTCAAAAGCAATCGTCTGAGCCGACTAACACATGTCTCTGGTTCATGATGCGCGATTATGAACTCCCACATGTGCATTTGACGAGTCCTCACTAATTACATCGTGTCATCACAGGGAAGTGCAATGGAAAATTAAATGAATTTTTCGAAACCCTGATGCTAATTGATTAAATGGGTGACTAAACTGATTGGTTGCACAGTTCTCTGCTCCTCTTTGGTAGTCGACAATTTTAACAAACGGGAGCTAAGGTCAACGGACTTGTCTGGACTTTGGTCCACACCGATCACGCCTAACACATTGTAAGTTAATGACTCCAAGTTGATGAAAAAAACTGTCTTGATAGAAGAATTTACTTATTTAAACACACAATTTAGATAACTGGCATCTCGCCACGCTAAGTCTAACTGAACATAGCTTGTCAACGTTTAGGTAGTTGCCTGAAATATCCGGTAGCGTTAAATGACCCGAAGTGCAGGTGAATCCACTTAAGGCATCATTGTCATCAAGCAAGCCGTAGATTTGTGCATACAGGTTCATCGACTTCCGCAGCCTCCTTCAGTTCTCTTGGCAGTATAGCGTTTCATTTCCGAGAGTGTCCTGTGGAGTTGTCTGGGGGCAGCCCACACTACATTAGTCCCCATTGCATTGAGCATCTGCCGTAAGTTCCCGATTAGGCGGCGATTCATATTTAATGGTATGTGAAGACCACATCCAGCAGCCCGTACACGAAATTGACTGTAAATGAAAGGAATACATCCTCTCTGTGCTGTCCACCCTATCTACCAGCGAGTGTTCTCGTCGTGAGTTGAGGCGGCTGCGGATGCAGGCATCTTTTGGATCGAAAGCTACAGATGTGTACCGTCCACTGCTCTTAATACCATATCACGGGCTACAAATAACTGCACTAACTTTCTTTTCTACCTGTTCTTTGATGACTTTATGTCCACTGACCCAACGATTTCGTGATTTCCATTCGTGAAAGATAAGAGCATGCGTCGGAACTTTTCTGGACAGTCGCGAGATGACATAGCTACGCTGTTCGTGAAGAAACTAGATGCTTCCGGGAATGTGAAGAAGCAGAAGAGCCTCTAGTTTTGCGCTTTCGAAAAGGAGTTTAGAACGCCCTGTCATGTGCTCATCACTTACCCCTCAGAAAGCAGTCATCCAGGCGGTGTGGCACCTCCAAGGAGTAACAACGCTATTTTAATTAAGTCGCCCCTCGTTTTGCCAGTAAAATGACTTCATTATTAATGCCTACCTAGATTAGCAGGAAACCGTGTTAGGCGACACAAATAAAGGCGATACAATTGGCCACAACCAAGCGAAGAGAGCTACGTTTTCAGATTTACTTTGCCCGCGTCATGGCTGCTAAGCGTGTGTAAATGCGCAGAGCCTGTGGCGAATTCTCCAACGCTGCACCGTGCCACCGACTACAGACAGCACAGCGCATGCCTGGAGCTGATAATTGCCCCTCGCCCACCGGAAGTAAGCCGAATTACACAAACGGGGGCTCATTGACAGTAAGAACCTTTAGCATTGTTAATGAATGATACACCCAATCTGTAGTGCCATGATGTTCCGTGAGTGCAGCTTCAATGGGGGCTTATCATTGATCACCGCATTTCTGATACCATCAAGCATGGCGGAAGAGGTTACTTGGAGACTTTGAATTCAAAAGCCCTAGCAGTTAAAGCTGCCTCATCATCGTCTATGCATTTGCTTGCAAACATGATGGAGGCCTTGGCTAAGCAAGCAATGACGCTGGTCTTATTTTGCTTCATCACCGATTAGCCAATTAATTAAAAGCTACACGGTTTGTGGAGCTTCGTTTGCGGTAGATGAGATTACAAGAAGAAGAGTCTGTTGATTTTGTCCTGTAGGTGTGCAGTCACCTGATTAATATACCAATGTATTATACTGCTGCCCTCAATTCAAGCAGCGTGCCGAGAAAGCAAAGTGTCTTTTGAGCCCCGAGACTAGAAATTGCTGCTTTTAAGAGCGGGAGAATAGCAAGAATGTAAGTTGAGCAGGACGGCTTATGAACATCGGTGATCGGGTTCTTCCTTGATGCAGATCCATCACGGGCTGAACCACCGGAATTCCTGCTTGGCTGTCACAACTCTCAAGGGATTGAAGCTTTCTGACAGCATTGTTTTGAAAGACTCGATGGGACTGTATAACGACACAACCAATGAAAAGTATGTCAAACGTTTCCATCGCTCATGCCAGGGCATGACATTATTTTGGGCCGTATAAGAGTGCTTTAACAACTCATAAGCCGTCTTATTTCTTCCTCCCAGTGCTTAAGTTAATTCACGAGGATGCGAGCTTTTGCACATTTCGTTTGCCACTTTGCTTTGTTTGCGGCCTCTCCTATCCCTTCCCTCTCCCATACTGGAGGTCAGAGTGGCAAAACATCCGGAATGCATGCATCCCAGATGATAACAATAGAGGCACTAATCAAAGCCCGGAGATCTAAGAATAGAGGAGCATCAAACTAACAGTAGGTCCCACGGCAGATGGAGGCAATTTGTCTCACCTGTTGTCATAATTCCATGAAGCTCTTGCAGACCCCACGTCCCGGCACAGATGCGTCTCTAACATTGACAGTCAAATTCAGGTCAGATGACGGACTCAAAAGCGCACTTGTGATCGAACACTCACCCTTTAAAGTGGAAGACCGTCTAGAATCTGCTGTCGCAATCACCCAACCACTTACTACCACCAACATCGCAAGTGGGCGACAACCGCGATATTTTACCTCAGCCTGACGATACACTCCTCACCACCAACTCACAGACGAGTGAGAACAAACATTGACTTGTTCACCTCAAATGTGGGTTTTGCGGCACTTCTGAGCTCGATATTTGTTTAGATTTGATTGATTATCTAGTTCTGGTTGTGCCTAAGGCGATTCGTACTGCATACATTGGAGTTGTTTGTTTACCTTCAGCAAGTAAAAGCCTGCATCCCCTCAAGGAGCGAGCATAGTCATCCGGTGGTGAAACGGCGTGGGCTTTAAAAATGTGGGTTGGGCGGTGGGTAAATTATTGTTTAGGGATAACCTATGAATGGAATAGGATTGGCTCTTCCTCGTCAGAGGTTAATCAGGAAGCGATCCTCCCACTCTACGACTTGTGGCTTTCACGACTTTCTCCTGCTCCGTCATGAGGTGAGAATCCCCTTGAACATGATGCAGCACCTATTCTTGATTGATTCAACACTCAACAACAGACATGCCGAGGGTATCCGTGCCTTGAGGCTGAGTTCATTGAAGGTACAGAAAAGGAGGATGGAGACAAGCGTAAGAGAGAGGGAGTGTATGCTCTGCTCGGTGGTGCAGATACAAAATCGCGTGCGTCTTCCAACCGTCCATCAGTTGGAAAGCGGTTGCTGCAGCCTATGCCGCAATCCTGCGCGGACCTTTTAGTAGATCTCTTCTGCTGTGGGTCCCCAACTCTACTCACCCAAAGTCCTCTAGCTCTGAGCGTCAAGTTCGGAAAAATCCATTTCTCCTAAAGCCACTAACATTCTAGTGCTAGTCTTTACTTCGCTGCCATTAAGATATTAAGATACTGTAGGGGCAACAAACTGCCACTTATCAAAGATGCGATTCACAAAGTCCTGAGGGTGCATTTAGCCAGGATACGATGTCTTCAAAAGCAGTAGAATGCTTCTTAAAGTAGCAAAGCGTTCATATTTCTACACCATAAATCGCGCATTCGAGTTCTTTGCATTGTCAAACACAACTTGACGTTGCTCGTACTCCCGTAGATGCAAAATTAATGTCCGCCCGAGCTGTCTATTCGCAGCCATTTACACGGTGGAGGCTACGTTACCATCTGGATGTTTTATGAAGTTCTCCTCTAACAGATAAACACCTGTCACAACTGTATGATGTTATTTACTGCTGAGTATGCATTAATCAAGCGGATAATAACGACTTGTCACTTAACCAACAAATCAACGGTGCTGTTCTATGGTAAGAACTTATGGAATACCCAGTCTTTGATGAGCGTTGAACAAGTTCTTTGGAGTTATTTGGAAATGTCTCACGAATGGCTCGCAGTCCAGACTATTCACTGTAGTGACGGTCTAGCCGCTCGCGTGCTAAGCGTGCATGAGGGCGTCGTGGACAACGCCCTGCGGGAAGTCCCTGAGCAAACCACTGGTCTTCTCCTCATAGACTAGTCCATGCAACTTAGACATTTATCAGTCACCTAGAAGTTGATTGGTCATTCCTACCATAATCTACAGCCACAGCAGCAGGACCTTGAATACACCCTCCGAACAGAAAGGCTCCCGATTAAATGTATAACATAGCGACCTTGATAACAAACGCGGCAAAGATGAAGTACTAATGGATAATCAATGACAGCCATCAGTGGTGTGTGCTGTTCAGAGCACACAAGCCATGAAATCCTGCACAGCACACAACATTTGGTTGATAAATGCCAAAGGGTGAGTGAAAAGGATTGAAGGGAAAAGGAATGGGTGTGGGGGCCTGCCTTTTACTGAAATTCCATCAACTATACGCCCCAAGTACACGGAGAGCAGAGCAACGTGAGAAGGCTGTGCGGATCCTCTCAGATCCCAATAATTGTATAGCATGGCGCGACGTTCTCCTTGCCCCTTACATTTGGAATATGGGAACGAGAGCCTTTCCTGGAGGCAACGAAATCAGATCTACACGCAAGAATCCTTTCAGCTCCGCCACCAGTATAGCCATTTTCGTTTCAAAATTGATTAGCTACTGTCAGGTCGATAAGAGCTGTATACAGGGAGGAAAACTCCTTGCATATAAAGCATAGGTGAGATCACAGAAGGCATAAACTACCGTCTTTAGAGCATTTTGGAGCCTATAATACGTTGCATCTCGTCTCACCCCTTCACTGAGACGGTTTTCACTACTACTTGTTTCTCCCTTTGGCAAATAGGTGGGTGAGCTTCATCGAATTCGGTTTACCGCTTTCTCAAGTGTCAAACTCATTCATCCGTTCACCAAAGTCAGCGCGCAGTCATTCATTCTTACTTTACATCAAAATTGGCGAATTTCTATCAGCAAAGCCAAGGAGAAGGAAGTCCAATGAAGAGCCGGCCAATAAGTGGACCTTTGCATTCAGCTGGAGCAATGTAAGTTGAGGAGGAGGCTATGCAATGCCTATATTTTTTCAAACGTACCTATCCGGCGAGAAGGGAGAAAATAACTCGGCCCTTGTGATTACAAAGGCCGGTATTGTAGGGTCCCAAGGCTCCACTGAGGGCAAAAGAAGGCAAAATACTAGAGTAGAATACATACATTCCACGGGCAGAGAAAGATGAGCTGTTGGCATGGCCCGGAGGCCAGCCTACGCATCTAGGGCAATATGACCACCTCTGTGACCTTGGTCGTAAATCGGCAGTCCGAACAAAGTATTACAGTTATCTCTGACGCTTGGAGGAGCTGCCGTCGAAGTCCCATTAGGACTGCGTTAATTCCCTTTTACCTGAGAATATAGACGTATTGCGTAAGGGTTGGCTGCAGAAGTGAGAAAGTAGATGAAGATATTATAATACAGGCAAAATTTTCGCAAAAATTCTTCTAGGTTGCGCTCGATTGGAATAAGAAAATGGAAAAATAAAATGCAGTAATTGGATTAATACTGCAAATCCTGCGCTTTCGCCCGCATTATAGTCGAGACTATGAAAGATAAACGCACAACGCGCTAAGTCAGAACTGCAAATTTTCTGCACGACACAGCCTTTTATTTTGTAATAACTTACCTGTATTACGAGTTTGTGGGCCACTAATCAAAAATTGGCCTTCAAAAAATATTTGGTATGTCATTAGTTTGCAATTAGCTTTTTAGAAAATATGTATAGCTTTGTTGATTTGACGTTGTTTTAAAAGGCATTGGACTTCAAATTAATCGCTTCGTCTGCACGCTATTTAAGCGGGAGTGCAAAGCCTTCTTGACAATTTCAAGGCTTTTCAGGTCGGAGTTTCATAAGCTGAAAAAGGAGGAAAAAGGTAGGGTACGCTTATTTTACCATTTTTAGCTAGCTTGAGGTTAGGCAAAGTAACTGAGTTACATAATACCTTAGCTGTTTATGTTAATCGATCATTTTTCAGGACGCAGAACAGGAGGCGATTTACCAGGAGGTCGTTAAAATGATCGGAGTACTTGATGGGGACAAAGACGCAGAACCAAGTCTGCTTGCTAGTAAGGAGGAATAGAAGCGGAGGCGAATTTGGAAAAAATCAGGCAAGTCAATCACTACCTAAAAGTGTTCTGATTTACTTGTTAGGAAATTGTTAAACCCTATACATCTTTTCAAGGCGTAAAGAATTGTGTGGAGGTGAATCCGAACTCATTGCTTGAGAACAACGACGGTGAATTGATTGCGGAGCTAGTGGAATCCAATGGACAGTCTTCCTTTTGTGAGCTGCCTATTGTGGGTGGTGACAGGGCCGTAAATGCGCTTGCTATGAGGAAGGCTGTGATGGGGGTCCTTCTCGGTGGAGTTTTATATGGACTTCCTAGAGTAGGTGTCCACCAGTTTTGATCTCCGGTTATAGAGACTATTATGGCCTGAAACCAATGCTTTTCTCGTGTGGGGCTGCGAGACGGAAACCGAATTGTATTTTTCTTGTTTAAATGATGAACAGGTTGATTACTAAAGAGCTGCATTGTCAAAATGACGTGGGAATTGTTCAAATTCCTGGTGCAGGGAGCAAAACAGACAATTCGTGTCGAGCCAACTGATGGATTGTTTGGAATGAATTTGAGGTGAGCTGTTTTTTTTGACACCCTTTTTGTGTTTATGAATGCTGTATTCGGTGGAAGTGTCTTTGTTTGGCTACAGATTGTAGTGTTGTGGGATGTGATCAGTGCACAAGGGATGATGGATTGAGCCGGGTTTGCTCAAGTGTGTTTGCTTTTGCTAAAATCCATTGGATAGCAGCTTTTATGCATCTTTAGGTGTGCTATGTGTGTTTCGTAAGAGGTAACTTGCCTTGATATTTGGCTCTTTGCATGCTTGAAATTTGGCGACTAGTCATGGCACTGGCAGCTGCATGAAACTCTTAAGTTCTCCTTATCGGGTTTGAGTTACTGTGGAAGTGCAGTTTCCTGAAACCTGGCTTGCAACTCAGTTCATGAATGCTCTCTTTTAATGCTCGGTTAGTGGTATTGGCAGGAGAAATGGAAATGATTGTAGCGCTTTGTAATCCTGCAGATTGAGTCTGAAATGCGTGATTTGTTCTGGCGTGTTTTACGAATGCGGGCCACTTTGTCCCTGGGGTTAAGGAAACTTGTAGGGGTGCAACTGCGAACTCATTTGGTCACATTGTAGAACTCATTTGATCACAATGTAGAATTTCTCGCTGCCGTGCCATGATTGGTGGAAAGTGTTTTTCTTTCATATATTTTCCATTTCAAAGGAAGCTTATTTTGTTTCTAGTTTTTTGCGTATGTGGTGTTTCTGTCCACCCTTTAATAAATTTTTTCATTCCACCATTGTGGTGGAATGTTAATCTCATTCAGAGGCTTCTCATTTAGTGCTGCTGTTGGCTTTGATCAACTTGATCACCCTTCAATTTTATTCCTGATCCATGATGAAGAGTTGTTTTTGTATGACCAATGCTCAATTAGGGCTCGAGGGGCGGGTAGGGTAGGTGGGAAGGGAGCATTTCCAACTAACGCCAATCCACTCTTTGCATCGTGGGTTCACTTTTATTAATTAGCGGCGCTCTCACCTTGCTAGACTTACCCCATGAATCCACAGCAGACAGGGAGGAGAGGTTAAGCAACCCTACGCATGAAGGCACTTATTGATGTGTACTTCCTCTCACGTCATTTTCTGGCATTTCTGGTTATCAAGTTCTTCCTCCTCTATCCCTTTCTAGATAGGTTCGGATTTTCGGATTCTCCTCCCAGAGCGTTTCGACAACAACTTTGCTGTGCACCTCGGCTTCCTTGAGGAGATTATCAACGGTCCTCTATACTCGGTTGTAACTTTTGTAAATAAGGGACTCGTTGGGCCTCGTCAATTCCTCCGACGGCTGCATTGCACCGCCAGTCAATGTTTATGATTGTAATGGAGTGTCTCCTCGAAATCAACATCTTTTCGCCCAAAAGTAAGGAAACGGAGAGTGAACTAAAGGGTGTTTTTGCATCTGGTGATGTGGTCTACGTTCCTCATCGATTCGAGCACTGCGCAAAGCTCTCATGCCATTGTTCTGTGCATCATCAACCGTCCCACTGTATTGGTTGATTGCTTTGCCACGGACCACAACAACAACAACACCATCGCCTTAACAAACGGTTTCAAATTGGCTCGTTTAATTTCAGTTCTTAGAAGGATAGAGCATTAGTAAAAGAGGGCGTACTTAAAGTAGGCGTTCGCCACATTCCTCAACCAGCACAGGAACATGGTTAATAATGCACAGAACAATGGCATGAGAGGTTCTATAATCGGAGAGTTTTGCGCAGTGCTTGAAATGATGGGGAATGTAGACTACATTATCAGATGCAAAAACGCCCTTCAGCTCACTCTGTTTCCCTACTTCTTGCTGAATGGGTGTTGATTTCAAGGAAGCCCTCCATCACAACATTAAGCATATCGTCGGGCAGAGTAATGCGGTTGTTGGAGGGAATGACGAGGGACCCGACGAATCCCTTACTTACAAAAGTTACAACCGAGTATAGAGGACCGTTGATAATCTCCTCAAGGAAGCACGTGACTTGAGGTTGGATGTACAGGCGTTGCATTCTGACGAAAAAAAACGATGCAAGTTTACTTCTTTCGATGCACTCTAATTGTGAGGAGGCTCTGCAGGTAGGTGGTTGGCTGGTTCCGTTTGTAGGAATTTCATCGCCCAACGGCTGGCTGATTATATGGCATGCTTCCTCCATCACCTATAGCTTGTTGAGGAAATCCAATCTAGCAGAGGAGTGGGAGTTGATTTGGCAATGGCGGGGCGAATGTTGCTTCAAATTACTTGAACGAACCTGCTCACCGCTCATCAATAATCATGCCGTCTACAATGGTGATTTCTTCTGTATGCATTAGAGTCGCAGCTGTTCTCGAAACCCGAGGTTTGCCAGTGATACGACTTGTTTGCAGATGTCGCGAAAGGTAGGCATTTGGAATTCGAAGCATCACTCCTACTTTCTTCTCTTGCTTAGTTTCTTCCATTGGTTGAGTGGCTGATTGCTATTTACCCTATTGAAATAAGAATCTGCGACCTACCTGGAGAAAATTTAGATGATAAGGTAAGTGGTTTGACTGGAGTAGTGCTTATCTTCCTCAATCTTAGATGCAGGTAGCCAGGGAGCTCTTCGATGCAGGGTTAATTGATTCTATTGTGGCTAACGGCTACTCTGTGCTTGAAAGCGAAGCAGAGGAAGCGTAGGAAGGTGTGAAGCGCAAAGAAGGTGAAGAGCAGAGTGGAGTGGGAGACGAACTTGATGGAAGCGATGGTGCTGTGGAATTGGGGCTGAAGTAAACGTGGTCGAGGCTGTCCTGAACTGTGACGTTCAGCGCTTAAATGTGATGTGCTTTTGCGGTCTCGCAGTTTTCGTGGGTTTGTGAGTTGAGAGTTGGGTTTGGCGGACTTGCGCATTGTGAGTTGAATTTGTCATATTTCATCATTAAATATGAAGGAAGGCGAATTTAAAGTAATCGTGTGGGCTTGTTTTAGTTGTTACCGCAGTGTCCTCAATGGTTAGTGACATTAGCGGAGGCGGGAAAAGATGGGTGTGATTAGCGAGGCCATTCAGTTTTCTCGACGTTAGATTCGGCGCTGATAAGTTTTTTCGCCCACATTTAGTCGAAGTTGGTGTGCTTTTGTCGGTCCTCCTCACTAAACAGCAATGCTGTTCTCTGGACAAGGAGAGTCTTTGAAGATGTGTATTTCCTTGTTTCGATGGCAGTTTGCCCTTTTGGAGTTCGTGAATTCATTTTCAGTGACGACTTCTCGTCGTCACTCGGAAGGCAATAGTGCCAATGGTGTATATGCGTGACCTTTTAGAAGTTGGGGGAGGTAGAAAGCAGAAGTGATGGCTGCAGATTAAACGCCTCGACACTGATTGCCGATAGATGTGCGGTTTCAAATAGGGACTCATTTAGATGTTGCACGGCAAACACCTGGTACCAATATGGTGAGGTCGGGTTTTAATCCTGTTTGAGCAGCTGCGCCTTTGGCGGTATTGCATCACGTTGCTCAGCAAACCTGACTGCAGCTATGGCTGGTTTGTGTACTTCTGAGGCCGGAGGCGATTGAAGAGTCAGTCAGCACAGCGAACTACATGGACCTCCTCAAAGCATGCATAGCTGGGTCCGATTATGCGGTCTCAGACCTGGCAAGATGGGAAAGCAGCTATGACTTTTGTCTTTGCAAAGACAACGTTTGTTGTAAGCTATTTGCTCACTCATGTCGACGAAACCCAGATTGGCACCCTTAGGATGAGCTATACAATCGCCTGTTGAGGTGAGACATGAACCAGCCTCATCACCTACTATAACTCGTCAGTAAATCGTGAAAAGGTGTGCAAGAATGCGGGCAAATTACTTTGCGTTGGAGACTGTGGAAGCATTAACAGTGAAGCTGGTACTTATGCACTCGGAGTCGTACAGTCAGCTTTGGCCACAAAAATGGAGTCAAGCTTTTTCTGTTTCAATGCTACCAGTGTAAAGAATAAATTCTGTTAAAGCAAAACAACTTGAAATTGAGCGAAAAGGCATGATCCTGCAGACGATTTCGCAAACGATCAAACATATTGCGTACAATTCATGGCAAATTCGGGGATGAAATAACTTTCTGTAGCTATTCTCAATTATCTTTGTGCCCAAAGTTGAAAGCATTTCTTCCGTGATCGATGGTCACGACAAAGGGCAAAGCCTTTACTTTGTGCGGCCATTATTTGCCTTTTGCTTATATTATGCTTTTGTGAACGCAACTGCTTCAATGGATGTACGAGGCATATTCATAGCCCATGTCTTCCTTGCCTTAGCAGTTGACTTACAAATGAAGCACTAGTTTGGCTCATTGCTTCCAAGCTAATAGCAACACAACCTGTCATTTTGCAACAGAAGTGTGATTGGCATAGTCTTTATTAGCCTTGGTCTCCACCTTCTTCACTTCTTTTGTTATCTTATATACTTAACTCTGTGGATGCTAGTTATCATGCATAGGCAATTTGCAGCTCAATAATGACCCTGCTTTTTATTCAGTCTTCTTTGAGTCGTTCGGATGGTGCTTACTTGGCCTTTTGGCGTTGCAGTAGCTATTATAGCTACTCTCTGCTCTGCTCCAAGTACATAAACACTTACCATAAGACCTAGAAACATTTGGAGGACGTTGAGAGCCCAAGCCACCTGAAGCTATATTGGCTTGGACGGATTACGCCTGCCGTCCACGTCAAACCAGCAGTATAGATTTCTAATGACTCAGTATCACCAACAAGTGAAGTTATTCTACCCAGAATTACGCTAGAAGATCAACTCTGACGAGTTCCTGATCTCAAAAGTAGGCCAATCGTGACCCCGATCAAGACTGCCACAAGATCCACGCTACCGCAGTCATCGGTAGTGGTCGGATTTAATTTTAATAATAAATGTAATCTCCATTGCGTGACAAACTGCCATTATTGTGGGTTTCAGCCATAATTTTTGATCTATAAGGCTAGAAAACGCACGATTTGTGTACCCTTTACCATTTTCACCATAACTGCAGTAGTTCATAGAAAATGATCCTACTTTGAGTTATCTCGTCTCTTTACTTGCCGTTACAGCTAAGCAAGAGTAACAATAATTTCATCGCATGTCTCCATCTGGCGTGGAGCCTATTACCAGTTTAATGCTCCGTGTATTCCTGGTCTCCGGTCTTTGACTTGTGCCTCTATTGTCATCATCTGTGTTGCATGCTTTTTTGGGTGTTTGGACACTCCTCTGTCCATCAGTCTGAAGGAGGAAAGGAATAGGTAAGGCCAAAAGCAAAGAAAGGAGGCAAACAAATTGTTTAAATGTCCCGTGGTGGACGTTTGCGCCTTCGCGAATTCAATTAAACAATGGGAGGAAGAAATAAGACGGCTTATGAGTCGTCGAAGCACACTTATGCGGACAAAACACTTTGATGCTCTGACTTGAGCGATAGGATTGTCTGGCATTCCTTCTATTTGCCGTGTCGATGCATAGTCCAATCAGGTCTTCCAAAACAATGCTGTCAGAAAGATTCAATCCCCTAAAAGCTGTAACAGCCAAATCGGAATTCTGCTGGTTTAGCTTGTGATGGATCTGCACCACTGCAAACACTGCAGCAATTTCTATTCCTGGAACTCAAAAGACACTTTTCATTCTCAGCACGCTGCTTAGTTTGACGGCAGCAGTCTACTTCGTCGACATGGTAATCAAATGGCTGCACATCTACAGGGCGAAATCGACAGACCTTTCTTATAATCTCGTCTATCAGTCAAGAAGTGAACATTACGACGCCTCTCTGCTTTTATCGTTCTAGTCACTGGCATGGTTTTGCCTGGATTCCTGGCCTTCAGCTAATAGCATGCTAAGAAGTTGGTGGTTAACTATCCGTCTTTTAACATCACTTGACATTGACATCTGGCAGCATGGATCAGCATCTTGGTTTTATCCAAAAGCTTCCTTCACCTAAAAAAAAACTGATAAAATCTTCCTCCTTTGCCTGCAGCGGATGCTTCCGTGAGGGTTGATTGCCTCATAGTGGGCTTCGTTGCCATTGTTTGACTCCTGGTGCAAGTCTCTGGTACAAACTTGCATCAGCACTCGTTTTTCCTGTCCAAAAATTGTGAATCCAGTGAGTACTGCACGCTTACCAGCCTGCCTGCTTCTGTCATGCACTATTTCAACAGCAGCGAATATTTTTGGCGAGAAACACATTGTTTGCACCAGAGAATTAAATCTTTCAGTTGATAAGAATGCTTCTATCTCATCTGACAGTTCTCCTATTACTCTACGCTTCATCGCATCGCAAATTCCGCCTCCTTTCCTCGCCGATGCTTACAGTTATGAGGAAAATGCTTGGTAATTCCTAAAAATATTCCAATCTTTTGCATAACTTTGTGACCAGTTTCGACATTTACCGAATTTATTCTTTGGCCGAGAACTTAGTTCCGCACGCTTGGATGAAAGGAAACTAGCGTTAACATTCATTCACTTTCTTTCCCCTTCATACCGTTTGAAATGGTAGTCCAATCAAAGTCACTACCACTCGTTCCTTAGGTCATTTGAATTCTCTTTTTATAAGAATTCATTATGCAAGTTTATTCTCGAGCTCTATTCCAATTTCTGTATCTATGAATAGACTCTATTTCAAAGAACCCACAACAGCACGTCCTGTAGTGGCATTGCATGGAGCTTCTTGAAATGGAGGGAAAGAAAACGGGTTCATCCGCATAACCCACATCCTAGCAAAAACTTGCCTTTCCCACATTTCCCATTAAGCTGTAGTTTAACCATCACCAAAAAGAGTTTTAGCACAAACGGAATTTCACCGTATTATGCATATTTTTCGAAGGTTTGTACAAATGGGAATTGTTTTTATGCCTAAACATGACTCAAGACGTGAGCAAACCAAATCAAACAAGAAACAAGACTCAATGCTTACGTTAAACGTATGCAATGCATCGAGTAGAGCTTGGTTTCACTGATAGGCCTCGAAGACCAGCTCACTCCGTCGAGGTGTAACAGTGGAGACTCAAAGAAGCTCCTTTCCCACAACCGAGAGCTAAACAAACCGCTTAGGTAAATCATGGCCTCCCTGCCATCTTGGGCTTCTTCCTTCGTCCTCCTCCTGATCGAATTTCGGCATTAGCCATCACAAGGTGGTCGGTGGTGTGAATAAAACACCCACTAGCCATCTGCGCCAATAACCGAGATCCCATGTAACCGGGGCGCTACACTTCTGGGCTCTTTCCTCCACTATGGGTGCAGCCGAGGTCTTGGTGATACTGCCGCCTAATAGGAGCTACAGTGAGTGTTCAACCTTTACTATTAGCAGCACATATATTTGCTGTCCTGCGAATAAGCAAATGGGTTTGATATCAGTTCCAAAACGTTTGTTCCTTATTGCTTTCTTAAAATTGGCTGATTTTTTAAGATCTGCAAACATTTTAGTTGAAAGCGGAGCAGTGAAATAAACGCAGGAGCTATTTGCCGTGAACAAATGGGCTTAGTTTTGCAAAACAAGTTCATTTTTTAGCTTGGCAGTCACAATTTTGATTATTATTTAACAACAAATCGTCTGGGCTGTGGTGAACTTGTTGAAATTGTTAAAATGGTTGAACACATGATCTGCACGGTAATCGTCTCTTTTGTTGCATACTACACGATTCGGCCATTTAAACACCCGTTTTGATGGGTGTTTCTTGTGTTGAACAAAAGTGAGCCGACATAACACGTAGAGTCGTGATGTCCCTCCCAAGCCTCCGTGCCTTCCTTTTCGCGGTACTCTATCACAGTGATTGCCATGCCGTCATTTGTTCATTCCTTCCGTGTGTCTTCATAGGATTTTCGTAGTCTTGTCATTAGCACCTGATGTAGAAGAGTCAAAATAAGAGAAAAAGAGGTCATGATAAGTCGTCAATCATATAGAAGAGGAGAGATAGTCTGAGCACGAGAAGCTTACGAAAGCTTTGAGCGATTTGTTTTTTCACCATCAGCCCTCAGTTCAATGAAGGAAACTAGCCAAGTCGATGCTCATGGTGCCCGAAATTTGCACGCTAGGTTGTTAATTCTTGTTACTTTGCGCTTATATGAGCAAGTGACTTAAAACTTATCCTTCCTCAGAACTCGTTATCTATTTGTCATTACCACTAGGGACATAGCCTACCTCACTCCAGGCAGAGAGCGTTGCCAGTTTTACGCGTCAATTGGCATTAGTTTAATCATAATCATCCATCCAAATAACTGGCTAGGTGTTTAGCAGGCAGGTTAGCACTCTGACTAGCCAGCATGCATTCCATCATTATTTGGAATCATCTCGAACTGGTAATTTTGCCCGACCAGATCCTAGCTCAATAGATTTTCCAACAATGTTGTTCAAGTAACAGGCTGGTCTAGTCTGCAAGTTTGCAGACGGCTTAAGCCTCTTCCTATGATTCCAAGCTGCACTGTTTTATCTACACTCGGCGTCGCCATCGTAGCAGTTTTTCAAAGAAATGTCATGCAATCATTGCAGTGATTTCGCAGTAATAATGCACGCTGAGATTATCATTTAAAACACTCACAAATGTAGTTTAGCCTGGTCGGATCTGTCGTGCAACGAACATTCGATTAATGATTTTGCCGTCAGATCGCGTTTGTAAACCAATAGTCAGTGCATCAAGGCATTGCCACCAGAAATCGTATAGCAGGATTCATGACGCCCTGAATGGTATCTTGCAACGCCTTCCTGTGGCGCTTGGTGTCTCTACTATCGTGACCCTTTCCGCCCTTACTACCGCGGCCATGCATTGATCATTTCAGCACTTCATTTCGCATGAACCAGAGTCATGGAGACTGCAACGAGTAATTAGAAGCGAGGACAGATCATAAGCTCTATCCACTTAACCTATTCAATCATCGTCTTAAATTTCATCTTTTTTTACACGCCAATATTATTTTGTCAGCATCATTTTCGTATATTATCAGTAGAGGCAGACACACTTAAATGAGCTCACATTCGCTCGAAGAGCATACCTGTATATGTATATAAATACAAGGAGATGACCCGCTGGTTACAATAATGAATGAATAACACACAAAAGTATAAGGCGATGTATTAATATGATGGTAAATTATGAATCGATTCTTGTCACATTTGTCAATAGCATTGCATACACACTTGAACAAGTTCATGGAGTCTACCCACTTACCATCCACAAGACTGCTAATGTGTGCGCGAGTACATAAGTCATGCGCGAATTCAAAATGAGCTCAACCGCATGTGTTTACGATTCCAAAACCCCACTAATGTCACCTACCATTGAAGACACTGCGGCAACAACCAAAATAAGGCCATTCTAAACAATCCCGTGCATTACCCTAAAGTCGCCTTCCTTCGTATTCAATGTTAAAATATGACAAATCCAACTCACGATGTGCAATTCTGCCAGGTCTAACTTCCAAACTGCAAACCCACGTAAACTGCAACTCTGAAAGAGCACATCACATTTAATCACCGTACGTTAATGTTCAGGGCAGTCTCCGCCACGTCTACTTCAACTTCGATTCTACAGCACTATCACCTTTGTTATGCTCGTCTCCCACTCTACTTCGATTCGCCTCTTCTTTACTCCTCACACCTTCCTTTGCTTCCTCTGCTCCACATTCAAGCACAGAGTAGCCATAAGCCACAGCAGGAATAATCAACTCGGCACCGAAGTGGTCCCTGGCTACCTGCATATAAGATTGAAGAGGATAAGCACTACCCGAATCAAATCCCTCACCTTATCATTTGCACTTCCTCCAGGTGGATCGCAGATCCTCATTTCATGGGGCAAGTAGCAATCAGCCTCTCGACTATTGGAAGAAGCTAAACATGAGAGAGCAGAAGTGATGCTTTGAATTTCATCGGCACCTGCAAACAAGTCGGATCGTTAGCGAACCTCGAATCTCGAGAACAGTTGCAACTCTAATGTATACAAAAGAAATCATTATTATCCAATAAATTTAGAATTAGCAATGAATGAGGAATGAGGCGGAAGATTGTCTTAGGTTCCAGCTTTCGACCAAATTTGATACAGCTTGCCGCATGCGATTCGCCATCGCTTCTGAATCCTCACCCATCCTTATTCGTCCCTCTAAGCTCTATAACAATTTAAAGGACGTCTGCAAAACTTCCTACTTCACTCTGAGGTACTATGGT
This sequence comes from Taenia hydatigena, assembly GCA_036345935.2. Classification (NCBI taxonomy): domain Eukaryota; kingdom Metazoa; phylum Platyhelminthes; class Cestoda; order Cyclophyllidea; family Taeniidae; genus Taenia; species Taenia hydatigena. The sequence continues at coordinate 15,148,093 of JADWOT020000002.1, read as the reverse complement.
TGTTGATAAATACCAAAGCCTTGTTCTACCTTCACCGAATAATTATGACACTCCACTGCCTAGGAATTTACTATCATGGGAGAAGTTGCCATCTGGGGGACAAACGCCCTCACAAGCTGCCGTTGATAAGAAGACCTAGGTGGGGAGCTTCCCCATGCATCCTGTTTTAGCTTATTGAACTCAGGTTCTACACATTACTGAATCTACTTGGAATCGCCCACAGGAGAGCTTCCTCCCTTCCTCACTAAAGTGGCAAGCCTACCATGACGTTGTCTTCGTCGAATTGATACACTCCACGTGGGTGGGAAGAGCAAATTCTGACAAATTCACAGCCGCCAGCTGTTCCATAAATTGCTTCCTGAATTTGTTTGCCGCATGACCAATTGACCCCTTTGAGTTTCAAGTACACACGCCATCTACACCCCTCAACCACCTATGGAATACAAATACCACTCCCTCCCCCATGTCCTGATCCCACCTGGCCATCATTACGTCGGGACCCGTAGCTTAAATGCATGTAGTTGACATTCTTCATAGTTGACGATGTGTAACACGAGTTGGGGTGACGATAGTTTTGCACGCTCAGAGAAGGACCAGTGCCCTTGCTGCACCGTTGTCGTCTCTGTGATTGGCACTACTGCAAGGAGGCAGAGACGCAGGCACAAACATTACTTCACCAAGTTGAAGGGCCACATTAACCACCGCATCACCAATGGAGGTGGTTCTCTAGCCAATTCGTCACGTCAGCACATTTGCAATGCATATGCTTGACCAAGTAGTCCTTAGTGCAAGGCGATAAGCGTTTAACGAACATGCTTTCTACTACAGAACCGTCGTTAAGTTTGTTCGAGAGGGAAGTAAATTCTTGTTGTTTGCAGCGTCCTCATCACTCTGCTTTGTTCATTCCATTATTTATGGTGAAGAATACACTTCATCTACTCTTACTCCATTCGTTTCAAGGAAATGCAAGCCAAGGATGAAAGTACAAAAGCCGAGTCAGTAGCACTTTTGTCGGTGGATTTATTAGATAAAGAGAATAAACGATGAAGTAAAACCTGGGAGCTTCGGTCTGAGTAGCACACACTTGCCTCTCCATCTAAGTCAGCTAGCGAGCGCACCTGTCTGATAAGCCGAGTGAATGACAAACTTCTCATCCACCTACCTGTATACCAAGAATAGTAAACTGAAACAAAGGCAAGGCAGCAGATCTGGTGGTTTTGCCTGAGTTGGTCGGATTGACTTAAGTATAAATGAGCGCGGATCCAATCCCGCTTTACGGTAATCAGACCTTACCAGCTTAGGCGCCTGAGGGTGAACATGGCCAAATGGGCGTCAAGCGGCAAAAAGAGGAGAAGAGAAGGACTTTTTGGCTACCTGACTTAAAGGTCTTCCTTAAGCTGCTTAATTTGTAACCTCTTCAATTGATCGCGACGCAGAGCCGCTAAACCGATTTCACTAAGTAATATTGTAATCGACACAGCACGCGCAGTTGCAATGACTCCTTCTTCAGATGCCTCAAGAGAATCGTGCGAGAATTGTTGAAGAGCAAGGCATAACTAAAACCGACAATAATGACGAAAGTGAATGGAATTCTCCTCTAGCTCACCTTGAACATTTGATGACCACCATAATAAGAAATCAGTTTTCCGACGTTGCTTATGAACATCTGAGTGGGAGGGAGAAGGTGAGCCAATTTGAAGTGTGGAGCGGCCGTTCGCATTTGCGTCTCGAGCTCTCGATTCTCGGTGGTAATGCCCACGAGACCCAGAGGACATAGAAAAGGCAGCATAATTAGCGGCACCTCACCGTGATAAGGGATAAGCACCAGTAGGGCTTCTGGTCAGTTAAGTGGTTAACTGCTAAGGTGAATGGTTCGGCCGACCAGTTATTTAACGATCTTGGGTGATAAGGAATTTAATATTGACTAGCTGAGTAGTAGGTGTGACTGTGACTACAGATTAACTAGGTACCTTCAAAATGCGTCGTTTTTTACTCACTGATGGTTTTGCATGAAGGAAATAATAGCGTAATGAAGTGGCCGAATGTCGCACTCCTCTTGCTCCAGCCATCAATGCTCGTGCTATTAACTGCTACCTGGTTCTGCCCGCACGGAAGGTGTAGAGAAGGGCTGTATATGGCTTAGAACTCCATTTTAATTACACAATTGTGCTGACGGTGTGGACTGGAGAATAACAAGGGGACAGAGTGGACTAACCCTTAACCACGAAAAACAGCAGAAGATTTGCCGAAGTCCTCTGCTGCTCCTTTTGAGTCAAGATAGGTGTTTTAGGTGTGGAAGAGTCAAAATAAGAGGAGGAGAAGTCATGATAGGTTGTCAAGCATATGGGACAGGAGAGATTGTTTGAGCACGAGCAGCTTACGAGGGCTTTGAGTGATTTGTTATTCACCATCAGCCCTCAGTTTAATGAAGAAAAATAGCCAAGTCGATGCTCATGGTGCTCGAAATTCGCATGCTGGGTTGTCAGTTCTTGCCACTTAGTGCTTATATGAGCAAGTGACTTCAGTCTTATCCATTCTCAGAACTCGTTACCTATTTGTCATTACCACTAGGGACGTAGCCTATTTCCCACTCCTGGCAGAGAGCGTTGCCAGTTTTACGTGCCAGTTGGCATCAGTTTAAGCATAATCATCCATCCAAACGGCTGGCTAGATGGTTAGCATGCACGTTAGCACTCTGACCAATTAGAATGCATTCCATTATTGGTCGGAATCGTCTCAAACTAGCGATTTTGCTAGACCGTTTCCTATCTCAATGGATCTTCTAACCATACGGCCTGGGTGACAGGTTGGTCCAGCCTTCAGGTTTGCAATCAAGTAAGCGCCTGCTTGTCCAAATCCTGAACAGTTGACTCGAATTGGAGAGTGAAGAGGACCAGCTAACCACACCTCACTACAATGAAGCAGAATTTTACTCCCCCATATCCACGAAATCTGGCATCCGCGATGTCTGAAGGACATTTTTTTAAGGAAAGTGGGACACTTTTGCTTTAACCATTCTACTTCAGTTGCAGTAATCTGCATTTTGTCATTAGCATATGTGTGGATGACAGTGGACCAGAAAATAAGCAAGACTACCCCCAAAATCTGTAGGAGTTGATCAGAGTTAATCGAAAACGTATAGGGAGAAAACAGTTAAAGGGGCTGAACACAGCATTCCGAGCAACTTTTGGCATAGGCCACATCAGCATCTGGGCCTGTTAATTGTCGTGAGTGGTGTGTGACCACGGAGGAAATCAACGCGAAACGCGCAATCTAAATTTCACCTTCCATTACAGCCACGAGTGGTTCTGGTTTACGTGAGGAATGTCTGTAATGCAACGCGACCGACACCAAACACGGTATCGCCAGCTGCGATAAAGCTCCACTAGAGTAACTGATGCTCCACATTCTAGCGTAGATGGAAGCTCGTGCACACACGCCTCCCTGGGTTATGCAAAATAACATGCTCCAAGAAAAATATAGTGTTTGGCAGCAGAATATGAGGAGTAGAGGACAGAATTTCCTATCTTTTTCCTGAAGAGTACATGCAAAGGGATCTCTCATAGAGCCGGAATTCAACAAACTGACGCCATTGACTCTGTTGCGTTATGCACATGCTTGATTGGGCGCCGGTGAGTCGTCGTCTTGCGGAACTGATTGACCTTAGCGTCACCAATGCGTGTGAATGGCCACATGGCCTTGCACACAGCACCCGATTCCGCTATGCAACCACACTCAAAGATTGCAGGCAGCGCAATTATGGTAGCGAAGTGAAAAGAAGCACTTGGTTTTAGGCAAGAGCGTGGAAGTAGATTTTAGGATTAGAAGATAACCACAACTAGAGATTCTAGTGTGTCACTGAGTTGCAAGGGCTCTCAACACCGTAGTTGTTGAATCAAGTTAATGCGTACACACACACTCACAACGTGATGCCATTTTTATGGCCTTCTAAATGAGGCTGTGTTTAGGAATTTGGCTCGAATCAAGTATTCACACTGCCTAAGGCGAATTCACTGCAACGATGTGTGTAAGAATGCAAGTAAATCATTTTGCGTTGGAGACTGTGCTGGCATTAGCAGTAATGAAGCTGCTACTTATGCACTCTGAGTGGCTTTTCTGTCCCTAAGCTGACACAGTTACAGTCCCCGGCAGTTGAGATAGAGCAATATAACTGATTAAGTGATGCGGATTCTTCTACCACTGCGTTCAGTCATAACGAAGCACTTTTATAGTTTCGTACTCCACTGATAATTTATGGCATCGCGATACCTTTTCATTATTGTGATCACACTCTCGCGCTAATTCCTGGTGATACTTGCCTCACAATATGCAATTCCCTTTCGTGGTGTCATCGATGGATTCCGCAACGCTGTTTAGCTTACAAATCCCAACCAGACCTTGGCGCCTTTATTTTAGCGAACGAAACAGATATTGGGTTGGATTTTATGCAAGGGTTGTTTGTTGCACTTCTAGCCACCATCCGATTGAATAGGTAATTGTAGTGATCTACTAGAGACTAAGATGACTACTTCCCATGCTACCATTAGTGGTGGATGTCATCAAAAGGAAATCACTTTCTGCCGCACGGAATAACCGTAAAAGCTAATGGCTTTCGAATTTTACAGTGTTCGGTGCTGGTTGATCCTCCGTCAGCAATTTTACCAGCCTGCTATGCTTAACACTTTACGATAAATCTGGAGGAAGCTATTTTGGAATTCGCTCCATTATAAACCAGAATTTTGTAGCTGTGACCTGAGCAGAATGCAGTGAAAGTGAATTTGAGAAGGAATCATTGGTTCCACCAAAGAAGCGGTGCTTCAAAAGTTCATTCAAAATATACAACTTAGGTCACTGCTAATTACAACTTGTTCAAGATTGTTCTTCCATTTTCTCCTAGTTTGCCACTAGGTTTACTGCTAAAAATGTAGTGCTAGACTTGCTCTATTACCAGTGCAAATACACGAGACTAAACTATAAAATACAGGAACTAAATTTTGGCAAAAATATTTTCATTCATTGCAAGTTTTTCTTGGCAAGTCTTCGTGTCAAATAACCTGAGGGCACCCTCATAGGGTATAAGGGAGGTGTAAGATTGCGTCTGAGTCTCTAAACGAGAGAGTTTTGGAACCATCAGCAAATGACCGACTTCATTTCGCCTCCTCAATCCTAACCTTAAATTTTAACCCATTTAAGCTTCAAATTCGCAACATGACACCCAATGGAGGATGAGTGGAGCGATTGTTCTGCAAATGGTAATTTTTTTATAACTGAGCTTAACCTATTTGTAAAATACCTATTCCAGATTAGAATTACTGAAGTGGATTCTGTTCATTCCTCCGGTCATGAGTTCTGTTAAACTCCGTTCAATTGACAACTAAAAATAAAGGAAAGTCCTACGGCAGTGTGGTGTGCCCTCATTTTAATCTCGTTTTATAGATCTTCCGAAGGTAATCTAATCCGCCTTTTGACTGCTGTAGGCTCAGTGACGCTTGCAGTTAGATCGCCACAGAGATTCCAATTTGCACAGTTGGTTGCTATACTTACAAACTGGGTGTGTTTTGTCAACCTACTGGTAATAATACAGCTATTACGTCATTACTGGCTTGTCGACGGGGATAAATAAATTGCATTGGTCTAAGTTTGTGGATAATTGGTGTCTGGTTAGCAAGTGATAGGCATTATATACTTGCGTTTTACATCTGATGATTGAACTGCGATTGTGCATAAGGCATATTATTTTGGCAAAGTTTTTCTCCAGAAATTTGCTCAGCTACATCTGAAAGTAATGTAATCGGCACTGTGGCGGTAGAGATGTTAACCAACTCTCTACGCTTGTAAGATATTATACCTTATCACTAACCCAAAAAGTAAACAATGCACTTGCTGTTTCGGTCTGCCACATTTCAGTGAACTCAGCACTGTAATTTTCAGTTACTAGCATGGCCCAGAGGCCACTTCACTCGACGAAGGTACAATAACCATCCAAGTGAATGTAGATGCGACTGAGGACTAAACAAATAGCAAGCGTATCAATTTTGCACAGAATATTTTTAATGCAATGTAGGAAAGTAGTGGAATGGGACAGAGAGAGCGCGGCGGAGGAGATAGATGCTAAAAGCCCAGTCAAATATACCTGCTGGACAGGCGGATTTGCTATTATGGGAAGCAGCATTATAAAGGTGCGTGGATCGTGCTTGGAAATAAAGCTGACGTGGACTGCTAGTCGGGAAGAGTCCGGTTGGACTGCCGACCCAGGTCCTCACGCTCCGCTATCATTCCCTTCCTTCATACACAGACAAACTTTATTCTAGCACTGAAGTCGCACAATTCTTTTGAGTAGAATAGTCGAGTGATCTTCGAGAGGAGTGCGCTCTTTACAAAGCTCCCCTTTTTTGACACTTCTCGAAAGTGTCAGATGTGTCTCCTCTATTTTCATTGCGCCTCGGCCCTACGTTATCGACTCGTCATTACTTCGCCTACTGGAATAGTCGAAGTTCATTTTGACACACCTGATAGCAAGCGCGGCCCACTCAATATGTCAATGAGCGTTTGTGGCACACCACTCAGCCAACTTTGGTCCTACCACAACTAACGAAACTGGAACTGAGTCGAATGAAGCGCAGTGAAAAAGCACCACTCTAGACAACACGTGGTGCATTGCTCTCGTCTCCTCCGCCTCCTTTCCTCCTCCTTGACAGAAAAGAATCAACCTAGGTGAGCAGTGGTAAGATTGATGCCCGTTTAGAGAATTCACTTCCATATCGGAGAGGTGTGATGCCGGTTTATTGACGAGAAGCATGCTTGCCGAACGCAACTCGCTAGGCTAGGAGGACTACCACGAATCCGGTGGTGGCTCCAAGCAGGTAGATATCCATCACCATTAATGAATGATGCGTTAGCCAACTAGACAACTCTATCCAGTAGTGCGATGCATCTGCCTCCCCACAGCAGTACCAGTACCAATTTTAAGGCTCAAGTCGTTAGTGAAGTTCATGCTTAAGTGTAAATGTCGTCACTGTATGACCTACAAATAGATCTAGGCTGGATTTTGTGGCAATCGACAGCATTGTGAAACCAAAGAAATACATTTTAAAGACAATTTTCAAGGTCAAATAGCGTTATATGAATGAGAGTGATTGTGTGGGTAAAACTTTGCTGCCGTATTACCCTGCATATCGATTTAACTCGCTTTCAAGGTCAAGACACGTCCATTTTGGGGTTGCAGCAAAGCAATAATGTAGCTGGCCTCCATCATCCATCCTTCCCCCACGCCTCGATAACCAAAGTTACCTTTTCCATCTCCGATGCATAAGTCATGTGTTGACGATCCTAACAGCGCGCTGATGTCACCCACCATTGAGGACACTGTGGTAACAACCATGTTAAGGCCATTCAATACAAGCCCATGCATTGCTTTAATGTAGCCTTCCTTCATATTTGGTGCCAATATATGAAAAATCTAACTCACAATGCGTAGGTTTGCTAAACCTTAGTCTTAAATCACAAACCCACAAAAGCTGCAGCTCTGCAAGACCACATCACATTTAATCACCGAAAGTCTCTGTTCAGAACAGTCTCCACCACGTTTACCTCATTTTAAATGCCTCAGCACCATCACTTCCCTCAAGCACGTGTCTCACTTCACTTTACTTTTCACACCGTACTTTGTTTCCTCTGCTTCGCATTCAAGCACAGTGTAGCCATGAGCCACAGAAGAGATAATCATCCCAACATCAAAGGAGTCCCTGGCCACCTGCATCTAGGATTGAGGAAGGTAAGCACTACGAAATCAAACCACTCACCTTTTCATTTAACTAGTCTCTAGCGAGGCCGCAGATCATTACATTATCAGGGCAAATAGCACTCAGCCACTCAATCACTGGAAGAAACTAAACAAGAGAAGAGAGTAGAAGCGATGCGTTTCAATTTCATCCACCCGCCTTCCGAAGCATCTCCAAACAATTAATTTCATCAAAAAACCTCGGATCCCGAGATCTGCAGAGACTCAGTATTTAGCGATGATACTGGCGAATAATTGCCTCGGATGCCAGCTCTTCATCAAATTTGACAGTCCTCAACACGCAAATTGGTAAGCCAAACTCAGTGTCAAAAGAGGTTGACCACGAGCTGACTCCTGAGTTAGTGAAACCGTAAGGGGTGTTTTCCTTTTATTTGCCGTCTATTGTGGGTGACAGGGCCATAAATGCGCTTCCTAAAGCAGGTGTCTACCAGTTCTGATCTTCGGTTGTAGTGACTACCATGGCTTGAAACCGACGCGCTCTTCGTGTGGAGGTGAAGAATGGAATCTTGATTGCATTTTCTTTTAAATGATGGAAAGGTCGGTTGCTGAAAAGGAACTGCACTTTCGATACGACGTGGACATTATTCCGGGTCCTGGTGCAAAGAGCAAAATATACAAGCCGTTTCGCTCCCACTGACCTGTTGCTTAAAATAATGCCCACGTCATATTTTAAACTGCATTTCTTCTTCAGCATTCAACCCATCCATCATTACATCTAAAGCTCCACCTTACATCTCACACGAAAAACGTATTGGTTTTAGGCCAAAAACTGCTGCATAACTGCTCCAGGAAGTTCATAAACGACACCCCAACGAGAATAATCCGCATTACATTCTTCCCATAGCAAGCGCATTGACAGCCTTGTCACCCACAATAGGCGGCTCATGGAGAGAAGAATTTCCCTTGGATTCTATTACCTCCGGAATCAATTTGCGACCGCTCCACCGTGATTCCGGATTCGACTTCACCTTTACACTATTGTTTACGACTTAAAAAGAAGACATAGAGGGTTTAACAATTTCTCAACAAGTAGAGTATTTTAGGCCCCAATCACTTTACCTAATTTGTTGCAACTTCGCCTCCTCTTTCGTTTATCCAGAACAACTGACAATTTTGTTTTGATGCCAATGTTCCCAACAGGTATTCCAAGGATCTTAACCACGTCCTAGCAAATCGCCTCTTGTTCCGCGTCCTAAGAATTGATCGAATAACGTAAACGACAAAGACATCCTAAAATTCGGTTATTTTGACTATTCTCAAGCCAGATTTTAGAATAATAAGAGAAACGTACGCTACTCTTCCTCTTCTTCGGCTAATAAAACTCAGATGTGGAGAACAACTCAGTCCTTCAGACAGCCTCCTGCTTCAGCTTAAATAGTTTGTAGGCGAAGCGATTGATTTGAAGTCGAATGCCTTTTAAAGCGATATTAAATCTACATAACTACGCGAGACCTTTCTTCCTAAAGCCAAATCTTAATCAATGATTTAACAAACTGTCTATAATATGCCTGAAATAGCAACTTTTCGTTCCAAAAATTCACCGAATGATAGGTAATGCTGTTCACGAAATTCACAAATTCGACTTATAATGTTGTACTTTACGCATTTTCCATCTATAATCTCGTCTGCAATGTGGACGAAAACGCAGGATTCGCAGTGTCAGCTCCAATACTAGATTAAACTTTTTAATATTTTCTTCTCCTATCAAGTGCTATGTTAAGCGCATCTTTACAGACTGGTTCGCATAAACCGTAGCATCACCATCTGCCTCCTCGCCTCTGCTGCTATAACTGACGCGAGTAAAACCTATGTTATACGTTGTGGTTATTATCTCATGTAGAAGGGAATCACGAAAATACCGATCTTTCATATCACGAGGCTGAAGTTATTTTCCCACCTCTCGCCAAATAGATTCGTTTCAAGAAACACAAGTATTGTATAGCCCCCTCCTCTCCCTCCTCCAATTGAGCACCAACCCCTACTGGTTGCCATTAAGCATACCGTCAGGCGATTTTCTTTCTCCCATTAGTTCGCAATTCTCATCCTTCTATCCATCCAGCAGAGCACCTTTGTGGAGTCTTATCTTGTCGAAATGGACGGTTATTAACAAGGCTCGGAGTTGTGCTTTGCAGATGAGGCAATTCGTAGGGGCGACTACCCTCATTACGCGGAAAAGCTTTTGCTCCAAAGATGAAAAATTTGCTGTGAGTTTTTGAGCGGATAACGTATACTACCTCATGAAACCGCCTGCATTTAGCAATAGTTGCATTTAATAGAATTTATCGTTGGCTCATATTTATGTGGCTTTCTTAACAGATAGCAAGTACGTAGAGATGGCGAGGGTGCGGGGTCGAGAGGAAGATTGAATGATTGAAACTGCGGAAACAAAAGATAGTGCGTACGGCTTGCATGAGTGTAATGATGGCAACAATGGTGCTGAGAGCAGCATTGATGAAGAAGATTAGGATGAAAGTTGCTGCTTACGTATGGTAAGGGAGAAGGATGTTTATCCACCTCCCTCCAAAGCCGTCTCCTTTACCAATGGTGCTCAGCATTGTGATCCAACCTTCTTAAGCTGGTTTTGCTGATCAACGAGACTACAAATTTACCTGAATGAGTAACTTCGTATTTTATTGTTTTGCCCCTCACACTGAGTGATGCAGTTCTACAAAAAGCGATTTCCACGCTCCCCATCACAACTGCTTAATTGTCCATCCACATGAATGTGAAACTTGTTCCTCACCAGTCTGTGACAACTGCAGTCGTAACAAATCGTGGTTTGTTACATAATGATCGTTTGCATTTAAAACAACAAAGTGGATGCAAAATATTTTGTGAATTCCGAGAATAAAAAATTGGATGCACCAAGACAAACAAGCGCGGTCGGTGCTATTACTTAATCGATGCGATTTCGAAAATTTCCTGATGAATTCTGCTCCTTTCATCTTCAGCTTCGCTTTTCACCTGATTCAACATATTTACGTATTCATTAGAAGCCATGTTCATTTTTCGAAGTCGTTCTTTCGTTCCATCTCGATCACGCAAAATCGAATTGGCTTAACCTTTTTTGTGGAAAGTGTTAGACCCATCCCTACAATGTCTGGGAATTCAACTTCACAGCTGATGTGATGAGCATATTTGCATTTCTGCCGCTATGTACGTCATGGTTCTTTAACTTGCTGTCTGCTGCTTTATCAGAGGGCGGGTTAGGGGGAGCATCAACTAGTGGTAAGAGGTTGTTATACTTCATCATATGCGTCTTTAAAAATTTGCACTTGAATGCTTAAATTTGAATAGAAATGGAAATGAGCTCTGGAGACGCTAGTGGAAGTGTTGCTGTGGTCTTCATCAAAAGGTTACCCATGATCCATTCCGAAACAGCCCATTCGACATAGACAAGGACGTTGACTTCTCCATTGCCCTACAGCATTTGAAAGCACTGGCCTATTCCGGAGCTGAAGTGCGATAACTGCGGAGGTGACAGGGGCTGTTTTCTTGGATCCATTCTTGCAATACTTCCTCCTTTTCAGTCATGTAGATCATTCTACCCAACTGTGTCACAGGACTGGGTGGTGAGATTGCTTCCACATTCGACTTTAGGTAGGAGCAGAGGGACTAGAGTGAAGAGGGGAGGGACACTGTGTAAGGCGGGGGAGCGAGTGTGCAGTCTTTGCTAGAATCTGTTTGCAGGCAATTCTCCCTTTTTCTCCTCTTCCTTTTCACAACCTCTGCTGTGAGAAGGTTGGATGCATGTTGACGTCTCTATTATAAGTACACGGACGATGTGTGGTAGCGAAGTTAAAGCACTTAAGACGAGGATATCTCACACTCAGGAGAGCGACGTGTTCGTTTACGACCAGCTTTTCAATCGCCCTCCCACCTCTCGCCTACAAAGTACATCTCAAGAATATAATTGTTGAATTGATACTCAAAGCGATGTCAGTTGCCCTCGATTATGCGATGCTCAAGGAAATTGGGATGTTGTATTGCAAGGATAACTTTGAAATTCCTTTCCAAAGAATTATTTCCGGTATGGCGTTACCGGCATGCGTTGCCAGAAAACGCATCTTTGTTGATGAGATAATGAATAGCCTCATTGTAAGCGCATTAGCATTTGATGGGCATTTTTTCCTTAAAATTGAGATGTAGTGTCTTGGTGTATTAACTGAGCGCACAGGCATTGGCATTGGCACGTGGACTCTTGAGGGGAAAGAGGCAGTTGATGAGATTGATGGAATGCAATAATCCACTTTGAGTGGCTCGTGCCTCACATAAATGAGACAGATGCGAGTGTAGAGGTGTAGAGTGTAGAGTGTGGAGTATCCTCATTGTTGGCCTTCATACCCACCGAACTAGTAAAATAACCAAGTAGGGACATAATAATTTGTTTGCAGTACACTAATCTTAGAGCGGATGTTAGGGCTCGCTTTTCTCACGACAACAGTTTCGGCCAGGGAGTTGTGCTCAGCGGTCGCTACACGTCTGGGAGGAGTGCGCAACCAGACGCTCCAGGTGCTCTCATTTTAGGCGGTTTGGGCACCTAGTGAATTCGAACCACCACCATTGGATGGGTGAAGGGCTTGAACAAGTGTGTACAGTCGGCTCTCGCACGGTATACATGCCAAGACATCCACCAACCCCATGGTTGATGATAACACAGGAGGCCCTATCTTCTAGCCAATTCTATGCCTCTACTTGACAGAATTCATTGTCAACATTATTGATGGAGGCATTAAACTGGAGGTTCGGAGGAATGGTGAAGGAATTTGACCCACAGTGGGATTGTAATGGTAGCTGCGGTGCTCTGCAAAGAAGTTAGTCTAGTCCTCCTGTTCATTTGTAAGCTGATCTAGATCCTAAAATTTACCAAAATATTTGAAACGAGCTTCGGGCTACACTGCTTGCTAGACCTCAGGTCAAATTTACACCTGCATCCAAGTTAAAAGGGGAGAGAAATGAGAAAGTAAGATTAAGTGGATGCGAAGCAATGGAGAATGCTGTGAAGGTATAAAAATGATTAGGTAAATGTGTGAGAATCCAACGTGAGGTAAACACGATGAGAGCTCTGCATCCCATCAATGTGCCAGTCATTTCCCTCTAGTCTTTGCCACCCGCAGCAATCTTCCCTTACCATTCGTCGTTGTTCTTTCTACCAGGTTCCCTTTGGTACAATGCGGCTAACTTACGTCATAGTGTTAAGAAATGAACTCTGCATTACTGAATTTGGTCCACAAGGTATCTCTTCATAATCCCGAAACTGAGCATTGCACTTTAGCTTTGTATCTATGCTCACATTAGCCTCGTATTCCTTTACCCTTTACGTCCCATCACTTGACCATAAAAAGTGCTTTGTGAGTGAACAACTTGAATAGAGCCACTAACTTCTGTCGCTTTCTTCAGTCTTCCAAGCCTGCTACTGTAGTCATCGAGTAGGCACTGCATGACGTGTTTCGATCTCTTGCGTAAGTTGCGTTAATATGCTTTTTCTACTACAGTTTGTGCTCTTAGCCAGCGGAAGATGCTAATGCAATTGGCAGCACAATGCTCGAACAGTCTTTAATAAATGGGTGATAGAGTGGATGAGGGATGAGTGGTTGAGAGGGGGAGTGACAAACGGATTGGTGGATAAATACGGTGTGTAATAAAGGGACCCACAGATGTAAGTTGCCACCACCTGGCATCAATAGCTTTGCCACACTGCTATATCAAGGTCTTCTGCTGCTAGCTATGCTTTGATAAAAGCCTTTCTCAAACCCGTAATTTCCCCTAGTATTCCAAAGACATTTAGTAATTAATTTAGTACAGAAGGCAAACGATAAAAGAAAACGCCACGCCTAGTTTGCAGCATTGATTAGAGAGCTCAATTAATGTTTGAAGAAATCCAGATGAGAAAATATCCACAACACCACTTCGTTCAATCACACGCAGTAAAGCCGCTAGTTGTGGAACCTTATCTCCTCTTCATTATCCTCCATGGCTAAGGCATAGTAATGATGGTCATAGTTCGCCACATCGCAGGTGAATCAATCTAGCAGATCGGAATAGGCCTTGTGCCACCCATGAAATGCAACATGAAATGCGAACAAATTTAGTTAAGACATCGAAGCACATTATTAGTCTGTCTATATAATGGTGGGGATAATGAACCCCACATGAATGACGCCCTTGAGAGGAACATCATCATAATGCCATGCTGGTGAGACAATGGACGCTTTTAGTGCGAATGTAGTGGTAGAAGGATGTGGGGGAGGGAGAGTAGGCGTCTGCAGATGCTGTACCCTAACAAGGGGGAGAGCATTGGATTTATTGATTTATTGATTTATTACAAATCTTCTTAAGCACCACCGAAAGTCAACACTCATGTTGAAGAGATAATCAGAGTAAACAGTTTAAATGCTTACAAGTTATGGAGATATGATGAGTCGTTTCCTTAATGTCGCAAAGCTCAACGGTGACCTTGTGTCTGCCACGGTAAACTCCTTGCAAAATCGCATGTCCCAACTCACAATGGCTTCTGTTTGCAGACTTGGGTATCTATTGTACAACTGAAATAATTTTTGCAGACTTCCCACAGATGACGTTCAAACGAGAACAAAATCTCGATGATGTGGAACTTTATCCATTCCTTGGTTTCATTACCTTTAGAGTTCTTTGCTTAAGATAACCTTGATTTTATCGCCTTTGGCAGGGACACATTCCAGGCAAGCTTGACTGTTCCTACACGCCACTCTTCTTACGCACTATCCGTTGTAGCATAATTTTTGTCAACTCAAGAATCACTGGTTTTGGGTTGTTGTTTAGGGCCTACTTTCCTACTGAGAATGCGTTTTTACAGTAAATGCATTAATCAACTGGTTATTGATCATGCTACGCCTACTTGTTTCAATTTTCAGTAGCACACCAGCTCCGTACATTTTACAGGAAACACTTGGGTAGGCTCGTTTCTCATGACTTCAAAATGCACACACGGAACGCATTATTGAGACGGCAGAACTCGAAAGTGTCACTGGTTGTAAACGTGCTGAGACCATCTTAAGCTGCAGGCGGCCGTAAGCTGTTTAAAGAAATACCAAAACAGAATGGAAGTCTACCAGAGTTTGGTTGCAACTGGTTAGTGCACATGAAGTGTGAATAGTTCCTTCATTTGTTCAAGCATCTGATTATAGCTCGATGTTCCTCTTCACCAAGCTGTTCACGCTGTTTAAACAAATGTAGAAAGTGCGAAACGTGATTGTTTGCTTATTTTATGGAATGCAGGTTTTCAAGCAACCATATCCAAGGCAGATAAGCTCATAATCCAATTTTTATTAAAGACGTTTCGTTGAGAAGGGAGGCGATAGGTGTGCGGCGTGTGGGTCCAGAAACAGGGCTCCCAAACAAATTGACACCAGTTTGTGGACCAACCTCGAAGTGACCCACAATTGCCTCAAGCCTACTGCTGTAGTCGTCACCCAATGCAGACCTCATGTCCTTCTCACTCCCACTAAGCGCAGCACGCAGTTAGCGCTATCGTATTTTGCACCAGTGTTAGCTGAATCTCTCAGATCACAATCGCATCTCAATGGTAATCCTTTGGCTGAGTAATTTTTCCGTAGCGATTCCCAGTTGCACCTAGGATTAGAAAACCAGGATACAGCAGTACATGAATCATGCAAACACAACAAAGTCGTGCTACTGAAGTAGAGCATGGATGACGTTGTATGGAAATGGAGAGGAGATTGGGATTGTAAAATAGGAAATAGGAAAGTAATGAGGTGCAATCCGTTGATCTCAGTGGCGAAAGTCACACCATTGCAAGTTTGTGGAGTCAGTTATTTATACAATTCCTCGACGTGCAAATAAACTACTCTTGGGTGGAATCGTCGCATCATTTTTAATGTCTACGTGCGTGTAAGCATGCTAATACACCCACGCTGAAGGAATACGCCAAACGTCGGACTTATAATGATGATATTTGAGAAGATTAAAGCATAACTTCACAGAACACGTGCTATGCACAGACTAATAACCTGCTGGCTGTCAGCTAGTGAGGGCAGGTGCTCTAATGCGTGTAGATAAATCTTCCTACACTCAACGGCATTCTGCACTAAGAAATTGCATCAGAGAGTGGGAATTGCAACACCGACCTTAAGGGATATGCACGTCTACTTGAGTTTAACAGTAAGGATTTCATGATCATTCACAGAGTTAAGATGAGTTTGGACTAAATGTTGGACTTTAGCCAATCGACTTGGTCCCAAATTCCCATCCCTCCAAAGTCGGGTTCCCTATAGGCCTATTTCACTTCCTCCAACTTATCTGGTCATCATCACCCCACGTCCTACATCTTTCACTGTCTACTTCACTTCCTCTCCAAACACATTAAGTCTTCCTTTTCCCATGAATTGATGCTCATTTGATGTAAGCCATGGAAGTCCCATTTTTCCAGCAGTTGCAGTTTCCTTATGTTACTCTTCGTTATCTTTATCACTGTCTGGTGTCGAGGGGAGTGGAGAAGGAGCAGATAAGCACAAAAACTAATAATAACTGTTACAATACCACTGCCGTCAATCACGGAATGATGCAGGTTTCGACAAGGTTCATGCACAACCCAACTAAATGGAGATTTTAATAAAAGCATTATTAATTTGAGATGAGTGATGGTACAATTGACAAATAACTAGGCATAGTTTGAATAATTCTACTTTAATGCTGAAGACGAAGCGTTAGCCTTTAAGATCTATGGTACAAGCATCCAAGGCTTTATGAAGTCGCTCTCCTTTGCTGTTTAACAGTGCTTTTCCTATAAAGGATGCGATCTTAAGCCAACGAGAAGTAGTAAAACCTCTCAATACGAATCGAAGTGTTGTGGATTTCAGGTAAGTGGCAAACAACTACGCGAAACCCACACATTTCTCAAATTATTGTCGCCCTTCTATTTTGATTCTTTGGCAGAAGAGGTGGCGCACTCAAACTACGTCAATAAATGTCGTGTATTTAAAACCTCTTCTATGCAATCAAAACGAAATTAAAGCCAAAAAAGAACCTGATATACTTGTGCTCTTTCCCATGGCATTATTTTTAAATTGCCACTTATCAACTATGTTTCGTTAAGCGAATCTATTAACTCTACAAAAGCATAACTCTTCCAAGCCTTCTCTTTGAAGTAAGCCCGAAGAGGTGATCGCAAGAATGCGGCCATTTGTTGTCCATCACAGCGCAAGTAGTGGGGCACGCTAAATCTAACCTACATTCCATCGTGTGACAACAATGTGCACCGAGTTACAAGCACCAGCTTACCTATAGGCTGTGTTCTTATTTCTTACTGTAAGGCCAAACGCTGGCTTCATCTTTAAATGCTTCGATACGAACATTGTACAGTTTCTCAGGCTGTAGATAGCCGAGAGCAATCCCTCCCAGTGAGAAATTGGAAATTCTCATAGACGGATCGACAACTAGATCAGCCGCTAGTGCATTCAGAGAGATTCGGCTGGCGCCGAGTTCGACCAGATTAGGAATTCCCCAACTCAGCAGATAGGTTTGAGGGCCCACAAGATTCCAGTGATAGAAGTGGGAAATCGGGGTTCCTCCTGCATCGATCGCTTTTGCCGCAGTCATTTCCAAAATTTAACACAACGCAACATATTTTAACGCGACATAACATAATTTATTCCGACGATTTCATTCTACTAGCTAAGATTAGTGCGTAAAAGACTTCAAAATGCACCATTTTACCCGCATGTCGTACTGAAGAAAACAGTCATTAAGTACTATCACTTACACCGAAGTATAACAGTTTTGATTGCACGCGTATGCGCAATGCACAGTGAAAGGCAAGCTTCTTGCGCATATGACAAGACAGCCAATTTGATTCCAGTCCCATTTTTGACAAGGGTTCCGCACTGTTACTGCTACTGTTACTTTCAGTGGATCTCCACACCGTTCGTCCATCTAAGCAGTAGAGATATCACAAGCATGTCAATACTAGCATGATCAGAAATGCACGACTCAAACTGAAGAAAACAAACCTCATTCTGCAACTCTTTTATGAGTTGCAACCTATTTCTCCATGGTATTAAGGCAATCTATTCGACCTCGGTGCCTGCAATGAAGTGCACCAGTAGTGGAGCAACGTGCTATCTGCTGAAAAGTATGCAAATTACGGGCAATCATATCATCTAGATGCCAAGGGCAAACGTCATTCTCAACCCTTCAGTGATGGAAGGCCGGAGCTCTACCATTCACAGCACACTTTCTAAGGGAAAGCCCAAGTTTTCCAGAGAACACATAAGATCTTGCTTACTCAGTGCTGGTGTGTGCGGTTATTATTTGTTTAGATGAGACAATAACCTCAACCCAACCTATTTTCGTTTATTTTGCGGAAAGTATCAAATCTCTTTTATTGAGCTTCTTCAGTGTTGCAAACTTTCTGTGCTTCTTAAGATCCATTACAGAATCTGCTGAGCAAATTGCATTGTATCTGTGCAAGCAAAGCTGTGGCAAAGGCTTGCTCTACGAAGTGCATTTTCTAATAAATTTCCACGCAGATTATTGTTGCAGCTCTTCTTCTACCAAAATTTTCTCCCAATGCTAGACACAATTATTGTTTGCATCCTCAGTGAGGTTGCTTTGATCGTGAACTGCCGTCCGGCTTCGCGTGGTGCGCAAAGTTGGAAGGCTTTGTGAAAAGGCTTGACACTTCCAGCTCTCTGCCGTAGATCGTGTGTAGTTCAGTCACAATGGAGAGGCGCACATGCGTTTTAATTCATCTGCCAAATCGCAACTAAAATAAATTGTGCTCTATCAGCCAGCAAACATGACTCTGCAATAGGCCACACGGCACACTGCATGTAGCACGTGTTAAGAAGGAAGAATTCAATTAGAATAACACGAGGCAATATAACCGTCGCAATACTCTACGATATCGTCCATACTGCATTTCAATTCATCCTTATCACCCTTCTCCTGTTTTGTTTTGTCCTCGTAGACTGTGTCCTTTGTTTCCTCACTGCTGCTCCCTTCTCCGCTCAAAAGGCTTCAAAAGGCAAAAGCGTTGGGAGGTGTTAAAATTCGTAGAAATTAAGGCTAGGAGATAGCATCTCTTCCGTTGAGTTCCTTTAGCTTCACTTTGCTGCGATTCTAATGATGATAACTTTTCCGACTGGACCTGTTAAGAGAAGTCCGTGAGTCCACATCACAGGCACCAGCTTCATGTTTATCCTTGAATGTAATTATCCCAATAAATTGCACTGAGCATGCTCCCAACATCTGCTTGAACAGAGGGTAGATGGACAAATAAATTAGGGCGATGCCCGAATGGAGGAAATAAAGTGTTTGCAATGAGTCCCACACACTGCATAACCATCAAAGCTTAATATCACTGCATTTTCTTCCAAACCCTTCCCATTTTTTTACCTTTTTCTATTTCCTTCTCCTTCTACCTCATCGAATTACTCCTTTCATTTCCTTCTAACAGAACTATTACTATTCTTCGCCTGCTACTGAGAGGCCTTCAACTTTACTCTCCTCTACAATTAGGGCAAGAATTGACGCAGGCAAATGGGAAGGGTTAAGGCGACAAAATAGAGAGTAGCAGAGACAGTAAAAGCCAGCAATTTTTCGTAAAAATGGGGCTTGCATTAATTCTCTTCATGCATTGGTTATTGCGACCTCGTCAGGAGCACATAAGTTGTCCACAAGTCTGACAGGCACTATTTCCATTTCTCCAGTGCTGCAACGAAATAGTATTTGTCAGCTCCAAATTCAGCGACGCATCCTGTCAATTTTGGTGCATCCAGAGTGTGTCTTTCCCTTGCTAACTGTAGGTAGGGATGGATATGCACTACTTTTCTGCAAGATAACGCGGCAGCAGAAATAGTTCACTTACCGTTAGACATGCTTCAAGGCAGCTCTGCGGAATCGCATAAGTTAGTAGCATTAAATAAAGTGCTCTTACGAGCCTTCTGTTAGGATTATTTGATGGAGAATATAATCCAGGCGCAATGCAGAATTGAGTTAATGTGGATTCGTTAACCCTCAGAAAGCGATGATAATCAGTTACAACAATCTGCAGAGCAGGATCCTCGCATATACTACGAGTAGGAGTTAATCACCAAAGAGGAGAGATAAAACACTTGCCCCCATTTTTAGGTTTTGCCTGTCACCATCACCAATGTGTCACTTGGAGGCTCTTCCAAGGATGAACTGCTCCCGAATGAAGATGTGTACCTGATTGCTTCGCATCTTACGCAGTGTTAATGCAATGCTCACATTCACATCCATCAAAATTCATCCCAGGTCATGATTTCCTATTCTTTTGGCTATTCTATACAACCATCACTTAATTAAGAGATTTAGAAAATCTTGCCAAGAGTGAAAACAAAAAGAGTTGTGAGCTTCGTGTGCGGCAATTTTCGGTCCACCTGTTCATTGTATTTGAGTCCTCCTCACTATTTCCGTAAGCTCTCCATCCAATTTTTACCAGTCATTAGTTTTGGGAACAAATGTGCGCGTACGTTTGTGTCGATTCAAGCGTCACTACACGCATCGGTTATTTATTAGCTAGAATATCGTAACTTCGCAATCAAAACTGTAGCACGACTAGTCTCATGTAAAAAACAAACGGAAAAAATAAACGTAGAGGTGAAGCAGCAAACTTTGGAAGTAAAAACAATTGTGGCAGAAAAGTGTCAAGTTTGCTATTTGCATACCACGAAAAATTGGCGCTCTTGATCCGTTCTAAATTATATCGACAAGCGTGCATTAGTGGAAATTTGTGTTCGACTTACTAAAAGAACATACAGTAGGAAACTCATCAAAGCCTGCCTCAGCCACAAATCCAACAAGCGTTTGAACTTCTACGATGTCTAGTACCTGGACTTCTTTAAATGCACGAAACGGCAGAACGTGGCGGCTTACAAATTTCGTTGGAGAGGGAGTTTGACCTCAACTCCTACGGCACTGCTTGCAACTGCTGCTTACGAGACGCACATGCAACGAATGGGTAAATGTCTTCGTGGTATAAAAGCATTAATCCGCACCTTGATAGTAATAAATGCCACTCGACAATGACCAATGCAAACAACTTAGTTCACGAATATTCCTCAAATTACATCCTTTATTCATTGACTATGGTAAGGAGTATGAATACATTAGAAAGCATTATGGAGAACGTTTAGCTAAATATATATTATAAGTCATTGCAAATGTAACAATACATTCATTCTTTATGATCAAAAATAACTCTGTCATGGCCTTTTATCGACATGCAGTGGAAAGCATTTGATTGAGCATCTTGCATTAATGACCAATTGCCGCAGCCTGCCACAAATCAAAGCAGTCATCAAGCTAGCCAGCCTAACGCAGCAGTGAGTGAATAGGCAAGCCAGTGGAAATGCAGTCAAATATACAGGCCTTTAGGCAGGCAGACATTGAGGCGATGGTGGAAGAGGTGACCAATCGACTGGGAGGAGTTGGGCGAGAGGAGAGAGGAACCGAGACAATGTGTGAGGCTAAGGCACAGGTAGTCGAAAAAAGAGAGGACAATGCTGCAGCTTGCTAGATATTAGGACAAGTACTGAGCCTGCATGTCTAACAAGGCATTGGAAGGGCAGGCAAACTGACAGAATTCTAGCCAAATGAAGAGGCATCCAAACAAAAGCAAAAGTGTAGATCATAAAGTGGGGATGCGGGTACATTGAACCGGAGCATACCTGTAACGCTTACGTATATCAACTTATTAAACAAGATATAATGTATTAAAGTGCCGAGATTTCGCGAGATGCACGCAACAAGGGACTAATTTAGGGGTTCGAAAGTGCTTATTACCTGCAAGATTAGACAGGCGAATTTGGAGTTGGGATGGCCTTCGCAGACTGGACCCCCTCTCATATCAAGGGTATGAAATCGGAAGTGGATGAGAGAGACACAGAATGCATTACACTCACTTGCCTCCCTGCTAAATGGGCTTGCTTTGGCACGTTTCAAATTAAACAAGTTGTGCTCTTCAGGGACCGAAGAAGTAGAGGTGTGAAGACACCTGAAAGCCATGACAAAGGCAATCACATGGATGACTAAAGTACGGCCATGTGCCACCATGCATGAGGATCAGGCGAGTTCGAAGCAGTATAAAATGACTGCACGAAACACCGGAGAACAATAAACAATCTCCACCACAACATTTGCGGTAATGGAAGGAGGAAGTTGCGGCTCATGCTCAAGCAATACGTGCAACACATATCAGTGGACCAGGGATGACATAACCAAACTGATCATTTATTTGCTCAAGTGGTTGTACAACAGAGGACAAGGTAACGCTGACAATTTGATGTTCAGCAGGGAGTTGGGAGAACTGGAAGGAGCTGTGCTGGAAGAGAGTGTAGTGGCGCAAAGCGACTTGCAAAAGCTGATGCAGCTTCTGTTCTACCTACTTAAAGTGGGCTATCGGAGGTGTTCTTGTTGTGGCCAGACCTGCCCCTCCAGGACGTGTTCGTGTTGTGGCCAGACCTGCCCTTCTGGGACGTACTCGTCCTGTAGCCAGACCTGCTCCAATAGAACGTGTTCGTGAGAGCTGAGTGTGAAGGAGACCATTGGGAGAAGCTTGGTTGAAGAAGGCAGATCGCAGTCCTGTGAAATTCAAATTCAAATTTAAAAGCTTCTTCACTTCTTTTTAAGATGTTTTATCTGACCTGGATTATCTTACTTACTTCCACCGCTCCATTGCCATAGCAGGCTCTTCAACACACTTCAACTAGACTATTTCTTACACCAATCACCAATTTACGGCTGAAGTTGTATTATAGCAAGGCCATATAATAAACGACATAGTTTACAATTCTTTCGAGTGTCTAATGTTGCCCTTGCTGTCTTGTTCTTAGTTTTGCCTATCATTCTGTCCATCTTATCGATAATCAGCTAGTAGGGTGTGAAAGAAAGTGCGCCTTACTCACGTAACCAACGTCTTCACGAAGGCACCGCTTCAAGTGTACTCCGGTTCCTGTTGCTAGCACCAATTATGCGGAACATGTGGTTGGGGTGATTGTCATGGTGCACGACATTGGCGACTCTTCTGTTGGAAGTCGCGCATTTCACCCAACGATTCTCAATGCCATTACTGCTGCCACAGCGCACCAAGGTGCAACACGCAGAGACGGACATTACGATGCTTTTATAATTAGGTAGAATTTGCCTCTCGTTGCCACCATTATGGTGTGGTGTGCCCTCCTTGAGGTGGTAACAGGCCAAAGTAGAGCATGTGTAGACTGCAATCAGTTATGAGGCATTGTGTGCTGTAGTTTTCTCATTATCGCAATCTTTACAGGGCAAACTCAAATGACGTCATTTTCACTTAAGAGGTGGTGGTATTAGTCCGACACTTGAGGTTCAGTATCAGACATCTTATTCTGCTCTACAGGTTATCGCTACTATCCAAATCAGGCAAGAAACAACTGTTAGCATAGAAGGAGGTCTGTTCCGAGCAGAAAACAGCCTCTGCAGTTTGCGATAGTGGACAGCTCTGCGCAAGCCGTGGATGACGCATACGCGGACGTCTGGTGTCTGAGCCAAGGCTGGCTAGCTATACCTGAATCAGGTGAGCCATGGCTTAGCGTACCATGTCGAGAGGTGACAAGAAGGCATGTGCGGTCGTGATTGTGCATGTGATTAATTTAGAGCCCAGCAAGCCACTGCTTCACCTGATTTTGGTGCTGACACCCTAATGACAACGCGTAAGACTGGTTGGGATACCGTAGCATTGTAGGATTCATTACTGCTGCCGCCTATGTATGCTTTGTTTGCTTTCGCACATTATTTGCTTTTTCCAATCCAACCATATAGGACGCACCTTCAATTCAATGAAACACCTGCTGCAAGAAAATGCGTGGACTTGAAGTCGAATCACATAACTGGTTTCGGAGTACATTGTTTTCTTAAGACTTTGCCACATCATTTTGGTACTTTTAACTTGTAGATCTGAGTGGTCGCTGGCAGACATTGAAAGTGTAAGCGTAGCGGCTTTGAGGCCTTTGTTTATTTAAAGAAAAAATCATGAAAAATCAAGGCAGTTTGATGTAAGCTTGCATCAGCAACTTAGCTGGTTGAATACTAATTGGGATGAACCCACATATTATGTGAGCCGAAAAGATGCAGATGGCAAGTCAATTATTTCTCACCATTGGGTGAAGCAGAAGTCTCTTCCGCGAGCAAGCAAACGTTGTGAGAAGCTAGTGGTAGTCCTCTTCTTCGTTATCAATGACATACACCAACCACTTGCAGGGGACATCAAAGTTATTCATCTGTGTGTTTGTGGCCACTAAGTGAGCGTTGCAGATGCCGCCAGCGTTTTCGCTTATTAATAAAACAGCTAAATTGACCCCAGTAGTTTATTGGGGAGAAACTTGGGCATTACGTAGAAAATCAGCGCCCGGAATCGCCTACTTAGCTAATTATAGGCATATGATTCATTTCATTCCCCAGAATTCTCTGCCGATACTGGCCTCCAAAGGTATCTTCTTTTCCACCATAAACTCTTACCCTTGCGACGGCAATACGAAAAGCCTGATAATTCACTATAAATCAAGTTACGATAGTGTCGACAAGGTGGTTGCGCAGACGGCCTTCTAGGTTGCCTAGGGATCATGAACACAAACAGAAGCCGACTAAAAGCAAATAAGATGATGAAACAGAAGGGGCACCTGATATTAAGGTGGAAAGCAAAGAGGCACGATTTAATTTCTAGTTTTGGTAGTTGCGTTGCGAGGCTTTAAGCTCCTAACGCTTCCTATTTGGAATGGATGAAGTCTGCAGAGAGGATTTTTACCTCCTTTTGAATGACGAGTTAAAATAAAGTGACGCAACACTGAAACACATCAGTGTACAGAATAATGTCTACTACGGCAGGACAGTGGAAGCTGTTTTACTAGAGGGTAAGAAGCATTTTGACGTATGCTCTGATTAAAAACCGAGGTATTAATCAAGTTAGCAATTCAAAATGTCTTCAAAAATTATAACTACGTCAAAGGAAAAATGAGTAGATGTTGCTGCCAGAAGTGTAGCAGAATCGTCGCCAATCTCCCCGCATTTTCCTTTTAAACATTTCGAAAGAACAGGCTTATTTTGTGGGGGCACATTTTGGCAGCCGTGATTAGAGTGAACAGAGGTGGAAGTGCGTACCCTCTGAGCTTCCCTCAGTTTTAATGAGAGCCGACGATGCATCCGCCGATGGATTAGTTAAATCGAATAATTTATTTCAAAGCGCATGACATGGTCATGTCCTTTTCGTACACCTTTTATGCACGCAAAAAGGAATTCAGCAGAGACATCACTTCCCACTCGCAAGTTTGCGCTTGCAATGCGCTCGCATCTACAGTAAGTGCATTTTAAACTACATTGTTTTCACTTTTTATTGTTACTTTCCTAACCCTTTGTCATCATCATTTTCCCCCAGTACCAGCCCTTGCAGTAAGATGGAATCAGTTGCCATCATTCCAATCGCTCCTCATCATCCGTCTCAATTAACGACAAGCACTAGTCCGAAAAATGAGCACTTTCATCAATGGAAGGAGAGCTGCCAGAACTTGCGTTGATGATGAGCACAACCGAACCTGGTCGCTCCTGTTCTGTTGCTCAAATGGAACCCACAGTACTGGAACTTCGCACGAATTTCTAACTGCCAAGTAATCCTTCCCCACAATGCCAGAGCAGGAGTCAGTACTGGACGTCCATCTATTTCCACCTCCTTGTCCAGTACCTAGTTATTACTATGAGACATGCCAGGGTCAAAGTGAGAGGAGGACGGAGTGGTGCATTACTTAGAATTCTTGCTTCACTCCTAACAACTACGACTTCAACAATGCAGACGTAGACCAAATTGGCACTTATTAAACCAACATTGCCATTTTAAATTAGTTGAGGAGACCACGCACACGAAAACGATGAATTAATGGCTGCCTGTCTCTCTGTAATATTGCACTGTGGTGGCACGTACTCCCAATAAAAAACTTTCATGCACCAATTGCCGAGGCAATGCGGAGCTAAAAAGCGAAGCATTCCTCATTAACTCCCCCTTCCATGTTTGAACCTGTCCTATAGAATAAAGGAAAGGGCGTGGAACACCTCGCCTTTCGTGTTCAGTTTTGTAACTACTCTAATCGCATTGTCACAATTCTCCGTCCACTTCTCCCTCAAAGCAGTTAATGGCACTTACAAACTTGCACATTGCTATCACTCGCTAGTAAGTGAAAGGCAAAGCACGCTACAGATAGCAGCAACCAACGCATACATTTACCTTCCTCTAGATGCTGGTCGGGAACTGCGGTGGTACGCTTGTGCTTGTGAGGAACGTTGAATGTTTAAATGGCTTCTTGTGGGTGGAGTTATGAAAATTCGCATGGCTGCTTGGATCGAGAAGCGAGCGATTGGTCGCGCGGCGTATTAATTGGGAGATCAATTTATGGTACAGTTGACGGTTGGGCAATTGGGTTCCAGTGAGTTGTGCTTGGTAGTTTCATTAACCGGGTCATGATTATACTCGACTGATGGCTACACTTTATTACTCGCGCTGAGTTCAGAACGTGGCTGTTTGTGTAATAGTGAATGACTGCTGCGAATGGGGTCGATCGAGTTGTTGAGGTCATGCAAGGAGGAGGGTAAGTGGTTCATATTGTTCGTGTAGAAACTGGATTCTATAGGCTAAAATAGGATATACGGGGAACCCCCTCACCTAGGTCTTCTTACCTATTGTAGTTTTGACGGCGTTTGTCCCCCGAACGCCATCTTTTCCTCCCATGATAGTGAGTTGCTAGACCGCTGAACAACCTAAATATCGGATAAAGGTAGAGCAAAGCTTTGACGTCTATCGTTAACCGAGGTACCTCGGAGTGAAGTAGGAAGTTGTGCAGGCGTTCTTTAAATAGTGCGAGTGTGCCGACGTGACGAATTGGCTGCATAACCACCCTTATCGATGATACGATGGTAGTTTTTGCAGCACACTCAAAGGGAGCATATTTTGGGGGGCCAACACACACTGGTCTCAGCTAAAGTGGGAACAAAGAAGAGGCCAAAAGAACATTCGTCATGGGCCAGATGTTTTGCAGTTTAGCCAATAGCATCAGCATTGGCACTACCTACCGAGCCAACCAGTTTGATTGCTCTTTAAAATCTAGAACAATGTAAATGCTCTCGCGAAATTAAAAAAAAACAAAATAGTTACCTCTGAGCACAACTTGGTACGAACTGCCGGGAAAGCAAAAGGAGAAAAAGACACTCGAGCAAACAGCAAAGCCAGCATTTGGTGAACAATGTCAGCCATTCCATAACTACCTTGGCATTTATTAGTGATTTGATAAAAATTAGAAAGCATTTGCAGGTTCGCCTCCACAACCGCTATGGCTATAAGACGAGACTGAAATCAACGAATGGCTGACCTCTGCAGATTTAAAATACTGCTCAATGACTACTAAGCCGAAGACCACAACAACAACAACAACAGCACAATTACCTTAACAAACGGTTTCAAGTTAAAAACCCAACATGGCAGCCTCGACAAACATAGCAACGATGAGGCGCTACAGAGTGACCACTGACAACCAACGATGGCGACTGCTTTTAGAAAATACAAAGTACGAATTTCTCAAAGCAGACAAAAACTGGCCAGTGTATGACAAATTGCGGGCACATTATGGAGAGGAGCGTAGTGAGGCTGTATTGATGCGAAGAGGTCAACACGAGAAGCAATCGAGCCGCTTTTCAGTCTCTATCAAGAAAAAGCCCACTTTGACGGAATTTGACGCCAAACGATGTTTAGAAGCAAACGGGATCTAAGAATGAGAAAAGGAGTGTACTTGATTGGTCCCAAGCTCCGTATCAGTCACTTCGACGAGAGTCCATTGCTACTGTGTCACTACTTTCATCGTCATTCCGTGTGTATACAGGAAGAAGAGAATGCTACACGCACTGACCTTTCACCCTCCCTTTCTCCTCCCCCTTCTCCCCTCCACATAAAACGCAAAGGCAAATCTTAAGGCACTCTCAAAACACGCGACTAAGCCAAAAGTACTGTCAGAAAGCTCAAAACAAAATGCATCATATGACTCGTTTAGAAGAACCGGTGCGATATCGAGCAGGTAAAACCAAATTGTTGAGCTGAGCACAAAAAGTAAGAAGTGAGCGAGGAAAATAAAACGATGAAGGACAAATGATGGATGGCTGTGTGAACATGGAATGCAAATTGATATGAATGGGCTGAGTACTCTGCATCGTGAATAGGCGAGTAAGGGAGCGATAAAAGCTAACAAAAGTTGGAGATATAGGGCGATATTCAATACTAGGAACTCAGCCACCCTCGCCTTCAGCCCCGTGGCGATGGCCTGACCTCGGCTAAGGCTCCGTCTCCATTTTTGCCAGCCTCACTTCCTGTACCACCAGGGCATCCCGAATGGAGGCTTCCAGCACCCCTAACACCTAGCCCTACGTAGCCTGCAGTGCTACGTTCGACGAAAAATCCAGTTCGCTAAGTGCCACAAACTCTACCACCACTTCTGCTTCGTCATTCTCCAGCGATGCATCTGTGTCTGCACCCGGCCTGGTTCCTATGATGCATAAAAGACACCTGCTTCAGTGATACACATTACAAGCCCGGTCTTCCCTAATGTTACCACAATCTCGTGCATGCGCCTTTTCATAAACAGGCAATGAAGTAGTGAATAATGATCTTCAATCGCCTTCTAGGTGTAGCATTTCCCTTCCGCCGATTAACTAATCTTACACTCCTTAAGAATTTTCTCTCAAACAGCCCCCAGTTGCATCGAAATCTTATCTAGTAGGCAGATCAGAGGCACCACAACGTTCGGTCTTTTTAAGCGAACGGATCGTTGTCAACACCTGTGTCTGCAGCCCACAGCTGCACCACAAATAGGAGCAAAGCGTAATCTTTTTGGCATCAAATGATGTGCACTCCTGACCTGTGGGAGGACCATTTAGGAGACAACAATGATGCAATTTTTGGTCACCCAGCAATCGTAGCAGCACAAATATTCTCCGTCATAAGCTTTTCTCTCAGTTCCCCGGCCAGCAAACCACCCTACACGGACGTGAAGGAGAAGCAGAGGTGTGTAAATGGCGGTCGTGTGCTCAGCATCCACCACGACAACCTCACTAGCTCATCCATGTCACCCGGCCGTTCTTTCAGAGTGCTCACACCTTCCTGTAGCAGCAAACATTAGCTCTTCTATCAAGCAAAACAATAACCGCTATGCGAAACTTGTAATTTGTAATTTACTTTGGATTCGCTTCGTTCAAAGATCTGGATGCAAACATTAAAGTTTGGGCAGCAGTTATACAGATCGCGGCATTGCCCCTCGATCCGAACTGCGCATTGTCTATGTCTTTACCAAAAGTTTAACCCAGAGCAGTTTAATCCAAAGCACGTTAGTAATGAAAGACTGAGATAGCACATTTGTGTTCTTTTACTTTTCTTTCAGCCTCAATAGGAATGGGTTTGGGACTTCAAAGCTGCAAAGTGAATGGAGTGATGTAGCATGTTGTCTGACATTGGCAGCCCATGTGTGCAACGAAGGTTGACCTGTCTGTGTTCTCGTTGCTGATGCTTCATATTATGGCACTGAAATTGAATATGAATTGGGAGGAAATGGACAAGAGGCAGAATATTAATGTATATAAGTAGAAGTTGTTTGGACATTATGGGCCGACTATAAAAATAAGGACAATTTTTAGAAGTAGCAGTAGATAGAGAGAAGAATCGAATGAGGAATTTTATCATTTTATTTACATTAAAGACTCAACG
Source organism: Taenia hydatigena (assembly GCA_036345935.2). Taxonomy (NCBI): domain Eukaryota; kingdom Metazoa; phylum Platyhelminthes; class Cestoda; order Cyclophyllidea; family Taeniidae; genus Taenia; species Taenia hydatigena. Next base: position 15,118,514 of record JADWOT020000002.1, on the reverse strand, counting down.
CTCGTCGACTTGCTGATGTAAAACGATGCTGCATCTGATGATGTTTTCAGAAGTAAATACAAACCTCGTTTTCAATGCTGTCGATTGACTCTATTGAGTTGATGTGTGGCTAATGCTACTAACTCAGATGAGCAAGAGAGTTAAGTAGCACCAAAAGAGTTTCCAATGAACAGACCAATTCCTTAATTTGTATATCACTGAAACTGTAAAACCGTTTTCATGTTTCATCTCATAATGTTAGGCTTTGAAGAGAGTTTGAATTTGACATCACTTCTTAGCAAGCATCAATCCACTGTGTATGAGACAAGTGGACTCCATCCTTCCCAACCACTCATTAGAATTGGCCATAATTTGAGCAGAAGTTTCATCATATGCAGTGCCCCTAGTTTTTCGATTGCATAAAGTGGGACTGGCATAAGGCCTTAAACACTTTCTTGCCACATAAGCAGTTTTGATGACCTCGGATTCCGGTTATTGTTCGCGTAAATGGTTGAATGCCACTCCCGCTACTCTCCTTTCTACTATCAGGGAAATCGCTTCCTACGCAATCATGTGTCTATTCCTTGAGTTGTGCTGCTTCATAAAGTTGGTCTTGTGAGTGTGAATTATCGTCTGCTTAAATGAAACAGCGATGAGGTCACTTAAATCACATGGGTTGGAAGAGAAAGGAGTGCTTTAATTCTACCACCAAAGATGTTCGACAAGTACTGGAATGAAAGCCCTCGTGCCCGTAAAGGAGAAAGCAGGGGAATTAAAATAAATGATTAGTTAGAGAATGTTGAGATGCAAAGCAATGCGATTTCTCAAGTCGCTAATGAACTGCAGCACATGTAACCGTCAAGTTCAGTAAACGTCCTGTGTCCACTTCCCTCATGTCATGGAGGCGAAAGGAATAGCTTATCGTATCCTATCCCAGTATCAATACATGCCACAAACTGAACCACGCGAACAACATCCACCTTAACCAATACTAGCCCTTCTAACATCGTGATGCCTATGCCTTCAATGCATTCACTCAACATTTCATCATCTTGTGCTGCAGTTTAGTCATGCGAGGCTTAGATTGCCCTAATATTGGTAAGGCAGTACAAATTCATGCTTTTCCTCTAATGATTTTAAGAAGGATGAAAATGCCGTATGTGCTGCAACCCTTTTGCCGCACTTATTACTATTCTCATTAGAAATTCCTAATTCCCACATATCGCACATTGAATAGTTCCGCACTAGTTAGTAGGGACCAAATCAAGCAAACTTAGCCTTAGTTACCTAGGTCTAACTATCACTTTGTTGCTACAATCCTTATGCTTGCTGCTTTGGCAATGAAAGCTTCGTTGAAAGCATACTTGCTTAAAATTCCATGTACTTCTGTAAATAACACTTTCGGTTTGGGTAATTACTTTGCTCGACTCAATGCGGCAACTATACGAAAGAATGAGATAAGAAATAATATTTAGCGGTTCCATGTAGCAACCCACCTGCCAAACAATAACCCCAAAATGTTGTATCAAAGGACTTTTATGGGACAGAAGAGCGACCACTCTGATAAACAGCCCAAAATAAACTAGAGGAGACAGACATAAACAGAACCGCCTACACCACTCCTGCATCTATGAGCATGCATACATCGTCGACGACTCCTTAATCGATGTAGCATCCTACAGGAAGGCAACTCAGCTCTACCGTCAGTCAAGATGCGTCCGTACAAAGCCACATCTGCTGTTGGCAACGAAGACGGCCTTGGGCTGGAACGAGAGAAGAAAGACTGCCGCTGCAGACAACACCAGAAACTGTACGCGAGAAGTCGAGGGACCATTTGATGACTGTTTTTCGATGTGTAAGACGCTTTCGGTGAACACGAATCCCGTGATGGGTCGTCAGGACTGTACGAGGAGCAAGAATGTTCTAGTCATGCATACCTCCAGCTTCTGTTTACACCCCAAGTACTGCCAATGTAGGTGTCCTTTCACAGTCAGTCTGCTCACCTGAAGGGTTTGAAAACCAAGAAGTAAATATAGAGAACTTGCAGGGTGATTTGTAAAAGCTCATTTGTGATGCCAAAGCGAAATGTTTTAATTACTAAGACTAGTTAAGGTGTTAAGCACGCGCTTGCCTTATACAAGCTCTCAAGGCACAAGTCCTTTCTTCAGCTTTGACGCACTAAATTGTTTTAATGCTGCAGCTACCAGTGAGATCGACAGTCCATGCCATCAAAAATAGGTCCGGTTATTTCTCCGCGCATCGTTACTGCAAAGCATGAACGCCTTGTTTCCAATTTCACAAGTCTCACGTTTACTGGACGTGTTTCCGTGAAGCTGCAGGTACCTCTCCTCCATCCGCTGAATATTTCTCCACAGCGGTTTCTGTGTCATTATTTTCGAACTTCCAATTTGACGCACAAAATTCTAGGCTATCTCATGCTTTTAGCACAGTTTCGTCTTATCGGCAATCATCGTAGCTCGCACTTACGCAAGGAACTGTGCTGGGCAAATCAACCGATCAGATAATTTTTAATTCGAGTGGGCTCAAAATATTGTCTAGGTCCCACCAAGACAATAAGTATACCGGTCTGCACTTTTTGCGAACCCATCCTGTCAGCAGCTCTTGTATAAGGCGCGAAGGTGACTCACCATGTTTGGCAGAGCAACTTGGTTGTCAAGATCAGCGATGCTAATGTCGAAGGTCGCCATACTATCCGGTTCATCAACACACGAAAAAGCTCGATGGGCGAAAACAGAAACCACTGTGAAGAAACATTCGACAAACTGAGGAGAGCTACTTGCAGCTTTACGGAAACACGCCCAGTAAACGCGCGACTTGTAAAAGTGGGAACATGATCAAGCGTGTAATTGATAGGCACGATTGTTCGAGGAAGGCGTGCATGCTCTGCACCAACATCCACCATGTTACATGTAGCGACCAACGATGGGCGAAGAAGTGACTGAACTCATTTTCAAAACCATGGCCAGTGGGGCTCACTAATTTCTGGAGCATTAAAACAATTCGATGCATTAAAGTTAAAGGAAGGACTTGTGCCTTAGGAGCTTGTGTTAGGCAGGCGCGCGCTTAACACCTTAATTAATTATGATAGTTAAAACAGTTTGCTATGGTATTACAATTGTGCCATTACAAGTCATACTTTAATGTTTGCAATTCAGAGTGTGTGCATTGCTATTTGCATTCTCTTTCCCAAATAAAACTGCGAATTTGCGTTGCTTCAGGTCATCATTCCGAGGTACAATCAGCTAGTCTACCTCCGACATTGTAGTCACCATTCAGCCAACGCTCAACAGCCCGTCCTCACTGCGGACATCCTCGTTATCAGGCAATTTGTTAAGTTTTCTAACCATTGTAAAGGTTGCAAAGAGATCATGCTCTGTTACGCTATCCGCCAGCATTTTGTTGACTGTGGCTCGTGCTTAAGCAATAGCGTGTTTCCCAAGGCGGATTCACTAACGTCAGTAACTAATACAAACCATGGAGTGCTCGACTTAAAGTTGCTTAATGCTTAAATCGTGCGGAATGGACCATTTGCTTGAGTTATTTGGGCGTCTCAACACGCACTCTCTCTCACTTAGGAGTCTATTCTGCCAGCCTTTCTTTTAAGTTACGCAGAGAGCTTTCGGTCTCAGGAAAATCTTTGACAAAAATACTTCATGAATGGGTTTGGGTGGAGAAAGGTCTGCATCATTTGGCTCTTTAAGCCAGTTTCAAATAGTTAATAGATTACACTTAGCAGACATCGGCGCCAACGCTGACGCTTCGGCTACCATCCTCTTCTCCTCCACTGTAGGCAATCTTAGAAACTCTGAGGCAATCTCAATCATGTGATTAAGTGTGGGAACTGAGCATTGCACTAAATTTGTATCCATGCAATTATTAACCTCGTAGTCCTTAGTCCTTTGCGCTCCATCACTGGACTACAAAAAGTGTTTCTGAGTGAATAACTTGAATAGAGCCACCAATGTCTGTCGCTTTCTTCAGCCTCCCAAGCCTGCTACTGAAGTCATCAAGTAAGCACTACATGACGAGTTTCGATCTCTTACGTACGTTGCGTTAATGTGCCTTCTTCTACTACTGTTTGTGCTAGTAGCCAACAGAAGATGCTGATGTCATTGGCAACGTAATGCTTGAGCAGTCTAATAATTGGGTGAATGAGTGGATGAGGAATGGGTGGAGGGATTGTGGGTGGATGAGAGGGAGGGTAACAAACGGATAGATGGATAAATACAGTGTGTGTAATGAAGGGACCTGCAGGTTTAAATTGACACGATCTGACATCCATAGCGTTGTCATGCTGCCACGTAAAGGTCTCTAACTGCTAGCTATGCTTGAATAAAAGTCTTCCTCAATCCCATGAACTCCCCCAGTGCTCTAGCGGATCCACGCACGTTAAAAGGGAAGACAGTCAGTATTGACTTTAGCAAAGAAGGTAAGTGCTGAAAGGAAACGCCACGCCTTGATTACAGCATTGATGAGAAAGCTCAGTTTATGTTTGAGGACATCCAGATGAGACAATATCCACACCACCACTTCGTTCAATCACTCCCAGTGCAACCGTTAGTTGTGAAACTTTATCTCCTCCTCAGAACCCTACATGGATAATGCATCGAGATGATGATCATCATTCGCCACATCGCAGGTGAGTCAATCTAGCAGATCGGAATAGGCCTTGTGTCACCCATCAAATGCAATATGAAATGCAAACAAAGTTAGCTAAGACATTGGAGCCCGATATTAATCTCTCTCCTTAATGGTGGAGATAATGGACCCCACATGAAAGACGTCCTTGAGAGGAAAATTATTATATTGCCATGCTACTGGGATAGTGAACGCTTTTAATGCGAATGTAGTGGTAGAATGAGGTGTGGGAGGAGAAGTAGATGTCTGCAGGCGTAGTACCCTTACAAAGGGGAGAGCATCGGAGAATTCGCCGCTGGAAAAGGTAAGAGGGAGTGTGTACTGCGTCGGTGGTTTGTTGAACGCCAGATGTCGGTGATACGAAGGAGAAACGGAGTCACTAACTTACCTAGCCGTTGTACCTTAGCCACCGATTGGGTCGTCGCCGGTGCGTGAAATGCATTTTGTCTAAGTACTACGTGCCATTTGGTCTTCTTTGTGGAAGGGTGGGTGGCGAGGATGGGCTAGGGGGCGATGAAGCGCGTATAGATTAGTGAAGGAGATATCATGCTACAAATTGAAGCGATGTCGGCCAGAGCTCTTTGTGACTGATGCTGACCTATAAGAACAAACCAGTGTCTAAGGACTGGGCCTTCACTTCGTAGTACGACCCTTGCACCATGTTACTTGCCTCTCAGACCTTCTGGACGGCAGATAGCAGCATTTTCTAATCGCACCAATGCACACTCTGTGCTGTGCCTTCATGCGTATCTTTTTAAAAGCAGCTACATTCCACTTGTTCGATGAGAGCGCTAATAACAAGCATTGAATGAATCACGCACAGCGAGTCGCTAAAATGAGCAGCCAGCGATTTCACCTCCTCCTAATCATTGGTACATGCAGAGCTCATGCCACTAGCCACATCTGCATTTAAGTTAAAATGGCACAGAAATTGAGAAGTGGGATGAAGTAGATGCAAAATAATGGAGACTGTTTTGAAAGCATAGGGGTGAGTAGGTGAACGTGTGAGAAGACAACGTGAACTCGTGGGCCTATCGTGTCTTGTTTTGGGCGTATGTGCATGAGCCACGTGATGTATGCATGCAGCATGGTGAAATGGAACTTGCTAACACGCCTGACTGCATCTCTCCACACTGCCTAGAAAGCACGAATTTAGCACCCATCCACTCACAAATTCACCCACCAATCTACCTCTCCATCCCTCACCGTCCTCTTCCATTCATTCTTCCATCCCCACCTCCATCCTCTTATACATCCTTCCGCCATTCCAGCATACGTTCATCAGTCAACCTTCCTTCCAATCCCTGTCTCCCTATCTCCTTTTCTTTTATCCTTTACCCACCCAACATTCCACTCAACCTATCATTCATTCCATTCCTGTGCATCAAGCCATTAATTGCTTCCAACTTTTCTTACCCAATTCAAGTGATTTTCATCCACCGCTCCAAACATAGTACCACTTGTTGTGCAGTCATATCCCTCTGACACTAATCATTTCGCCTCGCACCCAATTCATTTGCCAGCCATTTCCCTCCAGTCATTCACCAACAACAGCAATCTTCTGCCACGATCGGTCATAGTCCTTTCTCTCGTGTGCTTTTTGTCACAATGTGACTCACTTTTGCCGAGCCAGTGGGAAAATTAAGTCTGCGAGGAACCTGTCCTGACGACTCTTTTAGCTTCATCGATAGGTTAGGTAAAAGGGCAGTGTGTTCAGCCAGCAAGATTTCAAAGTTGATCTAATTCAATAGCAACTGTTTGATTCACTATATTGTTGCTTCTCTCAGCCAAAAGGAGGGTCGTCGGAACGTAAGTAACGGTCAAACCTACCGCACATCACTCACTGTCAACCAGTAAAGTTCAATGCACCTGTCTTCATAATGCCATCGTCTTGAATGCATTGCTGTGGCTATTTCATAAGTTGATGTTGACAGCATACTTGCTCGAACACTTCAAAATGGTGATAAAATGAAATCCACTGTCGAAGATCTCTTTGTGATTGTCTAATTTACTTTATACAGAGCCGCCTTTCTCACTTTTCTCATGAAGTCGTTAAAAAAGTAAGGAAGAGTGGAATGCAACAACACCCAGGTGGAAGAAATACCCTCACAAGGTAGGCTTGCATAACCATTTAAATCTCCCTACAAAGCAAAGAAGGAGATTTCACAACATCGTTTCTGGTGGCGTCGCACTCCGCACAAGATTTCACTCTGAGGTTGGCCCTTTAACTTCGTTAAAATACCATCGACAGTTGCTCATTACATTATTCAGAAGCTGTTTTGTTACAAAATGGAGAGCGTTCGTGTTGAGGGGATGGAAGGAAATTCAAGGCAGCCTCAAAGCAATGCTTTCTAGGCAGTCAGTTTACAAGTAGGGCCTGTATCCGGAACACGGCAGACACTAGAGTGGCCTAATTCGGCGTCCAGATCAACATCGGAGGCCTCCAATATATGATCTATTCTTCCAAATTGTGACTACGGCCAGACTTTTCAAACTTTCCTCCTACTTCCAAACACTTTTCATTCTACTCATCTACATTGTGGCCAGCTAGCATTTAAGCATTTGGATGCTAAGGTAGGATGATGATAATGAAGGAGGCAATGAATCAATTGTCTGGCGATGCCGTTTTGCGAAACTGTTTCCAACTTGACTGACTAACTAGTCCTGGTTGTGTTTAAAGAAATATTTCTCTGGCTCACCTTCAAGAAAAGCTTCGTGGTGTCTTGGCCTTAGCAAGCGTGCCTGCAGTCCATTTTGCACACTGTAATGCATCTTTTGTCAAACTGATGGTTTCGGTTCCGGTCACATAGGATAGTCATGTTGCCTGTGTTGTGTGGGCTAGACTCTGGGCCATCCTAGCAGCAAAAATCCCTTTCTGTTCGCTGAATTCGAATATTCTGTTCAAATATTATGCCTTCTCCTGTCTTACCAGGAGGTCTCGCAATGCTACGCACTCGTTACAGATGCTCAGATGCACAAAAATGGTTTTTAGGTAAGGAACGGATCGTAACTGACACAAAAACTAGTAGATACAAACTGTAGAGTTTCGAAGGCAAGACAAAAGAATGGGCGCATTTTATTTGGCTGAATAACGGAAGCAGATGCAATGGCCTGGGTTTCCATTGTGAGTGAGTGGTCCCAGTTTTAATTTCAGGAAGCATACCAGGAGCGATGACCTGATCGATCAACGTGTGTGTCAACTTAGCTGTGGGCCAGTGGTGACTGGGCTTGTGTGTGTGTGTGTGCATTCAACGGGTATACGTCATCCTGTTGACTAAAGCAAACGTACTTTCTAGTGACTGACTGACATTAGGTTCGAAGTGTCAGAGAGTGGTAGAATTTCGATTTTCCCAATGCGCCCCCACGTGCACACAAATTAAATGAGGTAGAAGCAAAATGTTTACGAATCAGAATGAAAGCATATGGTAAGGAGATGTAAGCCAATGGAATGGTTCACTCTTAACCCACAAAGAAGGTCGCACACCCACACGCAAACCGTGGAACCACACACATTGTTAGGGTGTTGGATCGATTGTGTGGGTGTTCTCTGGTAGCGGCTCCTGCTGGCTTCTCACACGTTCATCTACTCACCTCTATGACTTCAAATTAGTCTCCATTATTTTGCTTCTACTTCATCTTACTTCTCAATTTCTCTTCCAATTAAATTTATGTGAAAATGCAGCTGGTGACTTGAGGTCTGCATTCATCACTAATTTACAACAAGCGTAATCGCTAACTACTCATTATATTTGTCATTTGACAATCGATTGCAACAATTGTTCATGTTTATAAAGATTAAAGGCAAATAATAGTCAAATCGACCATCCTGCGGAGTAATGAAGCCTGCAGTAAAAATAAACAGCGCGTTTGACAAACGCAAGCATTGAGGTTCCCTACTCGGAGAAGGCAGAATAGTTGCTGAATTTGACAGGCTTCCAAGGAGACTCATGCAAGCACTAAGGCCATGGAAGCTAGCAGAGCTCCGGTGGCTAGAGTAGCACTGGTAGATCCACCAGTGGCGACGGTTTTGGGTGTGGGGTAGGAACCCATTGGAGTGGTCGTTGCAGGATTCGACGCGGATGGCCTCGTCGTGGGGATCGCAGGAGTGTGAGTTGAACCGCTATTCCTTGTGGGTGTGGGCGTCATTACGGAACTCAGGGGTCTAACCAATGTGCTTCCCCCTTCAGCTTAAAAAAAAAAACAAATTTGCTCCACTAAGTGTTTTGTCTCCTGCATGTCAACAAACTATTAGCAGGGTACATTGTGGCATTTTGGGCTATCTCATGAGGTGAACGTGACGGAAATGTCTGTAGTCGATATTATGGCAGAGAATACTGTAAATGAAAGCTGCGAAACCATTTTAGTAGTAGCAATAAATGGGTGTCATTGGAGGCTTGATTCGATTAGTCCTGGTTGCTTTCAAGCGATAGTTTTGCCTTTGACAAAAGGAGCATCAAGAACTCACATTTCTCCTCACCTGGCGTAGTCGTTCTAACTCTATCAGTGCAGACCCAATGCTCACGGTCATCCGAATCTCCCTCCGCAATGCGTGCACATACAATGGCAAAAACGGTTTGATTTGGCTTCAAATTCGGGATGGTGTAATTTTTCCAGTTGGTGAGGTAGGTACTGCTAATCGGAACCTTTTCGACTTTCCAAGGAACACTATAGCCAATGACTCTCCCGTCGGGATTAGTTGGCGGTTCCCAACTCACGCGCATCCTGTAAGGATCGATCATCTCAATTTTCACGTTCTGTAGAGCTCTAGAATCTGCACAAATGGAAACGCAGAGAGATGTCTGCATTAGTGTGAGGAGGGTGCCAAAGTCACATTTGTCCCAGTGTGCCCCCACGTGACCCCATATTAAGCCAGATGGAAGCAAAATGCTCAAGCATTAGGGCGAATGTGTGAAAGGTGAAAAGGAGTGAGCAGAGGGATCTGTGTCGCTTACTTCAACTTACTGGTGAATCAGGTAAACCGCCAGGAGGTATGAGGCAATTCAAAGGAACAAAGGAGCCTACTCAGTGTCACCAAGCTGATTTAACTGTGATGTGATGCAGTACAAACGAGTGACAGTAGATAAGTCATTTCTAGCACTCTTTAGCTGGTTTTTCATTAAGAATTACTTGTTATGCCTGCCTAATATTCTAATTTATTAATAATTACTATGTTAACTCTCATTTGCTAAATGCTTATATTCACGTATTGAGGAAAGTAGAGCATGCGGAGGTACCTTACCTCCTTCCAGTGTGAAAGCGCCATGCATGAATGAAGTTGCCAGTAATATGGAGCAGATCAAAAGAGACATCTCTCCTACAAAGGAAAACAGAACTTGTATCTACAACTTACACACGTGTGATTATAAGCATGCAGTTTAGGGATGTGAGCCAATGGAAAGGTCTACCCTTGACCTACGGCACAAATGGCGCACTCACACACACACACCTCGTGAAACCACTCACGGCGATGGGTCGTTTGATCGATTGTGATGGGCTTCTCTGGTGCAAGCCGATTGCTAGTGTAAATTAACGATATTCCTCAAACTCTTTTGGCAGTTCCTGCCTTTGTGTTGGCGTGAGCGGTGATAATGTGAGTGGGCAATTTGCCCGCACTTGCAAAGGAATTCTCTCAAGCTTTGGATCTGCAAAAGTGAGTGGGGATGCGGTGGTGATATGATTCAGTGCAGGTCTCTTCAGCTGTGGTGTCTGTGGGATTCGACGAAGAGGATTGACGTGTCTTACAGAAGTGGTTAAACTTCTTCTTTAAGGATACTCCCTCCCACTCTACATCCAGAAGTCCGCATATCCTTCATGGCATCTTCAAATCTCCACATCTGTCAACATGTCACTATGGATAATGTGGCGTCCATGACTGCCCTAATAGGCTTCATTTTGTGTAGTCAAGTGCGTGACAGAATGTAGTAGTCAGGAATCAAAGAAAACTAGGTGGTAGCAACAAGTGGGCGTCGTATGAGGCACATTTCTAAAGTATCCGTGACTTTGATCGATTGATCAGCATTTGATTAATCATATACTGTGGATTGACTTATATGCACAGCGCCGCAGCCACCGCCACAACTCTCTCGCGGGTCAAGTATATTCACCAATCCTCAAATCCTCCAGTTAAGTGCCTCCACCAACAAAGTTGGCAATGAACTGCGTCAAGTGAAGGCATAGAAGTGACCAAATTATGAGGCCTCTCCTTTGCCATCATGATGGGTATGGTGGATGTCATGACATGTGCACCGTGTGAGGGTTGACTGCTTTTACTTTCGCATTCCACAAAGTACCTCTATATATGCAAGGCTAATGAAATGCAAATCCATGTGTGCTTTTATTCTTACTAACAGCTAGGTAGATTGCCGAATGCTATGCTCTAATTCGCTAAGCACCGTGCATTTATCTGCTCCTTTAAAACACCTATGCCGACGCATAGAGTAGTGCGAATGAGAGGAAGGCACATTGGCGTGTAGCGACCCGATGCCTCGTCTTTCTATCTGCTGACCTACGTAAATATTTCTGTGCCTAAAGACTAAGCCTTCGCCTCGAGGCATTTCCTCGACATCAAGCTAATTGCTACTTAGGCCTTCTGTACAGTAGTGAGCAAAATGCTCTTACCACATTGATGCACAGTGAGTGCACTGCATTCATCAAAGCCCCTTTTCCGATGGATTTACCAGCATCAAATGATTCACGCATCCCGAGTCCCTTAAGCGAGCACTTAGGAATTTCACCTGTTGAAAATCAGTGATGGATGCAGACCTCAAGTCACCGGCTACATCTGCATCCAAGTTAAATTGGGAGAAGCTGAGAAATGGAATGAAGTAGATGCAAGATAATGGGGATTGATTTGAATGAACAGAGGTGAGTAGGTGGACGTGTGAATAGCCAACGTGGAATCGTGGGCGTACTTAAGCTTAGTGTAGGCGCGTGCACACAGACCATGTGATGTGTGCACGCAGTGTGGTGAAACAGCAATTGTTGGTTGGCATGCTCCACTGCCTCTCTCTACGTTCCCAGAAGGCGCAGAGACAACACGGTGGATTAGAGCTCAGTTGAAGAAAACCTGTCTTCCAGTAAACGGTGGCATCGTAGAGGTGGTAAAGGAGAGGCATTTTAATGGTGAATGGAAAGAGTGGGTAAATGAATGGTTGGAAGGGTTAGTGGGTGGATAAAAAAGAGGGTACATCGATAAATAAATGGATGTAGGTAAGTTATGCAAACGATCGATGGCTGAATCGACGATTATGGACTTTATGTATGCTGGAATTCAAGGAGAATATAAAATGCCCGGTTTCGGAATTACGAATGAGTATCTTGTGGACAGTGTGATGCAGGCTTCATTTTCCAACTCGCTTAGCAGAAGTTAGCCACGCTGTGCTAATAGGTACGTGGGCGAAGAGGTCATGGCCGATGGTGAAAGAAGATTGCTGTAGGTGGTAAGGACTGGAGGAAAATTACTGGCAGATAAATAAATTGCAGAGCTCTTATCATAAGGTGCGCCCTTCGCCTTCGCGATTACTACCTTAAGCCCACGCACGCCCACGAGTCCACGTTGGCTTCTAACATCTTTACCTACCCACATCTATGCTTTCATAACACTCTTCATCATTGCTCATCTGCTTCATCCCACTTCATAATTTCTCTGCCATCCATCCATCCATGCATCCCTTTTTTAAATATCTTTCTTTTCATTCACCCATCCACTAACCCATCTACCACCCATGGATCCACTCCTCCTATTCACCATTCAAATGCCTCTCTTTCACTACTTCTTTCATGGTCCCATTTACTTGCGCACAGGTTATTCTTCTACCAAGCCCTACTGCGCCGTCCACAACATCCACAGACAACAAGTGACTAAATGTTACGCCCACCTTCTGATAGACAACGTTCCGGAATGTGAAGTGGATTAAACGGAAATGGGTAAGTGATGAGTATGCACTGTTTTACTGCTGTTGTACTCTCCGCTTAGCCCATGTGCACGTAAAGGTTGGGGAAAAAGACAAGGGCGGTAAAAAGGAGGCAAAATGGAAGAGGGACACTTGTGCTTGGAGTGCATAGAAGAAGATAAAGAGGCGAGTAGAGAGGACAAGGCATCACAAACTACCATGGAGCCAATGGTGTTAACCATATGTGGCAGTCATCCGCTTCCCCTCGGTATCCTACAGGTCCAACCTTAACACACCCTGCAATTGCCATAGCGAAGAGAGCACAGACGTGGTGCAGACCCGTCATTTTCACTCTGTCTTGACAAAGGTTTGTTACGATGCACCGATAGTCGCGTAGGCGAGAGAACAAGCATAGTCGGTGGTGAGAGAAGGTTGCTGTGGATGATGAAATACTGGAGGCAAGCTTCTAGCTTATGTAGTGATTGTCATGAGAAGTAGATGAGAAATGTAAAAACAGGGCAAAAAATGATTTCATAGTGGAGGGAGTGAATGGAAGACATTTAAATAGGGGAGGAATGAAGGAAGAATTTGGTAATTAATGTGTGTAAATAAGATGCGTGTTATGTTGAATGGAATAAGGGAAAGATGGAGGCGAGAGAAGAAGGAGAGAGGGATCAAGGTGAAAAGTGCGTAAATGGCTTAACTTTTCTCTTCCATCCACTGTGAATGTCCCATTCGCTTCACAAGCACTCTTAGCCTTGGGAGTTTATGCAACTCCTCCGTTCGACACAATTCCTCATCTACTTGGTTCCCCAAGCGGTGCCGCCTTTCCTACCCCACTAAATCACCGCACCATATGTCAGTTTAGTGAAATTAGTGGATTTTAGCAGCCAGCTAAATGCACATTTGCTCGTTAGAGGACGAGGTGGTGAGCGAGAATTCTAAGCAGGGAGAGGACGACAGCATAATGGATTTTCTTGCCACCGACTGCATACGAGCAAATAAGACGGTTGTGTTCGGGGTTTGTGCGTGTGTATGCGTAAGTGAGAGCTGACTGAATGATGGAGACTGGCACGCTTGCGGTAATTCGATTGGATTCAAACGTGATGCGACTACTAGTCTACCTGCCATTGACAACAGCCAGTCATAGTCTAGGAGGGCGGGCGAGTCAGGTGAGAGGGCCAAAAGAAAAATCGCTTAAGACTTAGTGACAAAAACGCACTTTAAAGTAATGGCGTACTCTACTGATATTAGGTCCTTTCTGTCGTAAAGAGGTTGAAAGTAATAAGCCGTCCTTACCGCGACTTAGTCTCTAGCACTACCGTCATTCTGCTCGCCTTTTAGACCCTCCGTATGGCAATGAACAGTATGTACTTCCACGTCACTTCACCTTCTTACTACATCACTGCACACTGAGTGCACTATCTTCACAAGATTTTTCTCGAAGGCGTAATAATTTGCTTGTTGGATGGCAGCGCTAATAACCGGCACCACACGTTTTACGCATCATGAGTCGCTGGGATGAGCAGTTGGCAGTTTCGCCCCCTCCTAATCCGCGAAGAATGCAGACCTCAAGTCACCTACTGCAGCTACATCTAAATTGAATTGGTAGAGAAATTATGAAGAGGGATTGCGTAGATGAGTGATGATGGAGGTTGTTGTGATAATACAGAGGTCATTAGGTGAGCGTGTAAGAAGCCAACGTGGACTGGTGGGCGTACTTTGGCTTGGTGTAGACGTGTATGAATGAGCCATGCGATGTGTGAACGCAGCATGATGTAATGACAACTGTTGGTTGGAATGTTTGACTGTCTCTCTTCACGCTGTGCCCATGAATTTAATGCCCATTCACTATCGGATTCACTCATCAAACTAACTCTCCATCCTTCATTCGGTGAGAGCAAAATTCGTAGTCTCGAGCACGTCAATACAACAAAATTGCATTCAGAGAGAGCGAAATCTGCGTTATTGTGCAGATTAAAACTGAAATTCGTGTTCTGCGGGAGCCAAGTTTGCAGTCTTGTGTAGATTAATCCTACAAATTTCCATTTATTGATAGATAAATTTGCACCTTCTTTGAGGTCAGTACTACAAAATCGCATTCAGGGAGAGTAAATTCGCAGCCTCATAGAGACAGCAGAGCATACTAATTCTGTTTATTCGACTACGTTTGGAAATGAGCATTAAGCTTGGACGATAGCGAAAATCCATCAAGACAGCCATAGAATACTTCGTGGGATCTGCGCAAAGCAATCTCCTCACGATTAGTATGAGCTCTGCCCTCGCAAAGCGTCAGGTCATGACTCAAAGCTAAATTTATATACCTTAGATTCGCTACGCCTCCACGAGTTTGAGGAAGTAGCCAGAAATATTGGTAAGAGCAAAGTGTTCTAACTTTTCTTCATTTAAGCATATCACACCACCTATGAGGGAAGCAAAAAACACTTCATTGTTATTAGCCAATCACATTTTTCCACAAATGATTGATTTACCTAGGCGATACTCACCCTTTCCTTTTGTATAGCGCTTCATAACAAACAGGTTTTCATCCTTTGCACACGCATACTTAATCACTTCTATCGTTTCTCATTTCGAATTCTTACGCTTTTGATTTACTACATTCTGATTTCCTTACAACACCTCACAGCTAGCCCTTTGTTTGCTTGATTGCCGGTTTCGGCTATGATGAATTGGGTAGTCATATTGCTCTGATCGGGTGAGTTGGCCTTCGGGCCATGCCAGCAGTCCCTTTCCTCTGCTTGCCGAACAATGTATGCATGTTCTACCCTAGTATTATGCCTTCTTTTGCTTCCAAGGAAGTCTTGGAACGCTACATCGCATTTATTGCACACACTAAAATTGTCCAAATGCTTTCTAGCCTTATTCCACAACGAAAAATTTATTGTTTTGTTTCAGCACCCTTATTTTTGAGACTTTATCAACCCTCTACACCTCTGCGGTTTGCTTTATACTAATTACAATTTCTTTGCTATCGCGACCCATCAGCGTGGTACTATGATGCCCTCAGGGCCGTCGCCATCGTTCTCGCCTTGTGAGACAAAACTTCTCTACTGTGAAGCAATACGAAGCAACATCAACTCATTCTTAAGTAGCTTGAATGAGTTGGCTTGCTTTTAAGTCCCCGTAGCCACATTTACGTGTCTCCAGATCACGCCACGATGCACACCACGTGTTTGTTTTAGGAATAAATTGCCCAAAAGTCAACCACACACAAACAAATAAACTAATTTTTAAGCAAAACTACCAATTAGCTTTGCTACAACAAATTTTGGACCCCGAAAAACAGTTAATGGTCTCATGGCTAATGCCTTCATTTTCACCGTGGCAAGTCCGACCTTATAAAAAAGTGTTTCATGTTATTTCTGGTTTGATATTTCTATCACATCGCTGCATCACAATGTGCATTTATGGACGTTACTTTGTTGAAAGATCAATGTCGACAACTGGAGGGAAGTTTCGATGCTATGTCAACGAGGCAGTTAAAGGGCCAGCAGACCAGCATAACTTTCATCGAAGGTGAAAGATGCAAAGGACTGCAGATACGTCAACTAATGTTATCAAAGGACGTTTATCAAGCAGATCTCCCACCATAATCTCCACCCCGTCTAGTCATTCCTATCAGCTTATCATTCAACCCTACACAGTTGCCCAGTAGTGGTGCCAGCTACCACGTCTGCTTAAGGGAATCGCGTGTTGAAATGACAACACAATATCATTTAACGCCGCCCTGCAGGGGGGATGGTATTGCAAGATTAATTAAGCAGTATGCGACCTTCCCTCTCTTTTCACCTACTTGGCTCACATTCCACGCACCAAGTGGTTGGAGGTATCTTGTCTTCTCTTTTTCACAAACACCCCATTCCGCCTCAAACCCACCTACCCCATCACTCACTAATTAAACATTCCGCACCTTCCGAAGCCATTTTCAAGGCTAATTGACAGCGTATCAACACCTCCAACAATGGGCGAAATGCACCCATTAATGTGAGGCCAACAGTTAACTGAAACCCAACAAAGCAAGAACAGTTCTACACCTCCTGAAACAAAATATACCGCACCTGTCACGTAGTCATACAAATAGGTTACGGCTAGCAGAGCTTCAATCCAGAATAGAACAGCTCCATCATTAATCCACCCATACCTACCTCAGTTTTCTCAGCTTTTCCTTCGCTGGAGGTGAGGAGGGATATCATACTCAGGGAGAATACATGCACGCGTATTTAACATACAACTCCGAAGAGGTACAACGACGACGCAGTTAAGTGACCTCATCACCAGAATTCGCCATTAAACAAACGACAACATGGGAAAACTATGTATGTTGGAATCTGCAGAAGGAGGTGGGGCATAAAGTTATTGGACATTTACCGTTCCTCCCACAAATTAGTCGCATTGGGTAAGCATGCCATCCAATTCACTGCAAAACTCACACGTGTAGATGGCGTTAAAAACGCTTCTTTGAGTAGGCCATGCATGCGCGGAAGCTTGTCAGTAACTTGCGTTGAATGTCTTCTGCATTAGCTAAACGATTTTCAAGCATATAGCAGCTAGCAATAACTACACTTTCGATTACTCCACAACTAATTCATATTGGCTTTGCCTCACACCAGACCATCATTAAAGGCGACGGTACCTGAACATTTTATCTTGGTTTTGAGAAAAGCAAAGCTAATAATTATAAGCCGATGAGGAGGAGACTGCTGATGCAGCCCAATTGCTAAGGAGAGCACGGAGGATGGCGCTAAAGGTGGAGAGGGACCATGTAATGCATCGATAGTTCGTTAGATGACGGGTGTTGGTGGTGGAGCTACATACTTTCCCCGCTGTTGTACCTTCGCCGAGTGGGTCGTCGATTTGTGGAATAGATGTGTATTCTACCCGAAAGTTGTGCCTCATTTAGTGTTCTTGGGGTCGCGACAGTCGGAGGGGGCTGCAGCGCGTGTGTATGCAGTAGTGATGGAGACTTAAAGCATTGTTGACCGTAGCTCATTTGTGTGACTACTTGACAGCAGCGTAACATTTTGCCTCAACAGTTATGCAAAGGCTTTTTACTATGTCAGGTTACGGTCAATCGTTTGCACTGCTGATGAGTGCATTTTAAAGCAAAGTCGATTTGTTATAAAGTGACACGCTGCTACTCAGTCCTGAGAATGGATTTCAAATGTATGAAAGACGAAACAGCATCAGCCATTAAACTTGTCAGTGATGCTAGAAAAACGCCCACAACTCAACCACGTCAACCACTAAATTTTCATGCAACTAAAGGAGGAGGAAGGAAGGAAGGAATTCCACAATCACGACAGCACTATTGTGTTGTTACCTTCATTGACGGGTGGGCAAAAGAAGGGCACTAGGCAATCAGTCGAATAACGATACAGTCTAAACGAAAGTAGAGCGAGGAGATGAATGTATCAATGGATTAATCAGTAATTCATTTGGTCAGTCAATCAACCATACACAGGGTGAGTTGAGTAGTCGAAACATTATTGGATGGGTCTGTCAGAGAATTGGGAGAATTGGACAAGTTATGGGGTGTCAACATTAAATTACCTGCAAAAATACCATAGAGGCATTTGAAGCTCATTATAGAAGAGTTCACAGCTACCGACATGATGGATGTCACCTTAGATAGTGTATGGTAAGTAATGAAACGCATTCTTTCTCTTATTTAAGGGCAAAGCTGGTCAAGGCAACACTCATGAATGCTCTGAACGCGGCAATTTTCTACAATGTGCCGGCATAAAAGAGACAAAAATGCACTAACACTAAAATATATGAAAGGAAGGATTCTAGGGATGTTTTTGTATCTTGGGTCACTTTTAAAGCCAGACTGATTGCATTGACCAAATCAAAAAGCCCATTTGACCTTTCTTTGTTTTTTATTTGATTGGCCGTAGTGAACAGTAAACACTCCTAAAGGGTATTAATTGATGATTTGGTGCTACCTTCGGAGTAGTCCCATCAGCAAGCCACATTTTCTGCAAGGCGCAACTCCAAACTCAACCCTTCGTAGTTCACTACACTAATATGAGTCCTTACAACGCTATATCTCTCGTGAGATAGGAAAACGGGGTGAAAAGGAGGAGGTGAGCATTGCCGTCCGGGTTGAAAAGGTGATTAGGGGCTTATGGAATGCATGCCTGCTTGAACGCATCCTGTAGCCAAGAGACGGTCATTACACTTAAACAGCATGGCTAAACCGACGTCTTGAGCCTCAGAAAAAACTTCGAACTCATAGAGTCTCGTCCTTTACTAGCGTTGGGAAGCTAGAGCACCAAGGAGGAAGTAAGGTAGGTGGGCAGAACACAAGGGATCTAAAGGGATTGAGAGCTAGAAATTTAAGAATCGAAAAAGAAAAATGTGAAGAGCATGAGGATTTGTGCGTCAGAGAACAAGAAATCAGATCATTGGAGCGATCAATATCTAAAAAAAAATATCGGCATAGAGAATGACAGGCAAATTTGCAAGAAAGGCACGCATAGTATGAGACGCAGGACAAAAAAAAGGAAAAATAAACTTGAATAAATGAAAAAATTTAAATTTTAAAGAAAAAATAACACTGACATTTAAATAAACGCTTAGATAAAGAAATAACAAGAAAACAAAGAATTGCAATTCGGCGAAAAATTATTGCAAAATTGCAGGAGAGATCAAAACCCACTTTAAATTTGGCGCTCAATTATTGTCTATTTGCAGGATCGATCTCCACGCGACTTACTTTGAATTTGGCGCTCAATTATTGTCTATTTGCAGGATCCATCTCCACGCGACTTACTTTGAATTTGGCGCTCAATTATTGTCTATTTGCAGGATCGATCTCCACGCGACTTACTTTGAATTTGGCGCTCAATTATTGTCTATTTGCAGGATCCATCTCCACGCGACTTACTTTGAATTTGGCGCTCAATTATTGTCTATTTGCAGGATCCATCTCCACGCGACTTACTTTGAATTTGGCGCTCAATTATTGTCTATTTGCAGGATCCATCTCCACGCGACTTACTTTGAATTTGGCGCTCAATTATTGTCTATTTGCAGGATCCATCTCCAC
>JADWOT020000002.1:14986748-15097858 GCA_036345935.2 Taenia hydatigena | reverse complement strand
ATTTGCAGGATCGATCTCCACGCGACTTACTTTCAATTTGGCGCTCAATTATTGTCGATTTGCAGGATCGATCTCCACGCGACTTACTTTCAATTTGGCGCTCAATTATTGTCTATTTGCAGGATCGATCTCCACGCGACTTACTTTGAATTTGGCGCTCAATTATTGTCGATTTGCAGGATCGATCTCCACGCGACTTACTTTCAATTTGGCGCTCAATTATTGTCTATTTGCAGGATCGATCTCCACGCGACTTACTTTCAATTTGGCGCTCAATTATTGTCGATTCGCAGGATCGATCTCCACGTGATTTACTTTGAATTTGGCGCTCAATTATTGTCGATTTGCAGGATCGATCTCCACGCGACTTACTTTCAATTTGGCGCTCAATTATTGTCTATTTGCAGGATCGATCTCCACGCGACTTACTTTGAATTTGGCGCTCAATTATTGTCGATTTGCAGGATCGATCTCCACGCGACTTACTTTCAATTTGGCGCTCAATTATTGTCTATTTGCAGGATCGATCTCCACGCGACTTACTTTCAATTTGGCGCTCAATTATTGTCTATTTGCAGGATCGATCTCCACGCGAATTACTTTCCATTTGGCGCTCAATTATTGTCGATTTGCAGGATCGATCTCCACGCGACTTACTTTCAATTTGGCGCTCAATTATTGTCGATTTGCAGGATCGATCTCCACGCGACTTACTTTGAATTTGGCGCTCAATTATTGTCTATTTGCAGGATCGATCTCCACGCGACTTACTTTCAATTTGGCGCTTAATTATTGTCGATTTGCAGGATCGATCTCCACGCGACTTACTTTCAATTTGGCGCTCAATTATTGTCTATTTGCAGGATCGTATTGTCTATTTGCAGGATCGATCTCCACGCGACTTACTTTGAATGTGGCGCTCAATTATTGTCTATTTGCAGGATCGATCTCCACGCGACTTACTTTGAATTTGGCGCTTAATTTTTATTGGCGATTTTAAAGTGATGAGGGCATGTCAGTGCGTTTCGAAACTCATTTTCAACAACTCAAAAACAAGTCTCTTCTGCTTCTTAATATTCTCGGATCCACTCTCTTTTTCTATAAATTTTCTATGAAAATTCCGACTGACGTTCTCACCACTTACTCACGGAAAGCGCAATATCGGTAGGTGGGTGGACTAGAAATTATTAAAAAATTATGAAAGAAAGTCAACACGATTATTTAAAGCCTAGATAACACCTATAGCCTTCGATCCAAAAGATGCCTTGTATCTGCAGCTGTCTCGACTTACGATTTGGATACTCGCTAGTAGATTGTGCGGACAGCCCAGAGAGAAAGCATTCTTTTTATTTTATTAGTTATTAACAGTCATTTCCGTGTTTGGGTTGCTAGACGCGGCATTCATAAACCCCTTAATATAAATCGCCTCATAATCGGGGATCTACACCAGAGGCTCAGTGCAATCGAGACTGGTGTTTTGTAAGCTCCCTCCTGATAACACTACAAGACACTTCAGGAAATGGGGCGCTTTAACGCTAATAGAACGGAAGAAGACCGCAGAGGACAATGAACCTGCACGTATACGTCTACAGCTTGCTTGATGACAGTGATGCCTTAACTGGATTCATCTGCACCTCGGGTAATTTAACACTAGCGGTTATTTCAGGTGATTACATAGACGTGGACAAGTTATGTTCCGTCAGTCAGTCATCTGAAATGTGTGTTTACACAAGTATACTCTTCAATCTGGACAGTTTTGTCCATCGTCTTGAAGTCACGAAGCCACAATTCAGTTAGTCCTGTTAGCATACCAATAAAATGTGTTTCCCTCAAGCCTTTGTGCATTAAATACTGAGTCTGTGGGTTCATCGAAACTGTTGAGATGTATTACTGTGTTCTTGTATCTACTAAACTCTCAAATAATCTAACCAGCGTTTACAATCTTTTGAGACTGAGAAAGAAGGATAACCACAAGTGTTTGCAATAGGAGATGCGTGACTTTATGTCCCACAAGTTTCAATCAACGTCTTCGTGATGAGGGGAGGCATTCACAGCAGAGTTACAGTTGGAAATGTGTGATCCGCATAATGTTTTCCAGGAAGAGCTCGGGTTATACACACTAACGGAAAATGAAGGCAAGGTGTTTGGAGTAAATAGTGGACAGACGTTCGGATAATTTCGGTGTCCTTAGCTACCGTTTGTTAAGATTCAGATGACTTGGGAAGAGTAGAAAACTGTGCAACTGCTTAGTTTATTCATCCAATTAGTCAATTTGCATCAGGAACTAAAAAAATTCATTTTATTTTTTAGGTGGAGTTTGTCGCGACGGCACGATTGAATTTACGAAAATCCATCAAATGCATATGACAGTTCATAACTACGCATTGTGAACTACGCATTGGTCAGTACAGACGATTACTTTGACCTCATCCTCCGGTTGAGTTCCCAGATCATATCACACGGGTTGAACCTGGTGGATGTGATTCGAGCTTGCTTGTCTTCCGACTTTACTTTGACTCAACTAGACCAGTACCTAGCAAGATTTGTTGTATGGTGTCTAGAATGGGTATGGCGGGCCAAGGCACCACCCATTCGGAGGTGGATGCCGCATGCTGAAGACGATCTTCTATTCTTCACCAGAATGACTAACCGCTTGCTACTATTAGCCAAAATGTCTCAAGGTCAACTTGTCTAGCGAAACTATCACGCAGAAGCAACTGAAGAGCGAACGTCTTGGAAGTCTGGCACACACGTTCCACAAATCGTATGTTTTCAGGAGACATCTACTCTCAAGGACTAGTAATTTGTACTTCAACTTTCCTACTCTCCAAAAATCGCCCCTTTGGATTAGCACTGACTGAATGGCTAAGTGACTGACTTGTGCAAAGTAGTCTCTTGCAGTCCATAGTTTGACCAGTTCAAATTTCTTCGTTGGAAGGAGTCAGGAGGAGTTAATCGAGTTGGAGGAGGCACGGCACTTCGTGGTAGACGGTCGCACGCCCACCTCCGAATGGACAAAAGTGGCAAATAGTACACTACTTGAATCTTCACGAGTGTATGCTCATAGTCACAAACCATTCAGAGTGGAGCGATAAGTCAGTCGCGTCTAGTTACAGTCTCTGTCTGGTGTAATGTAGGCTCTTTCCAGACGACGCTGCATGACACTTTCGGAAATGGGACACTTTGCCGCTAAGAGAACCGAAGAAGACCACGAAAGCCAATGAAATTGGACGAATAAATCTACAAACAAGGATGTCTTAACCAGAGTCACCTCCACTTCGGGTCATTTAACGCTACCGGTTACTTCAAGTGATTACACAAACGTGGAAAAGTTATGTTCTGCCATGTTAGAGTGACGAAGTGTCAGTTCTTTAGATTGCATGTTTGCACAATTGAACTCTTCAGTCTTGACAGATTTTATCCATCATCTTAACATCAAAAGGTCATAAGGCTGCGAAGTAAACCTTTGGTTCGTGCAAGTGAGGACACTTTGTTGTGGAGTCAGCTGTCGGAGCCCTATCTGATTGACCCTTCTGAGAAAGATCCTTACCATTGTAAATGTGTATCCGTATAACAGCAGTCCGATTACTGGTCCGCTGGTGCAATGCTCAACTCGAACGCATAGCTCATGAAATTCGTCTTGCAAGAAACCCAATATACCAGAATTTGTGGCAAAACAACGATAGATTTTTTCAACTCATTGGCAAATTTACCCGCGAATTCAAAAATATCGTATTAAATTTGATTTCACCTTGTGAGTATCTGTAATTAATCCTGAAAATTATGCTTGAGAAGCAGATTACTCACTGAGTCAACTGGGTGCAATGCTTAATGTAACTCCTTTGCAGTCACGTTACCAGCTATTTAATGCCAGGTTTAATGCATTGTCCAAGACTTGAGAAACCTAAGATAATCAAGCATTATAAAATGACTTGCTGATCCAATCATTCAGAACTGACTAGGAACAGAATTGCACTATCTCAAGTTAACTGAACCAAACGTGAACTTTTGTGTAACCGAGCTGCTTAAAATTCCTCACGGATTCTACTGTATTCTTTTTATTCGTGAAGAACTTCTCGATTCTCCGCAACTCTTATCTGCTTTGCTTTGCAGCTTGACGCAGACCATTTGGGACAACTTTTAGAATATGTTTCAGAATATTCGAGAATGCTAAAGAAATGCTATGCATTCAAAGGAATCAAGCCAGGCTAAAACGGGAAACTAACGGCAAATAAGCTTTACGAAGCCACCTCTGAATACGCCAGCCTGTGACAGTTCTCGTCTCTGCATGTACTTCTCCGCAATGAATACCCAAATATCAACTTTGGCGCACGAGGTACCCATTGCCCACCCTACAAATGGATGCTTTTGTCATCGACCAGCTTTCTCAACCGCTAGTCTGACGGAGCTTAAATTTACTTCTTTGTTCTTTGTACTAGAGAAGCACAATAGCAAATAGTCCAAGGTGAGTCGTTATAAAGTGTTGGAATAACTAAAATCAAACCACCAGGAACTTTATCCCCAGGGTTGATTCTAAGGTAACAGTTGGAAACTTGTTAGCCAACAATTACTTTCCATACATCTCAAACCCTTTTAGCTTTCTTGGCCTTCCATCTTTGAAATGTTACGTATGGGAATTATTCGTTTGTGAATTTTTAGCTGAACCTAGGACTGCAAAAATACTTTGGTCGTCTAGCTACACTTGCTGTTCTGAAGTCAATCTAAAATCGTGACAATTGAAAAAAAGATGGCGGTTTTTTCGCTGAGAATTGCATTTGTAGCTACACGTGTGCGGGGAACGAGGCGTTCATTAGCAAGTCAGTGAATGGGCTTTGATGCAGCAGATGACTACACCTGCTTAGATCGTAACCCAACGCTAGTATGGTAGAGCTAAGGGCGATTCGGTAAGTTTGTGTTACAGGTATAGTTTTGTTTATCAGTTGTAGGACATGCCGCACGTCTGCTCCAGATTTTGGAATATTGAGTCTCTTACAAGGTGAAGCTCATTATAAGTGAATTTACTTAGGGTAGGGCATCGTTCGGAATGGCGAAAGCAGACCATTGGTCTGAACGGCTGCGGTACGAAAACAGCTGCCTTGGCGGTGCCTCTGCTCACGACGGCTTGTCTGCATGGCTTGAACTATAGATTGCTCAGATAAGGTTGGCTAGCAAAACACATGAGGTAACACTATGTAAACTCGTCCTGGATAACCCACGAACTGACCCCAGCTGGTGGCATGCTGTTGCAAGCAATGACACGCATGACTGACCTCATGGTTTTTTGTCCTCATGCACATAGACCACAAGTTTACCACTCCTGCGGAGTCAGAATAAAAGAGTGCAGTCTTCTCTAACGATGTGACTCTTCTCTGGCATGTACCCGTTCATCGGAGAGCGATGAGGGTTTGTAAAGCATTAAATAATTTAATGTGGAAAAACACCTACTGCAATCCAAGCTCCTTTTGTAACAAACTTTCCCAAAGGCGAACATGAGAAAGAGGAGCATTGCGCTTTCTCAGTGAATATCCATGCTTTCAGAGATACATGGTGAGCCTTCATTCAGTCTTTGTTTCAATTAATGAGGGAAATTTTTAGCAAAATTTCTCTTCACAAAAGCGAATAACTGCATGTCAGTTGCAGTGATGAAGGCTGGCAAAATATCCTCTGTCTCCATTTTCAGAATTTTGGACCATTGGCAAAATAGGATCGACTGAAGCCTTCTGAACACGTTGCTAAAGCTATCTCATTCCATTTGATAAGATATACCTGATACGTTTAGTGGTAGTGCAGATTTTTGAAACAACCCAAACGAATAGACACATCGAAAAAGCAGTGAGCTGAGGTCAATCCAATGTGGAATGTGGCAGAACATGACATTTTGTCCATTCCATACCGAGGAACATCCAATGAAAGTGAATGAATAGCGCTTTTTGATGATGGAATTCTAAATGTTCCCAATGCAAGTTTTTTGTTAATTAAGGCGAGATTTGAATGCTTGCACCTGATCACTGGAGCAGTAGTTTTTTTTGCATTGCTAGAAAATCTCGAAACCTAGCACCATCCGTAGCATCCAAAGCGGGTTCTCACAACATGTAGGACAGCATCATGCGGCCCTTTCTGATTAACAGGAGATGCTCAGTCCTCGCATTTTGAAGTGAGACATTCCATTCATTTGCAGAATTGTAAAATTTACTCTTTTATCGGCCCACTTGAGCGCCAAACGGATTCCATTACGCATTGCTGGTGGCTCTTCCGTCTTGTTTTGCAGTCGAATCTCACGAAACATTAAATGAGATCAAAATAATTCTTAATAAATCAATTTTTTACCCCCAGATGCCTTCTTAACTTGAATATATACGTTTTATTCTATGTTGCTTCATGAAGAGGATAAAATGGATATGTTTTACAAGTTCCGCCAATACGAACTCAAAGAAACTTAGCCCTTACCAGAGCATTTATAATTAACTAACAAGGCTGTAGGGTTCAGCTTCCTCTTTCCACTCCGATTTCACTTTGCAACCATCTTTCACTGAGTATCCTCCTTAGTCGAATTGTCCACCCAGTTTCCTTCAATGTCACTAGCGGATGAACCAAGCAATTCCACACCACAAAATCAGCATACACATTTACCGCAAATTTTTTCCTCGTAGTCGAGGCCGCAGCATTTTAGCCCCGCTTTAAAACGTACGACCACTAACTGTGAAGTGTCACAAGCTCTACAAACATCTGAATTCTTGCAGTCAGGAAAATGGGCAATTTAGTCGACGGGATGATTCCTTCGATTATACTCTGCCTCTTCCAAAATCAAAAAGTGTAGCACATTTCCTTATCCAATGGTCTTGGAGACAAGCCGATTCTACTTGACTATATGGCTATTTTAACTTTGTAATCGCATGCATTTCCGGCCCATTCCAGTCCAAATTACCTAACTCGAGAGATTGGAGAGAGGAACAAACCTGCAACACTATTGATAAACACAAAGAGGTCAGCCGAAAAAAAGTGATTTTGTCAAGATGAGTTTTAAGAGATCTGATAGTTTTCGAAGGCAAAGAACTTTTGGAATTATTATTAAACAAGCAGGTGCAAAATAAATATCCTCTTGGATAATTTGAAATTATGAAGCATGTAAAACTGTTCGGAGAGATTTGATCTTCGTTCCAATTCATGGTCAGCATCCACGCCTAGCTCTATAATTTGGCAAGACAGGAATGTTCACCGCTATAGAGCCTGTATGGCAGAGACGAGGGAGTGCTACTGCAAATTATGGTGGGTGCTGTTGCGTAAGTTTCTCATACAGAATCAACAATCCATCTACGATCGCATTTGTTATAAGCGAATTTCCTGCGCATTCAAAAGTAAGTCCGCATTAAGACACAGAGGTGCAAAAGTAGTGTTCTTTAGAAATGTGTGTCCAAGGATAATTGAGGCCCGAAACGAAGTCTTTTAAATTTGGCAAGTTCTCCAATACCGTGGAGCTGTGTGAACTCAACTCTAGACAAAGAGCCGATTAGCAGAAGCTGACAGCTTTTTACCATCTTCTGAATGATGATTTGTGACGCCTCACTCTAACACCTTCTTTGAAAGACACTAAGAATAACAGTTAATGCTGGCAAAACTACAGTTTTACAAAGTAAGGCATCGTATTCCGAGCAACTGGATAATGATCAGTGAGCCAAAGCATCGCATAAAATTAAGTCATCAATGCTCCACGGTCTATATCGTAACTGCATTAGCTTGGTTGCAATTTTGACAAGAATTGTAACCTTATTGTCAGTGGCAATATTAACTTAGAGCATAGAAGGCATAATTCTTAAGTAACCCTACATTTGCATGCCACAATGTTGAATTGTCCCCCTTTTGCACTTCCTTCTTCCCTAGCTTCGACACATACAAAACATACACAGGCAGAGTGAAACGCAAAGTGGGGTCGTGAATTTGTATTAGCTCTGGAGTCACATAAGTACAGAATCAAAAGTAATGTAGCACTGTCAGTGTAAAGACAAGATTTTACTTTTATTAATTCACTTTCCGAGGATTTTTACATTCTGGACACTTACATTTAACACCATTGGCGCAGGCCTCACAACAGTTGCATCCGTTGCATTCTAAAATAAGCAGTGAAGAATGCAATTCCGCTTGCATAGTTCAGAAGTAACCCTGAGACATTATATCAATGCTGACACCTACCAGGCATGCTGCTCGATTCTAGTCAGTCGACGTACCTCGGTTGTGGATGTCGGTCTTTTTATGCTAATTGAGGGAACCTTGAATTCGGCGTGAAATCAGTAAGCTATGCAGATGGGACAACTCTGATTGGTCACAAACGAGAAGCAAAACAAGTCCCCACAAAAATACATTTTGCACGTGATTCGCATGCGCATGCCTTTCCACAAGAAATATCTCGGTATCATATTCGCGCTTTAATTTTAGAAATTTGAGCAAAATTTGCCAGAGTAACGTCAAAATGACCAAAAATTATTGTCGATTTGATCTGTAATGAAGTCCTTTAGAGGCTTTTTTAAAGATGCACATTAGTAAGGTCCAAGTTTCTGGTTCGTTATAAAAGCGTAATCGCCTTCAAAGTCATAGGTACGCTTAGAGCCACTTCTATCTTCTTTTGAAAATTCAACTGCATGGGTGCGTTCTTTTTTTAAAGGAACAGACAGTCGAGGCTAAGTATTGACATTAATAAGAGCAAACTGACTACCAAATAAAGCCACTGAAAGCTACAAAATCCTACCTTCCGTTAGCATAAACAACAGTCAGTAGGCTAACTTTTGAAAAAGAATGATTCAGCAAGCAGCCTTTGATGATCTTAAGAGGAATATGTGTCCACCCATTATTACACAAGCAAAGGATAAGTCTGCATAGCTCTTCTTCATGCCTCTTCTGCGCGCCTAAGTAACCAGCCTTTTGCTTGCGGTCTCTACCTTGTTAGCACTTTGTGCCCTTGGTTTGCTACAGTTGTGTTTCGAGCATGCTGCAACAGATAGCGGCTGTTGAGAATTGCATCTGTCCTCCCCGTAAGGATGAACAGTCGACCTGACTTATGCTTAGACGGATCGTTTAAATTAGAAGGCAAACATCGCTGCTTAAAGTCCAATATATAAAGGCTGCATTTTATGGAAGGAAACTTTTGGAGAGTTTTGCTTTCCACGCTGGTTTTGCTTTTAATTTTACCCGTAGTTGAGGCTCAGTGAAATTAATTGCGATCCCCTCCATTTTAATTGTCAGATACTAAAAAAATCAGGAAGCATGTGAAAATTTGGGTTTCATTAAAATCCTATGTGACCAATCTCTTAAATATAGTGCTTTGATTATTTGTTAAATTCATATTTTTGACGTCGTGAGTGCCCAGTTCTACGCCTTTATGCTTCTTCCGTTCACAGTAGCTAATGGGCTATGCTAGTGGCCCTTAATCCTCCCTACCTTCACAATGCATAATTTTCCCAAGCATTGTAATTTCGATAGTTTCTGGGGAAAATACGGAATGCTTTGCTGCTAGAATCATATCTTACGACACTTTAAAGAGACTTATTTAAGCAACATATTCAAGCAAGTGGAAATAATGATCATTTAAGTGAATGATTAAGAGGAATCGTTTCCAGTGTCTTTGCTTGATTTTACGTGCATATTTAACGTCATTTTTTTTGTTGATGGAAAAGAGCACATTTGACCTCCTGTCCTTTTATGCAGCCCTCCGTAAAGTTATTAAAACATTTAACGCTCGTACTGGACACCCAAATCTATTTATTATGTCAACCTTAGTCTCGGTTTTACAGACTATTTCTGACAACTTCTTTGCATTTTCTTTTAAAATTTCAGAAAAACTTAATGAAATTGAGCAAGATCGCTTTGTGACTGAGCGGGCAACCATTCAAGATGCTCATGCTGCAGAAAGGCAGATAACTCTAATTTCTTAATGTTTAACAAGTGATAAAGTAACAAGCATTTATTCAAGTTATGCGCGCTGTGCCCCCTATAACTTAGATTGAATTTGTTGACAACGCTATTTAAAACATGAAAATGTGACATACATTGCGATGGTAATATCAAACATATAGTAAGGATTCGGAGCTCTTTGTAGTCTGAATGATACCTAGCTTGCAATCACAAGTAGAGGAGATTAAGTTTCGTATCCTAACTTATTTTGCATAGCCTTCCACAATTCTTGACATCAATAATGCGCGCTCCTCATTTTTAAAGAAGGGTCCTTATTGATATGAATCGGAATAAGGGCACAAACATGTATCAGTGACAAGGCCAACCCTCATTGTTGCAGTGCATTGCTGGCATATGGATTACGATTTTTATTTGCTCCATAGATCCTACCTTAACCGCAGCCTACGCTGCCTCACTTGTGCTTTTAGTCAGTTAAATTCTAACGAGACCATGATTGGTCAGCCTCTTGAAGTAAGACAAGTCTAAGGCTAAAGTGAGGGCATTTTGACAAATGATCAGACTTGGTGATTAAGGTTCTCCTGTAGCATGTCGATGGGTGGAAGCACCAAGAAGACACAGTGTGATTGCCAGATAGGAGGAAGTAATAAAAGCTTTGAAAGCTCTTTTATGATTTGCTTTGTGGAACCACTTTTGCATCAAAACACTACTAACGATTGTGTGTTTGATGTCCAGAAAGTTGCCACTGACATTGGGTGCCTAACTTCATGTGATCTCCCATTCACATCATGCAATACGCTCGTTCTTGCCAAGTGAATCTATTATACATTGCGTATTTGCGCATGCGGAAGTATTGTACGCAATAATTATTCGAATAGAAAATAAGTACAACAAATTTTAGTTTAAGAAGCTAACATGAATTACTCAATAGTTGTTTGTCGATCTCGACAGCCTAGTAGATGTAAAACTACCAGTTCCTCGAGAAAGCGAGCAAACACAAACCGCTTCATTATAAAGAGCATTTATTGCATTGTTTCCGCGCAATTTTTTAAGCATTTGATTCTCCGGTTTCTCAAATTTTGCAATATGCATTTGAATGCAAATCGGTGTGAATTTAAAAAATTGCAGTCAATCTTTGGGTGTTCAAACCTCAAATTAAAGGCTAATGCTTAAAGTGCAAATGGCCTGTATAAATGAGTCCTTGTCATTTTGTCCATCCATAAATCGAGTCTATCCAAGCGTATGCAGATTTTTAATCAAACCGTCGGACCGGAAAGTTATTCATCGCATCGATGCTGAGCATCCGTGGTAGTGTCAGAACCATGCCAATGACATGGCATGACGAAGATTGCATGTAGTCTGTAGACTCACGTGCGCGTTAAGTCATTTCGAATGAGTAACTGCGCCTCATTGATGTTGCTAAGACGAATTTAAAAAGAACTTATTGATTAGAATTAAAGTTTTGGGTTCGCTTTGTATGGAAAGAAATTAGTGCTCAGTATTGACCGTGAAGAGTGACCACACAAAGATCTAACAAGTGGTTTCTATGGGGTGACGAGGAAGCACTCCTCCTCGCCACTACTTCAAGTTTCATGCAGTTAATGCACAGCTGCAGACTTCCATCCATGGCGACTTGGATGCTCAAACGAGTCTGCCTAAAATCATTTCTCTCTCTCAAAAGATTGGCTTCCTCCAGCAGTGGAGGTGACGCTGGTCTGGAAGTCTGCCTGCAGCCTTATTAGTTTATTTAATACGGCATTACAGATACTTGCTGCAGGAGAACCCCTTCTTCTACCCTATGCGGCCACAGCTTTTCATTTGGCATATTTTTGCCGAATGTCCTTTTCTTGAGCAGCACACGTGTCTGGAGAATCGGACAACTTAATCGCAGTGCAAGAAAGTCAACTACAGCCTTTCAAGCAAACGTTTTCAAGTCTCTGTGGCGCCATCCCTTTGGCTCGGGGTCGAACACAAACACTAACTCACGAGTAAACTTAACCTACGTTTACATGGTTACTGAGGTCTTAATCTATGCGCTACATTAAGATAATGTCAACATAAAACCGAGAACTGAAGCTAAGTCTATTAGTGTAGAAATAAATTAGTAAATAATCAGAATGTCTTAGCTGGCGAAATCCATCTGAATTAAAATAAAAATCATCCAACACACCGTCAGGTCAACCTTAGGTAGTCGCTTGAAGCGCTGTGCAAAATAAAAAAGTGCACCCAAAGAGGCATTGCATTTTAGAAAAAAAGGTGCCATAACAGTAATTTTACTTTGATCAAATAAGTAAGTATATGCGAATAAAAAGCACTTTTAGAATGGTTAAAGAGGGAATTTGATTACTTAGTAACCTTTTAGCTGGCTATTTTGAACAAATTTGGCCTCATTAGCAAAAATTTTTTCTTACCAAGATCAACATGTCATATACCACACCGCACAAAAAGCATTGTGTTTAAAAAAGTACAGGGCCCAAACGATAGTTTGGTTTTCGGCACCGCATTTGAGTTAGCTAGTCAGTAGGTGGATATAGCGGATAAATATGCAGGCGAAAATTAAAAGTGTGTGCATATTAATGAAGTACGACAAATGGGTGTTGGTGATAGACCTGCTAAGCTATGTAACAACAAGTTTCCATTATGCTTGACTAAACACCGCATATTTAAATTGCTATGAAATAGGTTCAGTGTAAAAAATTGGACAAAAGAAATTCTTTGAAACGCAAATTAGACGAACTTTGCTTTATTGCGATTATCAGCTTAATTGCAGCACCTTTTGTACTCACTTCCTGTTTCCTGCCACCATCTCTGGTAATGGGAGTGCTGATTGCTTCATGACACATTTATTGTCTCGGTTTAAGGAAAGTCGATGCAGTCACAATGGGACTAGGAAAGTTGCTTTTAGCAGCTTCAAGGAAATCTTCACGTGACTTTAATTACAGTCTCACTTCTCCTATAAAAGTGCATTTAAAAACACATGATTCGTGCATGGGCCCTCGTCTCCTAGAGCACCTTCACTGGAGCACTGCTTTCTGATAACCACAGTCTAAGGTTCTTGTGATGAGTGAAGAGGACCAGAGCTTCCGACTAAAGAAATACCTCCTGGCATCGTATCCACCAGAGGCCGATTCACCGCCTTTTAGCTCGCTTGTCACCTCGGAGAAAACTACTGAATAAAAAGAGACCGAGCAGTATTGAATATAACAAAGGCATGTTCGATCTAGAAGCAGCAGCCGTATTGACAGCTACTCGATACGACGATTTCCAGTTAAAGAACTTGAGGAAGAGACCTTAGTTTTACGCGAGGTGAATGGAAGGCCTTATGTAGTCCATCATTCTGCCAGCAAATCCCATTACGGATGTCCCCTGGTCTTTGATGATCAGCATTACAATCTATTGACCTACAGGCACCTGGTCATCTCAGTTCACACTTTTAGGCGAGTAATCGACAAATCCTCTTACCAATACTGCTGCTTACGAAAGGGTAATTGGAATGAAATTAATTCCCATTCATATTGAAAAATGATGCATAATCGTCATTCGTTTTCGCTCATCCATTTGAAAGTCTGATCGCTGCTTCGCCTCTCACCCAGCATTATCTTTTCACACAATTAAATTTCGTATGTTGATGCGTTGATTGGCCATACATGCGTCTGAGTGAAGCCAACAGCACTCATCCCAATCCAAGTGTCACTGAATGCCCTATGTGCCCTTTTAACTTGATATGTATGTATAGTCCAGCAATGCTTTCGTCAATCTTTAGCTGCGAGTCATTATGTGTAAATGTTAGTCTCCTGCCTATTTTCCTGTTTGCTTCATTTACTTATTGGTATGTTGGACCTTCAAGCCCTCTCATATTGCGACGACCACTTCAGCTAGCGACATGTTTTGACATTACTCCAAGTCGATTCTGTAAAACATGGCCACTTTCTTTCTGCTGCAAGTACTAAGAACAAGCGAGCAGAGACGCATAAGTTGGAAGAAATGACCAATTTTTTCATAGATATTTTGTTATATTTTGCCCGTCAATCTTAAGAACCGCAAACTAATTGCTCATGTACATCCTCATTCCTTATAATTTCCCGCACCTAATCATGCCAAGCAGCCCCAATGACTTGCACTATTTCAGCATTGTATCAGAATGCCTGATAAATATCTGTGAAGAGTCTCAAGTTTCACAAGCATCTAAATTTTGTCAGCCTAAAAAAATCGTCACCTTCTTTTAAAAAGTTTATTAATAAGCCCTTTGCTTATTCCAGAAGAGAAATTTGTAGAGCAATCTCCTTTCTAATGTCCTTGCACAAATAAGTGAGTGGATTCCACCACCTCTTCATGCTAACTTGGCAATTGCATGCCGTTTTTCAACCACTTTTCTCTAAATTGTCTATTCCAACAATTTTGAAGTAGAAACAAGCGCCACCTCAGATAAAAGCGGAAAGGTCGAATCGTGCCTATCAGTTATTGGTCGAAATGAGAAAGTTATTCACCAGCAGGTTTTTAGGAGTTATGCCACAAAAGGCCCATTCCGACAGATAAGACCAGTTGATGAAATTATTTCCATCGTACTTAATGCACCACAGTCATCAAGTCGTTTTTACGGCAGTCAGTGGAGAACCTTGAAAGGAAGTGAGAAATTTAACGACACAATGCATGGCACTTGACTTATCAACCTTCGGACGCATAGATAATGTAGCATTCACGATATGATGCGGTGTGAGAACGTTTAAGCTGGCAATCCGATTATTCTTCATGGTGCATAAAACTCACCGGATAGATTATGCGTTAGGTGTAGCCCAATCCACCTGGTTCAGTCGCACATGCTTTACGCAGGGGACTATAACCATTTTAATTATATATCTTTTGTGGCATAGTACTTCATACTGTGCTGAAAACATGTCCTAATTCTTAAGGTTTGGACTATAGGGTAGAAGGATGTCAATGCACATTGGTGTTCAGGCTTGATCTTAGAAATGTGTGGATAAAAAACGACGAGTCCACTCGACATTTTTGACACCTCATGGATTAATATACACTCTGTAAAGACGTCAGTAAGGTAGTAGAAGGAGTCGCTGGTAAGGATGCCTATTTGACTGGCTGCATTGTTTTACGTAGCGATGCATGATGCGAATAATGCAGTGCTAAAAGTAACCATCTTTAAGCTAGGATGGTCATACAAGGACTTACCATATCCGAAGCGTCAGCATATTTGCTTAATTTTAATTTCGACTCATGCAGTATATTAGTGATTTTACGCTGTGGCCTATTTTGATTCTGAATTGTAAAGAAAACTTGCGACCTTTGGTGACATAGAAATCAAGGAAAGAATATGTGGTACAATCAAATTCCGCATACGTCATAACGACCCGCCATTGTCGAGAGTTGTTTGCATTGACTGATTGTGTGGCAGCGTTGTCAAAGTTTATATGGCTTGTGCTTTGGGGACTGGGATGACCTAGCCTCTGGTTTAATTCGTAATGTTTAAACGGAATGTCGCCCCCTCATGGCGTCTGCTAAGTTCTCCTTTGTTCTGGAAACGGTTATAAAGTAAATAATCCTAAAAATATTTGCCCGAGATCAAAAGCATAAATCAGCCAACCAATCCTCAGATAGGCATTGCATTTAGGATACCCCACGTCCAAAAAGTCATGGACAATTTCACTGTGTGAAGTGCCCTTGAGTGGCTAATACATGATTTAGTAAGGTAGTGATTGAATATGAGTAGAAAAAGCCATGGATTTGGGGATTCGATTTCGAAATAATTGCTGCTACCTATGGTGGCAGTAAAGCTAATTTACTAATCTTGCAGGCCAACGAACAATAAAACCGTCTGCCAAGCGTTGCAGTTCCGGTTGGTGGCATAAAGCGCATTAAGAAGAGAATAAGTGAGGTAATTGCGAATGACATGCCTCAAGTAGTTACAAGTGTTTTGGAGTAAGTTATCATCCCGTCATTTTCTAAAGGAGCGTCTGTCAATTTGTTAGTCTCCGTGTGTTCATTACCGCTGTTAACAGACCCTGCCTCTTATTCTCAATGCTTCTAAGTATTGAGTCAAGACTTGGTTGAACTTGCCACTACTTCATGCATCAAATGCACTCACCCTATGCCCAAGAGCCAAACATTCTGTGCTATTACGGCATGAAATACGTTTCTTGAAATGCCTGACTCTACGCGCAGATTTCAAACATCAGGCATTTTATTTGTGATAATTTTTTTCCAGATATACGTTTGCGCCCCTTTGCTGTGTTTCAACAACCAAACCGACATTGAACACCTCACAGATGTTGGTTCTCAGTAGACCAACATTTTGGGGGTCGCGAAATGTGTGACTAGATTAAAGCTAGTCTATATTAGTCCGATTTTATCAACGATTTTGAGGAATGCTGGTGACAAAGCTTTTGTGGCCGCTAACTTCTTAAATTAATCTGGATCCCTCTTAAGTGGTGCATGCGAAGTGCCGATTGTAATTATACAAGCACAACCAAAGTATTGCTCTTCTGTCTTATTAACTTAGCTGCTTTTAGCAGTAAAACGGGTAACACTACTGATGCCAATGCTGCTGCAAGTTAAGAATGCGCACAGAGCATTTGAGTGCCTATGTCATTGGATTGTATTCTTATGTCATACGAAGGAGAGTCAGACAGGTATCGTGAATGCGTGAATCTCAGGCAAATCGAAATAGAATCAAAGAGGTAACACCAAGGTAGGGTTGATCAAAGGCTCCCCTCCAAGCCACAATGCATTAAACTTCGGCATATCTGGCACGCCATCAGTGTATGCTAGCGTCTTGAGCCAATGGCAGGTTTCAAACCCAATCTTATTTCTCATTATTTATTTTCGTTTACACCCCGTCAATCACCCGGTTATTTTTTTCATTGTATTTTGTCCGCCTGATCTTCACACTCATAGTCAACGTTTGGCTATAAATTACTCAGCTTGTGAGATAAGAGTACGGAAAGGTTCGGATTTCTTGGCTATTTATGGCAGTCAACAAATGCAGACAACTTATTTGTTTGCATGACCTAGGCAACTCGAACCGACAACCTCTTTGACAACTTTATTTTATGCGCAGAATTGGATTCCACAGTTATTCTATTCAGGGTGTTCAGCCCTTAAACCGGACTTCATCAGAGGTATGCTTATTTCCTAATTGGGCTGATTTACCTCAGAAACAGAGAGAGCGCCTTTCTTACAATTTGTACTGAAACGTTTGGCTGCCTTGTGATTAGTAACCATCAAAAGGAATTAAAGCAAACACACTGCAATAGTTGAGGTTGGCAGAGATTGCCCCAAAGTTGGATACAATGATGCCGCAACTGGAAACACGTCATACCATGTACCGAATGAACGCACCACACACTGGCGCTGTGCATTAAAACAAATGCTTTGCTGAATGGTTTAAACTAATTTGCGGTCATCCAAGCCAATCACAATGCCCAACGGATATTTTTATTAAGCGCAAAATTTTGTGCCATTGTGTTCCGCTCATATTTGCAGCATAGGCGGAGGTAATGGCGGGAAACGCCTTTGCACACTTCGTTTTTTGTTTGCTTGCCACTTGGCAAGTCACCTTACGACTCCGCCACCGTTCCACGTTGGGTAACTTGATCCTCGGATCATACCAGCAATTCACATCCCTGATTCGACTTTGGGAAAAGGCCGTCGTGCTGCACTCTCAACACCAGCCATCATTTGTCTATCCACTGCTCATTTTGCGAAACGCATTCCAATCGCATGTTCTAGTTGCCCATTCAACGGCACGGACACGCCAACCGGCACAATCGTCGTCGGGTCTGTCACCTTGGCCTTCAGGCTGTATCTGCAGCCGTCCAGTCCCCCGTATCGATTATCGCAACTAGAGAAAGGTCAAACAGCACGACCTCACGCTGGTAATCTGGCTTTGCATGGACATAGCCCCTGAAAATTAAAACCACTAAATTCCACGCTTGTTCTAATAGTAGTCTGATTTTAACCACTTTCGATTTAAGCTTACGAGTTGATGTTTTCGCCTGATATGAGGCACGATATCGATTCAATGACCACAGCGCATTTTCATTATTAGGTCGTATCAATCAGTTGAGCCCGCTTGCTTGCTATATGCAATAACGCCTCATAGGGATTGGAATGAACAGTCTCTCTAGCACCATGGTCGAGCTGACTAATCATAATGCCTTCTATTCCAACAATATCAGTCCACATTTAATCGACAATTCCCTCAACACATCTAGCATTGCCACATTCACCCTTAAATTGTAGCAAGGGTGGATAAAAGGAAGATGATAACTCCCATCAGACAAGGAGGCGTCATTGAATGTACAGGATCTATTCTATCACAGCCATCACAACAGGTGGATAATCGGCAGTTGTGTGGAATCCACCACAAAATTACCGTCAAGACGTCGAAGGCGACGAATACAGCTGAGCACAAGTGCTAATCCCTTTAACCTCTCCCACATTTTTCAGGTCCTACAAATTAGAACATTGCTACACAAAAAGCGTTCCAGGAGACGCCCATCTTTGCGTAGCCAATTTAGTAGCCACGAGTGTAATTGTTCTTTAGAATTAAATGTCAGTGCCTGCTGCCAATGTAGCTACTCGAATCCTGTCTGAATGCTACTTTTTCGAGCATGGCTTGCGGCTGAACAATGGCGGAGGTCATTATGACTCATAAATGGAACCTCACGTTAAAATAGCAAGTAAAGTAGCACATTTAGAGCCAGCTATAGTGAATAAGCACCCTTGGGCGATTTAAAATACTTGATTAAAGATCCAGATCATTCAATTGTCAGGATCGACGCGAACTTGCGAT
This sequence comes from Taenia hydatigena, assembly GCA_036345935.2. NCBI lineage: Eukaryota > Metazoa > Platyhelminthes > Cestoda > Cyclophyllidea > Taeniidae > Taenia > Taenia hydatigena. Next base: position 15,079,152 of record JADWOT020000002.1, on the reverse strand, counting down.
TTGCTGTAAATGGAACGATAAGTCCAAATGAGCTGTCCTACAAGAATCCAAGAAAGCGTACGCCACTATTGTTTGATAATTTGAAAACGCCGGTACAAACTGCAAAGTAATGAGTGAGTAGAGTTCCTCGTAAGATCCAATCGGTTTGAGGAGGCAATTTAGTCAATCTGAACTGTTCGAATGAGTTGACAAAGCTCTCTTTGGTGCAACACACGCACAGTAATCTTGACAGCCAACGCATGCACACACACCCATGGGAGGTGGTACATGCAGTGAAAGTAGGCAGGGATTCGTGCTCTCACTCAGCCCTACTTCACCGATCCACGTGTGGCGAAAATGTGCTGTCTCCTCTGGTAAATGCAGCAAATTGAAACCACGGAGGTGCAAATGAGAGGCTAATCCATTCCACCCCACTGGCAGCTGCATGGCCACCAGGCACGTACGCGCTGACTCTACTTCCTTTGCCCACACTTTACGCAGGTCAGGGAAAACAACCGCTCTAAACACCGCATCCATCACTCATCCAGTTGGGAACCTCGGGCGAACCCAGAAGCTCACAACATTCGACAGTCCAGCTTCTATTTACCTCATTTTTTGGATCAGAGTTTCGCTCGCTAATTTCATTAATGAAGTAGAACTGAATAAAATTGCAAAGGAAGGGTAGCTTGTGCGATTTCTCTGCACCAACCATCGCATAGTATTCGTTCAACATTCCTGACATGGGCATTGGTTCAACAATGCGGAAAACTTTCAAGCAAAAGAGGAAAACTTGAGCACGTAAAATACGACGGAGGATTTGTGGCAGGCGAAAATGCATTCGTTTTTCAGCATGTAAGTAGCTCCTGGACAGGCAGAGTGTAGAGAGCCTTGTCAGGGCCAGTGAGCATTCTTGGGTAGTCTGCCTCCCTTGGTACCAAGTCTCTACTGAGACTTTGGGGAGACCCAATAGGAAAAACTGTCTTTGTAATGGCATGCCCTAGGCTTGGGTGCTCCACGTCCAGAATGTTCACTGGGATAACTACAACAGCATTGGCATTTGCAATAAGAGGGGTTAAAAGACGCCACTTGTTCGCTACCACCATTTCGAAGTCATAGAAAGGAAGGGCTGTACCGAACCTACGATAAATCGAGGAAAGCATAGCATTAAGCACCTTAACAAGGCAAAGAGCTAAGATTGGCGGTTAATTCACCTGTCCAACATTGAAACTCAGTCACCCACACTTCCCTTTACCGACCCACGTGGATAAACGTTTCGCCCACAATAGTGAGGATAACGTTTCCGCTACGCCGTAAGCAGAATGACCCAATTGGAAGCTATCTACGGCAAAGGCGACTTCCAAAGTGTTCTACCGAATCAGGGTTGATTACCTGACTCAATGACTACACCACTTGCGCACATTGCAACGCCTTTGAGCACAGGTGCATACGCCCTGCTGCCTTCGTTCGCACTTGGCAAGGAAGCACGATTTGATAAGTTACTAGGTTTTGGGTTTCTGCACGTTTCCAACATTAGACCAACCTCACCGATAACCATCAACCGAACTCGAGGTCAGCAATCAATTTGGTACCGAGACCTCGCTAATAAATTTTAACGCAACCATCACTGCTCCCTCCTATTCCAGCAATGTTAGACCCATCTTTGATTATCGATTCACTCAACATATTCATTGTATCACATCCACCGATACATTCAATAAACATCTGATAAAGTGCAAATGATAACACCAATCAGATAGGGAGGTACCATTAAATGCACACCATCCATTCCATCATAGCTATTACGACAAGTAGAAAAGTGGGTAGCCATGTGAGATCTGTCATACAACGATACGGTCAAGACGCAGAAGGTGAGGGATATCGCCAAGCACAAGCCCTAGGCGCCTTCACTCCTCCCAATTTTATGCGCCTAAAAACAAAACAGTGTATTATCAATATTATTTAGTCAAATTAATGCTCTGCAAAACGAAGCAATATTCCTATACGAAAAAAATCAGAGACACGCACCATTGCGAAGCCAGTTTGGTAGCCACACATATACCACGAGTTGAGGAGTTTGCGAATGGCCTTCTCGTCATTACCATACGTTTCAAGGAGCATGGTGCGCCAAAACCGCGACAAGACGAGACCACCGCTCCATTCATCTCCCCGCGAACCCCTCTTGTTTTGGCCTTTCCTGTTCTTCATACCCGGTTTTCCCGACTGCACGCCTAGCTCAGGCACTGCTCCTGGGAGGCTCCTAAAATGCAAACGCATTTCAAGTCTAAAATCAAACTAACACAAAGCGTGCCAAGCAGTGCCAATTCGCCTCGGCGAATCAAGTCACATGATCGCCTTGGGAATACCAGCAAACCGAGCAATCTACCAACATCGAGGGTGCAAGCATACGCCCACCACCAAACCTTGCTCATTATTTGACTCAAGCGTTACATAAACGTACATTTGTTTCCTTATTTCTCTTCGAGTGCGTTTCACATTTCGATCGTAAGCAACCATGTCGGCCTCATCTGAGTAATAGGGATAAATATTCTAAAAAGGCACATAGCATTCATGGCGTCTGCGATGTAAGAGCCTGACTTTATATATTTGCTCAGTAATGTCCATAGCGACGATCTTTACGAAGTAAAAGTACGTGTCGCCACCCCACTGACAAACGCAAATATCACCAACATTAGGGTTCCTCAGTCGCGCAGCCCTCTGTAACGCAAAAACAGTCCACATTCAATCAAGCCAAGCGCTGCACAAATTCTTTCTACTTTCCCCACCTTCTTCTCTGGATTTGCGACAGACGAACTCGCCTGTGGCTCTCTAAAACTTAAGAATCATATCATTATTCCACGATGAATGCGAAAAGGGCAGTACTAAAGAAGAACATACCTTGGGGGTGACTTAATTCCTCCAGTGTTGAGCAGCTCCTGAGCAACAAAAGCGTTGTCTTCATCCTCCACCCACTTCCGGGAGGAAGCATCAACTCGATGTATGCGGTCAAGACGGATGAAATATTGCTCGTCATCATAATAGAGAAATTGTACATCACAATACCCAGTCTCCTCAGTAATATCAATTATTTTGGCAAAGTACCACTTGTTGTCCTCGCGGCATCGACACACACATATATCGCCAACCTGCCACTCACGAGGATGCGTATCCGTTCGCTGCCTCCAAGGCTTGAATTCAAAACAGAAAGACGCAAGCAGACTTTTGAAATGCATCAAATAAAGTAGGCAGTGTGGCTTAACAAAACAAGTCAGATTTAATCATCCTGACCAAGAAAAGCAATACAAATACGGCTGCATTGAGCTAACAATTTGAGTCAAAACAGAAGTAAAGGATTCCTGTCGGAAGGGAAGTACATACCTCGACCTGGTCCTGATCCCCGGTGGAGGTGCTCAGCTTCTTCATTCTTTCACACCTGTAAACAATAAGTCGAGAGCTTATCTAACGCACGCCAGAAAAAAGAAACACCTGCACCGCGCAACAAAGCGAAAACGTACAGATCCTCGTCCTCGTCAGAGAGACGCTCAGCACCAGGAAGAGTTTGATGGAGAACGAGCTAAAAAAGGAGCAGATTTATAAATTTAGGTGGGTCAAATCAAGGTAGTAATAACAGCGAAATCATTAGAACTCACATCGCCCACTTTGTCCCTCAACATTTTGGCAGTTTCTAATTGCATTTTTGTATAACTTTCGTTCAATTTCTGAAGTGGTAATACAACAATTACTCAGAACAAGTGGTTTCGTTGGTCAGGTTGCGCTTACTTCTGAAAAAGTCTTCAAAACTTACATCTAGGCATCGAAAAATTGTATCACCCTTGACATTTCCGAGTTTCATGACACGATCATTTTTCACCCAGCGGCTATCAGTACTACTGTCTGGAAGGGCGATAAGTACTAGATTCCTGTCATTATCAACATTTTCTACGACGCCAAATTCATGAGGCGCATCGAGCCTTTGAAAGATACACACATCTCCTTTGGCCAACATGCCTAGAGAGTAAACATTTAGAATCCGACGCTTTGGCGCAAAAGCGTTAAAAGCTATTAGAAAAAAGCGGCTCTTCAGCAATGCTGCAAATTCCGCGATAGCTACCCACTAAACCTCAATCGTGGTACGTTCTGACACCAATGGAAAAACAGGCGGCTTCAAAAAAACAATTGAAGAAGAAAACAAACACCCATAGCAAGCTTGATATAAAAGGCTCGCATTTAAAACAACCCCATTATCAGCCAAGAATTTGAAAACATTGCAAGCCCACAAATCCTGCATCGACAAGCAATACCTGCGAGCGGACTGACGGAGATACACTGCAGCACTATGCAGTAAAACAAACGCCTTGCTGATTTGAAGCAAACTACTTTTAAATTACTTAAGAAATTCCTAATACTTAGTATTTGTATGCAGAGCATATGTTATTTTTTTGGTAGTTTCACTTGTGATTACATCTTGGGAAAGGGCGATGTCTAGATAAACACTATGATTTATCTGCCGAAAAGTCGTGGGTCTTATTGCACATAAATATAAAGCTTTCTAGACTTAAAGCTATGCTGATTGTGTGTCTGTAATGCCTTAGGTCCACGCCAGCGGCTCATTCCCTCTCTCTGTTGAATATGCGTATTCCGCAGTGGTATTTTGCCTTCCTATGCCTCCAAGGGAGCCTCCAGACGCTACTGTAGTACTTTGTTTGTTGGAACTACTGGTTTTGGTCAAGGTCACAGAGGTGGCCGTACTGCCCTAGATGCGTGGGCTGGCCTCCGGGCCATTCCAGCAGTCTATTTCTCTCTGTCCGTTGAATATACATATTCTACCCCAGCATTCTGCCTTCTTTTGCCTTCAAGGGAGTCTCGGAACGCTACAGCTACATTCAATGGCGATTAAACAGCCAGCGCATGACAATATGGGAGAAACTAGTACTGCTATACGGAAGAGCTGAGGCCACTTTTGACCGTAAGGGCCACGTCAATGGGTGGATATTCATTATGATGAGGCTTTGTTATTTACCAGTGTTTTTCTCTCCTTATGGCTCATTAAGTAAGAAATGTGATCTCTATAAGAATCGCACATTCTGCAAAAATTTGTAAAGGTTTGTTTTAGTTCATTTTCTCCCTTTGAGTTTCCAACTCAGCAGTCCGTCTTGTTAATTTATTAATGATGTTTTATTAATTAGTCCATAGGCCGAAAATTGTAGCATTTTCCTCTTTCACCTCCTCTTCCTTACAGCTATCCTTAGAATAACCAGACTAGTTGTTCCTTGACAGCTTCATTATTTAGATTAGTAAGAAAAGGTTCAGTCTCAAAACGAACGAAATGGTGGGCTTGAGCTCCCTCTGGAGAAATCGGAGTTCGCCTGAAGTTTGAGTTTCGAGTTGCTTTCCCGTCTCTCAATTAAAATGTGCATTTAAAGCAACCTAAGCGTCAGAATGTTTTATAAATATTAATCCTTTAGTTATTACTAATAAATGCTGTTAGTGTTTTTGACTCCTGAAATTTTCTTCCAGCTATCGACCCATTTGTTCCTAATTGCCATACTTGCTCATGTAGTGACATTTCAGAGCGAGGTAGGGCGATGTATTGCGTTGTCTGCATACGTTCTTATACCTTTTTATTGTACTAGAAGGTGGAATAATCTGCTGTTTTTTTCACGATCCCAATCATATCCTCAGCATTAAACACCGACAGTATTGTTCACTGGTTGTGCTAATTGTTTGAAACTTTTTGTCGACATTGACAAATGCTATTTGTGTTTGTGCTTACGCAACATTGGACATTTATGTTCTTGAGCCGCTTTAATCCAGCACTTTTGGGGACTACCGTCATTTTGCCTTTTGCTCGCTCTTGGGGAAATTATTCCTTTAGCAAAAATAGAGTACTAATTGACATGGATTTCCATACGTGTATTTTAATAATACTTATTCTTACACATTTTTTACTTCAGGTTGGTATTCTTTGGTGTTAACTTACTGGTGTGGCAAACAGAATGCTTAGTGCTTTTTTAAAAAATCTTCATTCCCTCTCAGTAAGTTTTGTGGCATTAAAGTTGTCCTTACAGGTGTAGAAGCCGAACCAAAGGTTGAATTTTGTGGTAGTTACAGGCAACGAGAGTTGTGACCTGGATAGCATTGCTTGCGCAATCAGTTACGCCTACATAAAGTCGAAGGTATATTTGTTTTTTAAGGTTTTGTTCCTGTTTTCTACTTAAGGGGAATCTGAATGCTGAAGTTATCTACATCCCTTACTGTAACCTGCCTGAATTCGATCTCGATCTGCGAACCGAAGCTACGTTCTGGTTGAGAAGCTGTCAGATTGACAAGGAAGATCTGTTTTACGCTGGCAGCTTGGACTGGTTTTTGAACCCGGAATGCGCGAAAGATTTATCTGTCATTTTGGTTGATTATTTCCAGAAAGAACCGAGTAACGCCTTTAACTTCTGCCCCGTTGCTGAGATTATCGACCATCACCCCCCTCTGTCAAGTTATCAAAAACCAGAGACATGCAATTTCTTTCTGGTCGAGGAAGCCGGTTCCTGTTCTTCCCTTCTAGTTCACGAACTCTTCAGTCGACTTCCGCAGACGTCGACACCGCCAGAGCTTTGTCGACTATTGTATGGTTGGTATTCTGATGCCACTTAAAACTCTTGTAGGTGCAATACTGATTGACACTGACAGACTGTCGCAACAGGCATTCGAGATTCAGAAGGCAACTGAGAAAGACGTGGAGGTTGTGAAAAAGTTGGGAACCTTCGCTGGGAGGGCCTTGCACCCTGAAGGCGCCACGAGGGCAGCCGTCTACAGGGGGCCAAGTTTTGTATCGATGGTAGTCATCTATCGTACTTTTATATCAGGCTAACGAGTTGTGGTATGGTGCCAATAGGTCGTTACTCTGTTCACCTCTGCATGATCTCCGAGGTTATTTTTCATCAAGCTCTTTGTACGAGTGTGAATAGCGAAACCTTCATCCCAAACATTGATACTGGCGAACTTATGCACTAAAAGTAGAATTTGGTCTTAATGTCTGTTACTTTGGTTTTCATTCGCCTCTCCTAATTTGTTTGATCCTAAAATTTTCTAGAAACCTTGGGCATTAATGTTAAATTTGCGGGTTCGAGCGTTGAAAATGCATTGCTTTGTGTGTGTTTTCGTAAACTGCAGGTTCATCATGTTCGCCACAGGCATATAAAATAACTTATTTATTTTAGGTCTTTCGCTTTGGGATCTACTTCGGAGAGATTGTAAAAAAGTTTTCACTGATTCCGAAACCCACCCATACATCGTGTGCTCCACAATCACAGGAATGGACTTTAAAGTAATCTCTGTCGCTTTGTTTTGTATTGATCGTTTATTGCGTGCATCGTGCTGACCCTTACATAGTTTCTCGCTAATTTGTGTAGATCCAAATTTCACAGGGGCCTGTATGTATTCGAGACAACACGTGGTGCGGTGGCCTCGTCTCCTTCGCCTCCTTTCCTCCTCCTTGGCAGAAAAGATTCCTCCTAGGTGAGTGGAGTGATGAGATTGATGCTCGTTTAGACAGTCCACTTTCACATCGGAGAGGTTTAATGCCGGTTCAGTAACGAGAAGCATGTTTGCCGAACGCAACTCGCCAGGCTAGAAGGACTACCGCGAATCTGGTGGCGATTCAAGCAGGTAGATAAACATCACCATTAATAGATGATGCGGTAGCCAACCAGACAACTCTATCCAGCATTGCAATGAGTCTGCCTCCCCACAACAGTGCCAGTACCGATCTTAGGACTCAAGTCTAGATCTAGATCAGGTTCGTGGCACCAAAGATATACATTTTAAGGACAAATTTCGAGGTCAAATGGCGTTATATGGATAAGAGTGGTTGTGTAGGTAGAACTTTGCCGCCGTATTGCCCTGCATATCGATTTAGCTCGCTTTCAAGGTCAATTCACGTCTATTTTGAGTCACAGCAAAGCAATAATGCTAACGTCGAGAGATCTGGCTGGCCCCCACCACCCACCCTTCCCCCATGCCTCGCCAATCACAGTCACGTCTTGACGATTTCAACAGCGTGCTAATGTCACCCACCATTGAGGACACTGTGGTAACAACTATGGTAAAGCCATTCAAATCAAGCCCATGCATTACTTTAAAGTAGCCTTCCTTCATATTTGATGCCAAAATATGACAAATTTAACTCACAATGCACAATCCGCTATACCCAAGCCCCAAATCGCAAGCCCACGAAAGCTGCAACTCTGCAAGACCACATCACATTTAATCATCTGATGTCACTGCTCGGAACAGTCTCCACCAAGTTCACCTCAGCCTCATCGCCACACTCCATTCTACTCTTCTCCTTCTTTACTCTTCACACCGCACTTTGTTTCCTCTGCTTTGCTTTTAAGCACAGAGTAGCCATGATCCACAGAAGAGAAAATCAACCCAACACTGAAGGAATCCCTAGCCACCTGCATCTAAGGTTGAGGGAGATAAGCACTACCCAAATCAAACCACTCACCTTATCATTTACATTGCCTCTAGGGCGGCCTCAGATCATTACATCATCAGGGTAAATAGCAATCAGCCACTAAACCCCTGCAAGTAACTAAGCACGAGAATAGAGTAGGAGTTATGCGTTTCAATTTCATCCGCCCACCTTCCGGAGCACCTCGAAACAATTAATGTCATCAAAAAACCTCAGATCCCGAGAATTACAGAAACTCGGTATTAATCGATGATAATGGCGAACGATTGCCTCGGGTGCCAGCTCTCCATCAAATTTGATAGTCCCCAACACGCGAATTGGTAAGCCAAACTCATTGTCGAAAGAGGTTGACCACGAGCTGACTCCTGAGCCAGTGAAATTGTAAGGGGTGTCTTCCTTTCATTTGCCGTCTATTGTAAGCGACAGGGTCGTAAATGCACTTCTTAGAGCAGGTATCTACCAGTTCTGATCTCCGATTGTAGTGACTATCATGTGATGTAGGATGGAACCTTGATTGTATTTTCCTCATTCAAATGTTGGACGTGTTGATTGTTGAAAACGAATTGCACTTTCGATACGACGTAGACATTAATCCGGGCCCTGGTGCAAAGAACAAAAATACAAGCCTTTACGCTCCCACCGACCTGTTGTTTCGAATAATGCCCACGTCATATTTTAAACTGCATTTCTTCTTCAGCATTTAGCCCATCCATCATTTAAACAGGATAAGCACATTTATAGCTCCATCGTACATCCCAAACGAAGAACGCATTGGTTTCAGGCCAAAAACTGCTACATAACTACTCCAAGAAGTTCATGAACGACACCCCACCGGGAATAATCCGCATTGCAATCTTTCTCACCCACAATAGGTAGCTCACGGAGAGGAGAATTTACCTTTGATTCCATTATCTCCGGAGTCAACTTGCGGCTGCTCCACCGCGATGCTGGATTCGACTTTGTCTTTGCACCATTGTTTATGGCTTGGAAAGAAGACAGACGGTTTAACAATTTCCCATTAGACAAATCAGGATATTTTAGATCCTGATCAATTTACCTGCTTTGTTGTGACTTCACTTCTTCTTCTCCCGTTTGTCCAGATCAACTGGCAATTTTGGTTCGATGCCAATATCTCTAGCAGGCATCCCAAAGATTTTAACCACGCCTTAGCAAATCACCTCTTCCTCTAAGTCCTAAGAAATGATCGAATCAAGCAAACGACAAAGATATCGTAAAGCTCCATTACGTTGCTTGGCACTAAGCCGGTTTTTAAAATGAGAAGAAAACGTACGCTACACTCCCTCCTCTTCAGCTTATAAAACCCAGATGCGGAGGGCAACTCAGTTCTCTAGTCAGCCTTGCGCTTCAGCTTAAATAGCTTGCAGATGAAGAGATTGAGTTGAAGTCAAACGCCTTTTAAAACAATATTAAATCTGCATAATTATGCGTAACCTTTCTTCCTAAAGCCAACTCTCACTCAATGATTTAACAACCTAACTAAAATATGCCTGAAATGACTGCTTTTTATTCCGAGATTATACCGAATGAAAGGTTATTTTGTTCAGAAAATTCACAAATTCGACTTAAAATGTTGTACCCAATACAGTTTTCATCTATAATCTCGTCTGCAATGTAGACGAAAGCGCATGATTCGCAATGTCAACTCCAATACTAGATTTAATTTTCCAATGTTTTGCTCCAATTCAGTGCTATGTTAGATGCATCTTTACAGACATGTTTGCATAAACCGTAACATTGCCGTCCGCCTCCTCATCTCTGCTGCTAACTCTGACGTGAGTAAAAACCATGTTATACGATATAGTTAGTATCTCATGTAGAAGGGAATCAAGGGATTTCTTGTGTTAACTGGTTCTCCTAGCGTCGGAAATACCGATCTTTCCTATCAGGAGGCTCAGCTTATTTTCTCACTTCTCACCAAGTGGATCCGTTTCAAGAAACATAAGCATTGCATAGCCTCCTCCACCTCCTCCTCCTTTCAAGCATCAACCCCAACCGGTTGCCACTAAGCATTTCGTTAGGCTATTTTCTTTCTCCCATTAGTTCGCAGTCTTCATCCTTCCATCCATCCAGCAGAGCACCTTTGTGAGGTCGTGCCTTGTCGAAGTGGATGGTTTATTGACAAGATGAGGAGATTTGCGTTGCAGATGAGGCAGTTAGTGGAGGCGACCACTCTCATTACGCGGGACGACTTTTGCTCCAAAGTTGGTAGAATTTGCTGTGAGGTTTTGGGCGGATAACGTGGACTACTTCATGACATCGACTATTTTTAACAATAATTGCATTTAATGGAACTTATAGTTGGCTCATATTTATGTAGCTTTATTAACTGATAGTAAACATGTAGAGATGGCATGGGAAGGAGAGGAAGATTCAACTATTAAGAACGCGGAAACATAAGATAGTGTGCGGCTTTAATGAGTGCAATGATGGCAATAATGGTGCTGAGAGTAGCTTTGATGAAGAAGAGAAGGATGAATGTAGCTTCCCATATATGGTAGGAAAAAAGGGCCTTCATCCACTACCCTCTAAAGCCGTCTCATTTACCAATGGTACTCAGCATTGTGGCTCGGCCTTCTTCGGCTGGCTTTACTGCTGAAAGGGGCTGCAAATTTACCTGGATGAGCGCTTTCATATTTTAATGTTGTGATTCCCTCTAAGTGATGCAGTTCCACCAAGAGTTGTTTCTACGCTTCTCATCACAACTACTTGATTGTTTATTCACATGAACTTGAAACTCGTTCCTCACCAGGTCGTGACAATTGGAGTCGTAACAGTAAAGTGGATGCAAAATGTTTTATGAATTCCGATCAAAAAATTGGACAAACCCAGACAATTAAACGCGGTTGGTGCTATTACTTAACCGATGCCATTTCAAAAATGTCCTGATGAATTCTACGCCTGTCACCTTGCGTTTGGCCCTTCAACCGGTTTAATATAGTTATGTATTCATTAGAAGTAATGTTTATGTTGCGAAGTCATTCTTCACTCGATCTCAATCACGTAAAGTCAGATCGTCTTAACCTCATTTTGTGGGAAGTGTTCGACCCATCCCTATAATGCCTAAGAATTCAACTTCACAGCTGATTTGCTATGTATATTTGCATTTCTGCCACTGAGCACATCATGTTTCTTTAGCTTACTGTCTGCTGCTTTATAAAAAGGATAGGTTAGGAGGGCCATCAGCTATTTGTAAGAGGCTATTTTACTTCATCATATGCGTCTTTAAAAATTTTCACTTAAGTGCTTTAATTTGAATATAAATGGAACTGATTTCTAGGGACGTTGGTGGAAGTGTTTCCATGATCTTTACTTAAGGACTGCCCATAATTCATTTTTGAATTTCTCCATTGTCCTACAACATTTGAAAGGACCGGCCTATTCCGGAGCTGAAGTGCAATAACTGCAGAGGTGCCATCAGTATGGTAAGTACAGATCTCTTCAGGTAATAGGCTGTTTTCTTTGATCCATTTTTGCAATACTATCTCCCATTCACTCATGCAGATCATTCTACGCAACTGTATTACAAGTCGAGATAGCGAGATTGTTTCCACTTTAGATTTTGGGTAGGAGTAAGGGTGCTGGAGTTAAAAAGGGCAAGATGGGGTGTAGGGTGGAGGAGTAAGTGTGCAGTCTTTGTTAGGATCTGATTGTAGGCAATTCTTCCTTTTCCTCCTCTTCTGTCTTACAGCCCTGCCATGAGAGTGTTGGATGTTTGTTAACGTCCTTATTATAAGTACACGGATGATGTGTGGTAACGAGACGGAAGCAGTTAAGACGAGGATTTCGCAGACTCCGGGCAGCGACTGTGTTCATTCAGGACTAGGTTTTTAATTGCTCTCTTGCCTCTCCCTCACAATGTGTTTTTCAAGTACGCAAAGCTTAAGAAAATTAGGATATTGTATTACAAGAAGAACTTCGAAATCCCTCTGAAAACCATTATAATAGACATAGTCTTGCCGACATGTGTTGTCTTCACCGTCTTTGACGATGAGATAATGAATAACCTCATTGTAAGCGCAGAGGCATTTTATGGGCATTTTCGCCATATAATCGCGGTGTAGTGCCTTGATGCACTAAATGTTCGCATAGGCATTGACACGTAAATCCTTGAAGGAAATGTGCAGCTGTTGGAATTGATGGAATGAGATGGTCCACCTTGAGTGGTTTGTGCCTCCTCTAAATGAGACAAATGCAGTGTAGAGGATACGAGATGGGTATCCTCACCCTTAGCCATCACACCCTTTGAGCTAGTATAATAACTAGAGAGGGTCATAATTTTTTTTTGTAGTTGACTGAAGTTAGAGCGGAGGCCAGGGTACGCTTTTCTTCCATCTGAAATCGACGACAACAGTTCTCATAAGAGAGCCGTGTTCTGTGGTCGCTCCACGTCTGAGAGGAGCGATCAAGCAAACGCTCGAGGTGCTACCCTTTTGGGTGGTTCACACATCTAGTGAATTCGCATCATCAACACCACCACCACTTAGGTGAGTTCTAATTAGTCTTTGAGTTTTGATGTGGTCTACTCAACGAAAGAATGTAGATAGCAAACTGAGGGGAGTAAATCAAGCATCCAACTGCAGGTTGATATGCCATCATCTTGGTTCGCAAATGTTTACCATTCGGACTTATTCAAACCTATCGTTAGATCGTCCTTCTTTGTAAGATTGCTATCCAGCATTCAAGGTAGGCTTGGTAAGGCAATCCTGCTCATCAACACTTGCCAGCCTTGCTAGCTTCGTTGGCTAAAACGCAGCGGTATAGCCATTACACTGTTGCTCCAAAGCTGACCAGATTAAACAGACTGAACGTGCAAACGTTTAAGATCACTTCAAACAATCTTTCACTGTTTTTTACTTGATTAAAAGGATAACTGGATATTGCATGCTTTGTTTTTGTCTTAGATTGAAACAATAACGCGGGCAAGGTGCACAAGTTTTCCTTGTGCTTTTGACGACCTATTTTGGCTCCCTCAAGTTTCAGCTCAGCTATCTGCAGCGATCTTTTCGCACTAGCAGATGCTATTGCCGCGAGGTTGATTTTAGGTCAAGTACATACTGGGAAATCTTGTTCATTCAAGATATGAATGCTCGCTTCATGCGTTTTCGCCTCCTTGTGTGATATTTTTGTCATTCGCTAGAAGTTTCAGTGTTCCACATGAGGTTCTACAGACAGATGGAAGTGAGTAACAGCTCTTCTTATGAGGGAAATATTCTCTAACAAATCAATTGATAGCTATCACCCTCACATCAGGGATAAAAAGCTAGCCATTCAAACAGTTTGTCCTTAACCTGTCGATATGGCACTTGCGATGTTGATAGGGCTATAACCTATGTTTTATCCGTAGTCAGTAGAAAAGTAGGGTCCAGTTGGGCTGTGTCCAATGCCATCCCTTTTAGAGGTCCAAGGGTTTAAGCCGTGACATTGTCACCTGATGAAGAGGACAGTTATGCCACAGTTATCCACCAATTACAAACCGAAATTAATGAGAGCGTAAAAGCAGTAGAATGAGGGAGGAAGGAACAAGTAGATGCGTCTTTTCCACAAAAGACTCCCATGACTGCGCATTGAATGTGATGTAAAAGGATCGCTTGTAAGGATACTTGCGAATTAGTCACTTGGATAAATTAAGACAGCGTTATCAAGGGGCAGGCCTTTATTATCGTTTGTGGTTTGTAATCAAACAAGTTACGCTGAAAATTTCTGGCCCAAGTGCAAGTATCATTGAATGGGAAGGATTGTTTCTTGCAAGTCTTCTTTCATCTCCGGTGCTGGCCTCTAACATGATATGCACTGAATTCCTCTCAAAATGGACGATAAGATTAAATTCGGTTCCGAGTTTCAAGACTGGATGCTTATAATCCCACCTCAATTGATGCAGGAGTATCCACGAAGACCTCCACCTCGGCATCGTAATAGGGTGACACCAATTTAGACATAATCGGTAAGGCGAATAAGAACTGTAGTAAAAATAGCCTAATAAAGAAGTCTTTGTCACTGGAAAACGTGTCATGGGAAATGACCTTTTACGACTACTCGTATGCTTTTGAGTTGCAAAGCAGTATCTTAATGAGTCAATCCTTCCATTTTTATTAACACCATCACCACCACTACTTACAGCCAGTTAGTAGAAGCACTTCAATCCTTCTTTCATTCGCATACCCAAACATTCATTTTGTCCTATTCCTTTCAACTTTCTCCTACTAAGGTTAAGTTGTTTAACAAGCCAAATAATTGCTAGTTTCGCCTCACGATTTTGCATCTCGTCTCATCGACACACGGGACACACGCATACATTAGCAATTTACCTTTCCTCCCTGGAACCCCATCGATGCCGCCGATACTTTTCGTCTCATACACACATTCATACACATATGCATGCATCTCCACCTCCTCTTCTCTATTTTATCCAACATCTTTTTGAACACATTCGCGCCACTAACAACACTGCCTATTAATCCCCCACGTTCTCATTTTGCTTGCCTAACTTCGATAAGAATCAAACAGTTATCAAATATTTTGCAATGAATTTTCCACTTAAACAGTACCTTCGACTTCATCAACATTAGTTGCTTTCTTG
The DNA here is from genome assembly GCA_036345935.2 of Taenia hydatigena. Classification (NCBI taxonomy): domain Eukaryota; kingdom Metazoa; phylum Platyhelminthes; class Cestoda; order Cyclophyllidea; family Taeniidae; genus Taenia; species Taenia hydatigena. The sequence continues at coordinate 15,064,108 of JADWOT020000002.1, read as the reverse complement.
TTGCAAAACATGGCTTCACATTTCTCACAACATTCGGGAAAGATTTCACAGCATTGAAGCAATGTGTGGAACTTAACAAATCAAGGCCGATGCGTGGGAGTGGTCTGAATTGGAGGCAGGTGGGGAGACAGTGTGGGTCACCGTCGCTGAAGAGGGGTCTAGGGCGGAGAAAGCGGGTCAAGTTTTGGTACCGCAGGTGCGTCTGCATAGGTGCGTCTGCATAGGTTCTGGGTCGAAGAGATCGAGTGGGTTATGTATTGGTGAATGAACGAGCACCAGAAGCCTTGTACACCAGATCTTAATTAGCCTTGATCAGGCCACTGTACGCATGGATAACACAGTGAATGGCCCCAAGGTCATAGATACGATCCAAAGTGCATCCTGTAGGCACTTGGGCGCTCGCATTTTTCACCGCTGCTGTCATGCGCAATGCATATTCGGGTGCTTTAATATGGGCTTATTTCTAAGCAATTCTTACTCTCCTTCCACATTTCCTTACCTCGGCTTTTTACAAAATAAAAAGATGCATTATTAAAAGACTTACCAACTGCATTGCTCCTTTCTTTTACCTCCGATTTGATACCCATTGGTGGCAAATACTGACCACGGATAGGTATTTTCATATTTGTGGGGCGAAATGAGGGAAGAGGCATATTTCCAGATTGCTCGAGTTGTAAAGAGAATCAATGTTTGTCTCTCCATCCTTGGGAAGTGGTGACGCCCGATCAACTACAAGCATGGTTTATATTAATCGCTTGACACCTACAAGGCATACTCAGCCAATTGTGCATCGCAAAATAAATTTGACTTCCAAGCCTTTAAAGTGGGACTTTAAATCTTAAATTTGACGAGTTTTTCTGCTACAGTCATCATTTGAAGACTCATTGCTTTTTTCAGCTGTATCCTATCCCACTGTCACAGCTGGTTGTAATGAGTATTGTCTTTCAGTTCTTCCTTTGAAGCCTACTCACGCACCGAAACAAAGGTCGCTAAAAAGGGATAGAAGACAAATAGTCAACTCGTTGCTGCCCCTCGATGCTACTGTCTTGCATTCCGGTATCGTCATTCGTAAGAACCATAAAATTCAGGCCTAGATTAACCTTCGAGCGCTTATAGACTATTTTTGGGATGCGGACTCCTGTACCCGAAGACCTGTAGAATCCATAGATTTTCGGAATCAAGCAATTCACTATGGTGGATGGAAGGAGACTGCAGAGAAACAATGTAAGAGTGGGCTTAGGGACGAACCACAACAGGATCGATGGTGATGTTAGGAGGAGTAAATTTGGAAGAAGAGGAGAAATATATTACGCAAGTGGAATTCGTCGAGCCGATTTTGCTTAATGACGGGAATCGCTCATCACGGCACCTACTTTCAATTTTTTTAGCGCTTCCGTTGCTTCCTAGCTACCAAAAGTCAAAGCACTCCCATCATCATTTGCCATATGATGTGGGGGGCTCAGGTCTTGGAAGCCTCAGACTGCACCACATTACTGCTTACTCTTCTCTTTGTGGGTGACCTATCTGTTCAGATTGCTGTCATGCGTGTGCTTGTCAAGGTATCCCCTTCTATCCCATCGTTCATTTAGGCGGTATAAGGCCCCTTCTTAACATCTTCTACCATCCTAACAACCATAGAAAACGCTCAGCATAGCGAATCATCGATAACTTCTGCACCTTCAGAAAGGTTCATGTTCTACTATCTCGCACATATGCCACTAAAATTATTGCCTATCTTTTAAACGCAACCAATGGCACCAACTGCAAGAGTAAAGTTAGGATGACTTTGGCCTTCAGCGTGAGTCCTGAAAACGCTCTGAGGGCTATAATTAATCACCTAAAACGGCAAGTCAACTCCAGTCGACTCATGACGGATAGCCTATTAAGGATGCTTGGTGTGGTATTGTACTCCATCTTCAAAAAATGCTGAAGGTAGTCTAGCTTTATGGGAGACTAAAATAGTGTCTGCCTTTGTAGTCCTCCTTCCTCTGGCTCATAGTGACGTTCTCGAACATTTCGTGTCCATGCACACTTCACACTGTCCACACTGACAATCACAAAATTAGGCCTAAATGCAAGGCGCGTAGATATGAAATGTAGCCAAATCGTTACCCATTGGAGAATTACTTAATGACTGCCCTTTTAATTATAGCTGCAGTCTATCATGACAAATGAAGTTGACTTAGGAGTAACTGATATAACTTTTGTAAAAATTCTGTACGGATTGATGCGACAAATGTGTTTTGATTCAGCACTATCGCTTTTTACTTGCTCGGACGACACTCAAAAGACAAATTGTCCTGGCATTAATAAAGATATGAGAAAAAGGCAAAACTATAGCCTTTTTCAATCATGGTGATGCCGAAGAATGAATCACGTCTATTACTGTGCGTGGGCTATCGAAAGTTGAACGCAGCAGCAAAGGACGCATTGCCATTATCTTGCATTAACGATTTGTTCAAATCCATGCACGGGTCAAGCAGACTCTCAGTGCCAGATTTACAAGCAGAATGCTGGCAAGTGGAAGTAGCAAAAAAAGAAACAGCAATGTTGTTGTCGTGCGGGATCGATGAGTTGCAGCCGATACCTTGCCAACTCCGTGATGCAAATTACATTTATCTTGACGCTTTAAAACACTAAACAATCTATCTAGGTGATAGTAACGTCTTCGGCAGAGATAAGTGAGACCATTGCGTCGAATGTTTGGTAAGCTTTATAAGAGATGCAGTCATGTCAAATGAGATAGCAGTTACTGCAGACGATACTGGACTGACTCCCTTAGTTTTCCCATTTCGGCAGATATCCGCGGCCAAGATCGCATGCTCACGGCATAAATTAGCCGAGAAGATATTTCCGATGGCAAATTGGGTGTGATGAAGAGCTTAGAGAGGTAAGACAAATGCAATGTTCCCCACCGATTCTGGTTTCAATCGATTTCACAAACCATCCAAGTTAATAGGACACATGTGCAACCACCTCCCCATATTGGCAAAATTACCACGAATTTAGCGCCGCTTTCTTCGACTTCTAACACACAACTAGGTGCTTCTCAATTTATTGTGCTACGTAGCTAAACATGTCACTTAATGAGTAATGCGAAGTGAGCCAAATTAATTCTGATAGTTAGAAAATTGTGTTGAAGCGAGTGTAGATGATATTTGACCGTGTTTGACTAATTTACTATATTTGTGGTGACCAGAATTCCTCAGACATTCCATTTTATTTGATGGGATAGAGCTCATTTTAGCGAAAAAATCATGCTGCGAATTCTTTTTGACGAGGTCGGTTTCGAAATCTTAAATGTCGTCTCCTGGTGGTTCTGTGTCCTGAAACAATGGCGCCATTGCATTTAAATGCGAAATTTTAAAAGATCACTTGGAACATTATCAAAGGCTCTACGAGACCCATTATTTCATTGCTTATCTTTTGGACATCAATGCCGCAAGTACAGGTCAATTAAAATAATATCAGTTTTCTGCCAACGCCTTATTATAAAAAAGTGAAATAGCTTAAAGTCAACGAGAGGCAACTACGAAAACGTGTGAAGCTGTTAAGTATTGCAATGTAAGACAAAGAAACTCAGGCATCCTAAAGAACAATACTGGTGGGAGAGTTCTCTGCTTCACCCAGTGGTGAGAAATAATTGACTTGCCATCTGCATCTTGTCGGCTCACATAATGTGTGGGTTCATCCCAATTAGTATTTAACCAGTTAAGTTGCTGGTGCAAAATTACATCGAATTGTCTTGATTTTTCAGGAGTTCTTCTTCAAATAAGCAAAGATCTCAAAGTCGTCACGCTTACACTTTTAATGTCTGCCAACGATCACTCAGATCTATAAGTTAAAAGTGCTAAAATGATGTGGCAAAGACTTAGGAAAACAATGTGCTCCACAACCAATTACGTGAGGCTTTATGTGAGTTGCGTGCAGAAATGCGCACTATGCCAACTCCAAGCCCACGCATTTTTTCGTAGCAGGTGTTTCATTGAATTGAAGGTGAGTCCTATATGGCTGGATGAGAAAACGCAAATAATGTGCGAAAGCAAGCAAAGCATAAATAGGCGGTGGCAATAATGAATGATACAATGCTATAGCTTCCCAACCAGTCTTACGCGTTGTCATTAGAGTGCCAGCAACAAAATCAGGTGAAGCAGCGGCTTGCTGGGCTCGAAATTAATCACATGCACAGCACGACTGCAAATGCCTTCCGGACACCTCTCGACATGGCACGCTAAGCTATGGCTCACCTGATTTTAGTTCACTTTCTAGAACTCTCTGATAATTAGTCACATGGAATGGTCTCGCATAAACCATGTCCGACTGAAGCTCGCCCTATCTTCACTGAAGCACTTGAGTTTAGCTTCAATTTACCGAGCCTCACCATTTCTCTAGGCATAGGACGGAGGACGCAAGTCTAAATAATTTGACTTGCAGAGATCCAATTTCTGGTACTCAATTTTGAGCCATCTACCTGCCACCCTACATACTCTGACCAACCTCAATCCTTGTTGTGAATTCCTTAATTTTTCGTCTACCATCTTCAAAGTTACCCTCTTACCATTGCGTGCTCCATATTCACTGCCAAATTTTCCTTTGCACTTTCCAATCCTATACATCTAATGCTCAAATAGTTTTTGCAAGCCAGTGCCTACAAAGCAGTGAACGAGACTGCAACACTGAAAGGAGTATTAACCTCCAAATCGGCTGACCATGGCTCTCTGTCTGGCTTACTAGCGCCTGCGTGTCAAATATTTAACGTTTTTATGCTGACAATTACCTCTGCACTCGAAGACGATTCCTTTTGCAGCCATCTTTACGACGATGAAGTTCTTTGAGTCAGAGGATATCATGAAATTAAACTTTGAATGCGCACTGATTGAACGCACCTTCGATAAACTTGTCTAACAGATTGTGTGCCTCAAGACAAAGTGTATGATAATGGCTGTAAACTGAAGTCCTTTGGACTCATCGAAGGAAATTGTGGTCAAAATGCAATTCGAATTGCTCAAAACTGTAGTTGTGATCCGTAGTCTGACAGTGTTAAAAATGGGATTAATTCGTTTTGAAACGCACCTGATTTAGAATCACAGGAGAATGCGTTAATAGCAATTACACGGGACTCGAGAGAATAGCCATTCAAAGACAGCTACATTGCAGAGTTTGCGAATATGCTTGGCTGGATTTTATTAATCTGGACAAGAAATTCGGCAACTGATCATGAAATCGCATTCCCGTACTTGATCACTTTGACTCCTTACTCCTGGGCTATTGCGTGTGGACTTGGATGGTACGCTGATGGACCTAATCAGACGAGATGGAGATCGTTGTGAGAGATTGTTTGTTGAACGCCTTTCGATGGCATCTGTTGGTGTGTCCGCAGTCTTTTGTATCTTATACCTTTACCTAATGTTATTTTGGCTTGCTGGCATTACAACTGCCTCGTTGGCATGGCATCACTACTTCTTTGGACTTCTCGACACTGGTCTTTAGACAGAGTGAGTTTGACAGGTGCACATTGTGATGCAAGTATGTGATAGAAATATCAATTAAGAAATTACATGAAAGGTTTTTTATGTCAGGCTTACCAGGGTGAAAATGGAGTGAAGGTATTAGCTATGCGAGCATTAATTGCTTTTCAGAGTCAAAAATTTGTAATGGTAGGGCTAACGGGCAGTTTTGGCTTAAAAATTTGCTTCATTATTTGTGTGTGGTTGAGTTTTGCGCAAATTACCTCTAAAGTAAATGCGTGGCGTTGCATTGTTTTGTAATCTGGAGACACGTAAATGTGGGCTACGGAGCTTAGAGCAAATTAACTTGTTCAAGCTATTTAAGGGTGAGCTGATATTTCTTCGTATTGCCTTACTGTGGAGAAGGTTTGCCTCACAAGGCGAGGACGGCGACGACCTTGAGAACGTCATAATGCTACGCTGATGGGTCACGATGGCAAAGGAAATGTAGTTGGTAAAAAGCAAATATGTCTGGAGAATAGGGATGCTAAAGCACAACAATAAATTCTTTGTTGTGGAACAAAACTAGAAAGCGGTTGGGCAATTTTAATGTGTGTAACAGATGTGATGTAGCAAAAGAGGGCATGCTACTTGGGTAGAGTATATATATTTGGCAAGCGGAGGGTAGGGACTGCTGGTATGGCTCGAGGGCTAGCTCGAGCATGATAGTCACCCACGTCACCGTAGCCGAAACCGGCAATTAAAAAAACAAAGCATTAACTGCGAGGTGTTGCAGAGAAATCAGAATGTAGTAAATGGAAAGCGTAAGCCTAAGAAATGCGGAAGCAACAGAATGGATTAGGTATGTGTGTGCAAAGGACGAAAATCCGTTTGTCGTAAAATGCTATACAAAGAGATTGGGTGGCTATCGTCTAAGTAATAAGATCAGTTGCGGAAAAATGTGACTGACGCATATTATTATGGGGCGAAAGGGGGGCAATGGAGTGTTTTTTGTCTCGCTCATAGGTGGTTTGGTATGCTTGAACAGAGGAAAGAGAGAGGAGGAATGAGGCGGGGAAGGAAAATTCAGCCATATGATCATACACTGCCGAGACACCATCGTTTTTCCACTATTCGATTGAACTGTAGCTACTAACCTTGCTTGATGTTGAAATGCGCCACTTTCTTGCAGCCGTCAGGTTGCTACGAAACATGCAACACTGTTGTATTACAAGGAGATGAGGTGAATCAGACTAGTTCAGCCGTTTTGTAAAAGGTAGAAGCAAGTGGTCAATGGTGAAAAGGAACACCTTTTAGACGGGGAATCATTTGTAGTTCGCTGGAAGATAACGCGACCCAGCTGTCATAACACACCCACACTCCCATCGCTCTCATCGAGCAACCCGCTCCCGCTTAAATACTCGGCTACTTCCTCAGCCTCGTAAAGGCCTGGCACGCCGTTGCATCAGGCTGCTTAGCAACTTGATTCTGGCTAGGCATACAAGGCATCATGACGTGATACCAAATAACATACTATCAATGTTGGGTGTAGTTACGACAATCATTGGCTGTAATGCATGTGGGTGCACACTTGAAATGTAGCTGCATCAACGCAGATCGAAGAAGCGCTAAATGCACAGACGGTAGAAGCTTATTTAAGTTAAGATGTTCAAGGGCATTACTTGAACACCCAGATCCATGGTGCATACCGAAGTAAGAGGGCCCGAAGTTCTGGGTGCAATTGCATGAGACAAGCATAGCTTTGCATACCGTGCATCATCACGTAGTCATAGTTATGTCCAGAGATTGCATTTCCATATCCCGGTCTGTGATGTGCGGTCTTAGTGAATTAGTAGAGGTTGCCCTAGTTATAAGCACAAAAGCAAACGTCATTCCGACAGACAGCTTGGAAGCTGCCACTAATGAAGCAGTCATTAGCTTGACACTGCGTAAAGCCACAAAAGTCCTCGCGCCTTCCATTTTCGCATCCACTGAAGTAACCGCAGGTTCCACCGCAACAATCCTGCTTACCAAGAGCTCCAATGCTCCACGCCTTCTGCATTCCATTCTTTGGAAAAGCAGAGTTGTCGAAACCATGTCATAGTGAATTGCAGCAGTTGCAGTATTTACACCGGAGCAACTGACAACGCGGAAATGTTGCCTGCTTCGATTAACCACGGCCACCAATGAAGGGGCAGCTGAAGACAATGACAAGAGTGCTCAGCAAACGCATTGCTGATAAGTACTGCTTTTTTGGTTTTGGCATGCTCGTTTTCAGACCACCATAGAGGTAGATTTAAGCTCTCACACAGACGATTCACTGGTTGACCTGGTCACGCCTCACTGATCCCCGATTTACCTGAGCGCTATCTACAATAACCCCATGACAAGTGGCTTTGGAAGGCATTACTTCTTCGTGCACCACGTTATTCGTAGTTTAAAATGTGTATTGGATCTGGTAGTATGCAACATGTGCTGTGGGAGCCTGCTGTTTAACTTTTTTTGCAACTCACTAACACCCGTTTCTTCGAGAGCACGCATGATCAATTAAAGACCGCAAATTTCGTCAAATTCAAGTACTACTACCCTGGGCATCTAGATGATTTGCATAGCGGTTTATTTTGGAGGTTGATGGGCATTTGTAGGCTGAGCGTTTGAAAGAGACGAATGAGATGGTAGCGCTGTGGGAAGTGCTTGCACAAGCCGTCTACAAATGAGGAACATCACTGAAATGAGTCATTTTCAGGGATATCTGGATCGACGATTATAGCCATCATTTGACTCACTTGAGGAAGGCACACGGGCTAAGATTGTCTCTCGCTTTCAAAGGGTTTAATAAATGGAAAATTACCGAAGTCGTCCACAGGCAAAAGAAGCAGCTAGGCTGATAAAACTAAAGTGGTTATCCCATTTGGAATACCATGGTGCTATGTCTGATGGGGAGCCCATTCGGATAAATCACGGGCAGTGCTTGTCAGAAGGGACATCCTTCGATCTGTCGCCTTGAGCACTGAAGCAAGAGACAATCGTGTAGTTCTTCGCTGTGGCTACTTCTCACTAAGTTGTTACTTTTGTCATTATCATGCCAGCTTAATAGCATGTCACGAAGGCACTGGACTGCCTGTGCTGCCTTAACCGTGCGCATTACGCGAAAGACGGTGGATTTGTTCTAATTTTGTGCTAGACAAGAACACTGGGACCTCTTCCTCGGACTTACGTCTAGAGTGTCTAGACGTGGCTAGGAATGTACTACTTGGTAGTGCCTCTCTACTCTAGGTCTAAGTTTGCCTACGTTTTGGAAAGGCATCTTTTCCAATTAGAAAAGCACTGCAACCAACGCAAATGTCCTGCGACTGGGAATCGACGCATACGACATTTGCAGTGCTCTCTTTAAAGCCTTAGCTGTCTCTGTGCACAACATAGATGACCTTTGATTACAGTAAGCTCACTTCATCAAAGAAAGGAGGAATAAAATCTCGCTAGCTGCTGAGTCAGTGCGTGAATACTTCCCCTTAGCAAGGTGCAAAAATGGGACAAACAAGTATCGTCAAGCGTGTGATAGATACCAGACATGCTATGCCCATCTTGCAGCCACCCAGACGATGGTAGCTCCACTGATAGAACAAGTAAACCGGTTCTTCACAGAGATGATTAGAGAGGAGGATGTAAGTCCATCCGCATTGGCCTGACATGAAACTGTTGCGTTGAGGCGTTTGCCTGCAACTGCGATGGGGCCAATGAAGTTGTCAGAGCATGATGAAGGACTCCTATCACATCCTGAGCATATTGCATACACTGTGATATTCTGCCTACAGTTTGTTGCCACGCGACTATGCTATAACTACTTGATGGCTCTTGCTAACAAATGTGGAGAATTTGAAGTCGTCATGGGGAAGAAGACTGGAGTGAAGGTGAGCAAAACAAGCAAATGAAGAAAAACGCAGTGACTAAGCTAGCTGAGTCCATGCCAACGACCCCTATTTGGCTTGACTGCATCTGGCTTAGGGGTCATTCGATGCCAGTGCTTGAGGCTTGACGGCAGCCGCCATTGTTGTGCAAGATGCTACATGTGGTAGCGGTATGGATGTAGTACAAAGACGTGACAGTTGAAGATAAGCATCCACTACGATACCAAAGAACGGACTGCATTATGCGCCATTTTGTGCAGTGGGCTGATGGTGGAAAAGGCTATAATGTCTTCCCAATAGGTTGAACGGAAGGTTCTCTTCTGACAAGCCTTCCTGTTGATGTGCTAATGAGCAAAAAAAACATTCGCAAAGATTTGGACATTCAAAGGTTTGGCAAACGTCATACCTTACAAAACACCCCCATCGTTGACCAGCACAGAGAAACTGACTGCTGCGTTGGGCTAAAATAGGCATTCACCAAGGCGTGTCGAAGACTTCTGGATTGCATTACTGAAGGCACCGAAACCAGAGCACATTGGTCTTCGCCAACTACTAGGCGATTGAAGTACGCAGTTCTGCAGTTAAGCTGCAGAATTCGCGAACCTCAACATCTCAACCAGGTGTTTGTCACGCAACGTCTTAATGGCATTCAGTGGCTAGGTAAACAAGCCGCGACCATCGCCTCCGCCTTCCTACTCTCCTAAACTTCCAAGAGGTCATGCAGATTCACCATTGGCGTCGTGTCTTCCAAACAACGATGAAAACTCGTCACTGATAATGAGTTTACGGAATCCAAAATGGCTGGCTGGCCTCTACACCCACCCTCCTCTAACGCCTTGCCTATCCCCATAATCTTTTCCGTCCCGCGTACATAAGTCATGCATGAATTCAAATGAGCCCACCGCATTTGTTGACGATCCTAACATGCTAATATCACTCACCATTAAGGACACCGTGGTAACAACCGTAGTAAGGCCATTCAAAACAAGCCCACGCGATTACTTTGAAATTGCCTACCTTCATATTAAATGCTAAACTTGCGTTTGCGTTTAGAAGGGCAATTACATTGTCGTGATGCTTGCTTATTACATCCTCTTAAAAAACCACTTAAACACCGATACCTATGCTATCCGAAACTGAAGATTAAAGCAATTAAAATTCAATCCAAGGTTAGAAAAAGCCACGTTGTACGACCGAGAGGGGTAGCGAAAAGTAGGAGTCATAAATATTTGCCGGTCTCCTCGAACCTTTGTATGAACCCTTTACCGATTCGGTAGACCTACTATAAGTTATTAAGCATCAACAAAGGAAAGAGAATTGAGAATAGTGGTTTCGAGTCAGGTATGAAATGCGCCAGAAGAAGATGCAGTACTCACCACACTGGCTGAGGCTGATGTGGTGTTATTTGAGGGTGATCTGTACCTCGTCAGCCGACCTTGTTGTGGTGCAATGCTGATGCTATGCGAAAGGGCTACTGAAAGATCCGCTATTCAGTACAGAGGGACATGGGAGTCGCTTTGACATAAGGCGATTTCGTATTGCATTCCATGAAGTAAATCGGTAAGAGCTTTGCAACATTAATGCTTTCTCAAAATGCAGCAAAATACGTAAAGTGAGCTCGAACAAAAAGTGTTGTCTAAGTCCGTCATTGCCAATATTTTCAGGACTGATCTCGCCTTGCAGAGTCTTGAAGAGCGGGACGTGGATTTTGTTGATGGTTAAGCGTCTAGTGGATGTCACCATCCCTTGAGTAAAATTGCAGCGCAGTCGTGGTCGTAAAGCCTCTTCAAATATCTCATCCCGACTGGTCATGTAGAGGTGCATCTAGCTGACTGCGGCTTTTTACTATGCTCGCCGCCGTCCTCTTCTTGCCACCGTCTCATTTCGCCTCCATTCCTGCTCCCATCTTCTATTGCAGCACTGTACAATTTTACCTCCTAGCATGAATGTGGCACTTTCTTCGCAGTCTCGTGTAAATCAAAATCACAAACATACACTAAATGAGAGCAAAGTTCTCGCTCTCGTGCAGATTAGTACGTCAAATTTAAACTCGATGAGCTCGAAATTTGCCCCCTTGAGTGGGTCATTACTAGAGAATTGCATTCAGTGATAAAGGTTGATATCGGCGACCCAACATAGACGTCATTTGCCCTTGAAAGTAAGCTAAGTCCATGTGTTGGTTTATGTATTTCCAAGGTTCTACCTGCTCAATAATCTCTACCGATTTACCGCCATCTGATTTTGAAATTCGTTCTTAAAATGAGCATATTTGACTTCACTCCAATACAGGCAAGTAAGATTTTCCTTTTTTGATCAAAAGCTGCAATCTTATCAATCGGTGGTTTCACAGATGCCTTTTGTCTGGCTACCTATAAGTACTCTCATTTGGGACGCTAATTTCTTTTTTTTAATTTACAGCCAAAAGTGAAAAGGATGAAGTTGGGTAGGCATGATTTGTATGTGAGGGATGTAAATGCCATCCTTCTGGTCTCCGCTACTAACCATCTAATTTGCCATCTTCATAGCCCCAAAGTTCTTAAACATTTGACTTACAACTTGCCAGTGGCATTTCCTAATGTAGCGTGATGTTCAGATAGTTTACTGGATCATTTCCACCAAAAGTCCTAGATTTGTACTAAATGAGAAGAAGGAGTGAACAGCAATCTAGAAAGAGTGTTTGTGTTATGGTGTGAGGCATTACAGGGTAAGTGTGAGGAGATGAATAGGGAAGAGGAGAGGCACAGGAACAAACACGATGCTGCGATGACTCAATGCACAGATCCAAGACGGAAATCGAAAGGACAGGTGTTTATCCCAATCAAGTTATGTACAGCACGAAAAGTGATAAAATTGCGTCATTGTTTGTTTGCCTCGTTTTTACTAGTGGACATGTTTTCCATCGTCCTGTTGATTTTCGTTATCATCGTATTACTCTTTGGTAGTAGCATTTGCATCAATCATGAGAAATGCATGCGACGACTGACTGGTTGTGGTTTCCATCCTATCATTCATTTCATTATTGGGATTTGGTATGGAAGTCTGTGCTCCTAATAGATAATGTGTTAAGGATTAGATGTAGGGGGGCAGAACTTGATGAGAAAACTCCGCTGCTCCGATTGGTGAGCAGGGACTTTGCACAGTGGATGTGGACTGCGTATGCTCACTACAATGCGCATTTTCTTCTTTATTTAAAAAGGTAAAGACGCAGACAACCTCTTACTTTCTTAACTCTTCCTGTTTGCAAATCTGGTTCAAGAAGTGTCACTTATTTTCTTGCTTCAGACAAGCAATCTGTGATACCGCTACCACCTCATACCATTAATCTACATTTACATTGCAAGTGTGACATCATCTACTCTGTCTGCGTGTCATTTCCACCATATCTGTTGAGGATTCGACAAGTGCTCCTTTACTGCTGTGTTTTCTATGTCTGCTGTAATAGACTTGATGCCTCTGCGTAGACAGTCAGTGAAATCTTGTTCTTTAAATGTTCCAGTGTTGCATCCTATTAGCATTGTAGACATTTAATTGTACTCTTCCGTGTGATCGTGTGGTTACATGTCTCTGCTTCCTTAGCGATAAATTTTGCAAATCTCAGTAATTGTCTAGTTCTCTTACAAAATATATTAAAACAAATTTTAAAGTGGGCCCAACTCACTGTGGTATCCCTTGCATTCTATGGTAAAGCGTAAGTGGTGAGCATTGACAAAGATGAGATCGGGATGCCCCTAGCATAGTGAGCGTCGACTCCATCTTAACGATCTACAAAATCCGACTATTAGATACATGTTTTTGTCTCCAGTCAGTAGAGCACAAAATGAAATCCGAAGAAAAGCCTGCTGCTCTATTTTGGCTATCTGGAAATGAAGATGCAATTCCTAGTAATTCAGATGTCTCTGCCTCTTGGAGAGAATAACGATAAATTTGCACTCGTAGAATTTGTTGGATTGCAGCTTCATAACAGCAATTTCTTGCATCTCTCAAATGCATTCGATAGCACCGAATGCACCTCTCCAAAGTCGTTTAGAGAAACGCGTCAGCGGTGTTGATGCGACATTTGTTGAACACTTATCACTCAGAGTTAAACAAACCGTTCCATCACCATGACTTACATCACTTTCAGGCAAATGATTCCGCGTGGCTTCAGCTTCATCGTAAGCATTGGCATACATAAGTGCTTACTACTTACTTTATTCTTGTGTCGTGATTAATGGAATGTGCCACGTGGAATGGTCACCTACTTGTTACATCATGTCCCTCCGTCAATTGGGTTGTCTCTACTGCAGACAAGTCAAAGTGACTTATGCGAATCAGCCACTTCTTCATTGTCGTTCACATGGATGTACCAGACGCCACCAGCTGAACGTGCCTGTAGGTGTGATTTTGAGAATTTTTGACTGATACATTACTGAGGTGGCGATGACACAGTGCATGTCAGCAAAAGAAAAACCGCAAAATAAACTTTTTTGATTTATTTGAACGGCGGTTGGATGTAGGCGGTGTACTCTGCTTGACTTAATCGTTGAAAGAGGCGCAACGGCAGAACCAGAGCAAGCCAGTTAGCTAAGCGATCGACCAGTCACCTCATTCATCAAGCGAGATCACATATTGTAGTGGTATGCATGCGATGACTTGCTGGTTGTGGTTTCCCTCCTAATATTTCTTTCATTATCGAGGAGTGGTATGGGAGTCTGCGCTCACTACAGGTAATGTGATGGGGATTAGATGTAAAGAGGCATAATTTGATGAGAAAACCTGTTCGTAAATCCGCTTTTAGATGTGTCACTTCTTTTCATGTTTAGGGCAAGCAATCTGTGATACCGCAACCACTTCATACCATCAACCTACATTTACGTTGCAAGGGTGTCATCACCTTCTACTTGTCTACGTGTCATTTCTATTATATATGTTGAGGATTTGGCGAGTTCCCTTTTGCTGCTGTGTTTTCTATGTCTACTGTAATAAACTTGATGCCTCTCTGTGGAAAATCAGTGAAATCTTGTGCTCTTATTGTTGCAGTGTTGCAACCTATTGGCATTGTAAACTTTTAACTGTGCTTTGCTGTGCGATTGTGGAGCCGCGTGTCTCCATTGCCTTGGCAACAAATTTTGAAAATCTCAGTCATTATCTTGATTTCTTACAAAACAGATTAAAATCAAAGTGTAAGGAGGAGGACATGTTAGTAGGTTGGTAAAGTAGGCCCAACTCACTATGTTATCTTTCGCATTCAATGGTAAAGCATGAGTGGTGAGCGTTGACTAGGATGAGATCGGAGTGGGTCTATCACATTGCTGCAGACAAGTCAAAGTGACTTATTCGAATCAGCCGCCTCTTCCTTGTCGTCCACATGGATGTGCCAGACACGACCAGCTGAACGTGCTCGTAAGGGAGGCATTGAGAATTTCTGGCTGAAACACTACTGAGGTGACGATGGCACTGTGCATGTCAGCAAATGAAAAACCGCAAAATAAACTTTTTCGATTTATTTGAACGGCGGTTGGATGTAGGCGGTGTACTCTGCTTGACTTAATCGTTGAAAGAGGCGCAACGGTAGAACCGAAGCGAGCCAGTTAACTAAGCGATCAACCAGTCACCCCATTCATCAAGCGAAATCACATGTTGTAGTTGTATGCCCAACGACTTTACTTATTACTTCGCAATGCGGTTTAAGCTGTGAGTTGGTATTCGAATGTGCGGGCTTTTTCTTGTAATAAAGCAACATTCAGACCCTCGTAGCCTGAGCGCTTGGCCTTGTTTGCGAATGTGGTAGTGAAGAGGTTATCACGGTCAGTATGCGGGTGGATTCATTACCACTGCATGCATTACCTGCATGTCATGCAGAGAGATTAACTGACGCACGTGAGCCGGTATCCATTAGAGTGATTGCTATGGCTGCTATTCTATGGCACAATTGGTTTTAGGGTCAGAGCGAAAAGGAGAAGATACAAATAGCAAAGCATCCTTCGCTGCCGACTTACCAAGCCGCTGTGCTGCTTCAAAAGCCAATCTCGATTTTAACGCACTAATGACGTCTGAATGCGCTTAATGCGAAGTCAGGACAACCACACCCTCAAGTGCCCCTTCGAATTCTTAACTCAATGCCAAGCGAATGGCTTAAAAGAAGGTGACATTCATCAAATCGACATTGAAAGTGGTTAACAGTGAAGATTATCAGTATCATGTCTTTCAATTCTATCAAATAGTTGCATTTATTGATGAGCCTAGAAGCATTTAGATCAGCTTTGCTCATAAAAGCCAATGCGTTGCTCTGGTGACACCCAGCTCACAGCTGCACGCACTTCGGGCAACTTTCGAGGCCGCACTAACCCATCTGTCAAAATTTCTGTGATTTCAGCTAACAGAATGCGGATGGAAATTGGTGAAATCAAAGACTTAAGGCTAGTTTGAATTTCTCCTTAGACGAGGACGCATTCGGCTTGCATGCGCACCAGACTCTTATCAGCAATAATCCAACTCGGCTCCTAGCCTCGGTCGAGAAATCTTGGGAAATTGGCCTTCCTAGTCCCACTCGCACTTATAACTGACTAACTAAAGTGACATCTAACGACTCACTTGCTAAGATAAAAGCGTTTTGCAGTTGGTTCTGCGTCACATAAACACTTGGGAACTCAGTCGCTACAATACAATGGAATGGATTTTGGATAGGCTAGACTCCATCAATGTTGTCTAGATATGGAATTTAACACGAAGCATGCCATTGAAGAGCCGGTGCTTCCATGGTAGGCAGAAAAAGTGTTTGAATATGTCCACATGGTCTGTGAAATGTCACCGAAGACGTGTAAATAAAGACTAACATTACAATTTTTAGCGAAGCAAAATTGTAAGATTATTTATTGAATTCTGCTTCAAAGGCATTTGAGGAAGCCTTACGTTTTCTTTAACGTTGCGGTGCACTCCGCCACTCCTCCGATTCCATTACACAGATTGGCAAAGGGTAGTTTACCTGCACTCGTAGCACAGAAGATGCGATGTAATGGTGTTTGGTAACTCTGTTTCTGTGCTGAGGTGGCTCAGAATATCTAAAATTTACTCTCTCTTCCTCCACTTCTTACCGCCTAAGGCTTTCGATGACCGTCATGCAATCTTACATGCTTGAGTAGGTAGATCCATTGTGATTAACTAGAGATAGCTACTTTGACTGTTAATATTTAAAGCCGCATTTTGAATTCACAACTTTAGCTTGGTGCCTAAAGGAATTCGAAATGAGATTGTGATTGCGCAAGCGCATGATGATTGAAAATGGTTTACAGTTTTAAAAGAGCGCAAGTAGGATGCCTATTTAAGCATTAAGGTCCGTTTCATTGAGGTTTTAAGCAGAGCCTATCGTAGGTGCTATTTATAACCACTAGCGCAAATCTCGTTTCTTGGTGGAAGTACTTTATAAACAAAGTGAATGTGGGTGTCTATGGAGTAGACATTTAAATGCCGAGGAAAGAAACTTCCATCATGCGAATTTTCTCTGCAATTAGGTTAAGTTGAAATTGTTGCAATTAAGTATGATGATGCAGTAAGTAAGTAAAGTTTCTTTAATTAGCCTTGTTAACAGTACATGTCTGCTGCTGCGACGAATAATCCGATGACATTATGCCAACCTGGGGTGGGAGATCTATGGAGAGGCGTAGAGAGGCGAACGTAAGTGTGTGGCATTGCATGGAATAATATATTGTGTTATGATATGGTGACTCAAATCAGCTAGGCTGTGCCACATCGCTTTTATGCAGGAGATTTTCTTCTACTTTGCTGCCCTCTTGCCTAACTTCACCGACTCCACTTGACGTTTTATCCACCCCACAAATGCCCTCGCGCTACAAGGCTACGACTTTGGTGTCTCCCTCCCATCGAAATTTAAATCTCATAGTGCGTGCAAACAGCACTGTGGCAAAGTTGTATGACAGTGTTGGATTTTTACTGTCGCACTCAAGCTATTTGTGTCTTCGGCTTTTTTTTGCAATGGCGTGTTTTGACAGGTGCATGGTGACCGAAATGCATACGGTTGAAGATTACTAATGCAAATTTAAGCCAGACACGTTTTTTGGTACTTAAAATTAAAAAAAAATAAAGCAAAACATCACAAAAATATCTAAGGTAATTTCGAAAATAGGTCAGGTCCATTCTGCGTTGACCGGAGTTATATGGTTTTGTTAAAGTCCTCCCTACTTGTTGTGGTTGGGTAGAAGTGCAGGCCATGGTAAAATCTGAAACGCAAAACCCAAATGATAAATAAAATTCCAAACACCAAATAGTCATGACACATATGCAGAGCACTACGAAAATCTTTGAGGTAAGTTATGCAAGCGTCACCGCTGATTGAGGATATAGTCTTGTTATTACCGAAGTCGATATTAACTACACACTTGCTACGTTGAAAGTGATTATGTGTAAACCAAAGTGCTGTTGTCGTAATGACGTGAGAATGAGAAGCTTCTAGGGCATCTGCATACGCCACGGCAGCTGGATCATGCTGAACGACCTTAAGTGGACACTTCCTGTTCCTTGCAGGGGCCTTCTTTCCTTCTCTTTGCTTGCTTACTACAGCTTTGTGGTGAAAAGAGATTTCCCCATCACCATATTGCTCGTTTTACGAGAATTTAAGCCGCGATTACAAGACTGTTCCTTTATTTAACATCCTCACCTCTGGAGCCTCACCAAGTGTTGCCAAACAGGTCGCCTTGAATTTACTTAACGAAGAGTGTTAAGCTTAACACTGTACTATTTAAATTTTGACTTTATAGCTGTTTTAATGGCTTAATTTCTCTGGCCTACATAATGGTATTCTGCACCACCAGATTGTCCAGAATCGCGAATCACGCGTTAAAGTGTTTAGGATGGGTGTGAAGTGAAAGGGCGCTTGTCCAATTATTAACATTGGCAGACTTACAACGATCAAAGCAATGCAATGCATGCTGTCTTCACCTGATATTTACAGGAATCGCCACATGGAGGGTACCAATTTTCTAGACAATTTTGATGGTCACAGACAGAGAACTGGCGTTTCGTAATAAGCAATTCAAACAGATGACCGCCATCACCGACTGTGCGTACACTATGAGGGTAGAGTGGTAGCCTCCTTGATTCCATAGCGCATTCCATAATCAACCTTAAGTGTCCATCGACGAGGACGAGAGTCTCGTGATCCCACTTCTAGGCTGCGCAGCCTGTGTCTACGTAATCGTCATGCCCTGCAGTACTCGTCTTGTCTATATGAAAGCCTAAATGCGTGAGAGCGGTTGCAGTAAGGTGTTTTCAATCAGCACTGGCTATGCTTTGCTGCTATTTACATTAAACCAATATTCAAACGGAGCGAATCGGAAATTCCGTCATTTAGTTGTTTTAATATAATGCACGAAGGAATGTCATCTCAGACCTAGAAATTGGCTAGTTTGTTGCGTAAAATAGAAAGTTTAGATGATAGTGCACGTCTACAGTAATTCAATATGGTTTATGGCGTAAATAATGTACGTTCGAACGGATATAATGATAAAAAATAATATCAGATGCGTGTGCTGTGGAGGGTTATACGAGGACTGCCACGAAACTGTTAAAGCCTTTCTGAGAATGCCCGGCATCGGTGTTTGGAAGTATTTGAGCACGACTTCTGCTTCCTCACCTGTAATGACTAACACATTCCAAGGTAGATTGCAGTTGCCTGACGCGGAGCATAAGGCGGAACGAAGTGAATATAAGTTGTCAAGGGTGCACAGTTTCAACTTCGAAAGTGTACAAAAGCCACCTGTGCATAGAAAGCAATAGGATGACATTGAAATGGGCATAATAAAAATGTCGATCAGTAATAGCTGAAACGTTGCTTAAGTACAAGTGGTTATCTTTGCAAAATATCAACGTGATGGAAAATGCCGTTTCGGAGTCATCCTGTTAGCTTGTAAGTCTCAGCAGGTAAGTTCAGAATTGAGGTGCGTCAACATGGTGCGATGGGAAATTACAAAGTCCACGACTGTAAAGATTCTCGTGCTCCAACTCGATTTGTGATAAGCTTGCTTATGCTAGCATTTGAATGTTAATACATTGCAGATCCAGTAAAAGTATTTCAGTCGTGAATAGGTTTGAAAATTTTCAATAATTTCACTTTGCGCAGCTAGAAGAGGACTGTCAAAAGTTACACTTTCCCGAGCCTGAGGCACTGTGATGCTGTCTTAAAGGCTTAAGAATAACTTGTGCAGTAACATTTAAGGGAATTATGGCAAAACTGCCGTTGATGGCTTTTACCGCAATACTATTGACCAACTTGCCTGCTAGGAATTTCGATCATCTTGTTTATCGGACGCAGTGTTACACCTGCTTCTCCCACAAAACTAAACAGACGAAAACCTTGCAAGTGCATCTATGATGTGGAATTATCTATGTAGCCTACGCAGAACGAAGTAATGGCAACAAATAGTAGTCGATCTACCCACAAGGGATCAGATGCCACAGAAAGAGTGACAAGAAACGGGGTAGTAGGATTTGTCAAATCTGCAGTAAGATGTGTCATTACAGTGTATTTATTTGAGTTGCTTGCTTGGTCAAGTAAAGAACTCATTCGCTGCGGTGGTCTATTAATGTCTGTTCTGTAAAATCCCAGCAGACCTACTGCAGTTCCTACATTAGTTTTATCCGAGCTCACACGTCCTCGGGATGGATTTAAACATCGCTGAGTGATTCTAACGCACCCAACAAAAGTCAATATTTGTAAAATGACTGTGGTTCATTCGGTTTTACGCATTTCTGCGTCCGTAAATGAATTTAAGATGCTCGATCTAATACGTGGCTGCGACTTGAACACATAATGCTTGGAAGGGGGAACTCGAAACTACTCTGAGTGCTTGATTAGAATTATCAGAAGGCAATCTGGCATAAGGTGTTCCATCAGAGCATCGAATGTGGGTTATCAAGTTCTGCTATAACCGAAGCTCTTTTGTTAATAGAGCGTTGTGTTGCGGCTTGATTGCGTGACCAGTTAGACCATAGAATGATGAACTGACTCTGCTGATCCGCTCACGTTCAAGAGTAAGTATTGAGGTTCAACGAAATGCCACGATTAGCAAGCCCTAGGAGGCTGCGCACACTAAGGGAGTAAAAAGAAAGATGAAGTGTCTTTTATCGGCAACTTACATGAGTTACCGTTTGATTAGACGTAGACAAGTAGACAAGTTGTGGTCACTGTGTGTGAATCATTACAACCCTCAGCATAATGTCCATCAGTACTTCGAGTATGCTGATGTAGGGCGTTATCAATGGTGAATCGTACTTTCCTTGCAGTCTAAAATTAACCACTACAAGTTTGTGCATAACCACAATGAACCTAAACAATGTGCTAACGAGGCCCGCATTCAGAGCACGGCTTATTCGTACCTCCAAAGAACCGATGGCAGTGTTGATACCAAATGGACGGGATTTTTAAATTTAAGAAAACCCTTCGTTTTATAGTTGTCTCAATATTTGCGGAGGAAATCGAGGTAGTACATCTCCTCCACAATCATCAATATGATTTGGGCATTAAATTTTGCGTTGTCTTTAAAAACGAGAAAATCTTTGTTTTGCCTTAAAAATTTGCCACCGTACAACCAAGAAGGAAGCCAAATCCTGATTGCGTCCATTAACTGTCATTCGACTAGCAAGCAATCCCGTCTACAATGCGAGTTTGTTTTGAGATAAATAATGACACTCGTTTCTTTGATATAATAGCGTCAGATACAACTTTGTAATCGTGATTCAGTACACCATCAAAGCTTGTGGGTAGCAAAATGGCTATATAAGACCAAACTTCTTAAGTAGGTGAAACAACGAAGATGATAAAATTGCAGAAGAGAAAGCGTGGAAGGGTGGCACGTGTGCTTGGATAACCGTATGCTCCCTAAAGCTCTCTACAAAATGCGCAGGGTTCTTGCACCGACTTGCCGAGAATATCTGACAATAACGCCATGCGGTGTTTTAGCCCAGCTGGTAAACCATGCGAAACAAATTTGCATGCCTTAAGGCTGTCAGGATTAGCCCTCACCTTCGCCACCTTCAGAGGTGAGTTCTTCTACTTTACTGACAAATCTTCCAACTTCCTCACTGGTTAGACACTAAGCACCTGCCAGGGGGAGGCATAAATTCTACTCCACCACCTCATGGCTTGCCGCCGATTTGGATCAAATATTTGACAGCTCATTTGTAATAAAATTAAACATTTTGTCATGTGCTTTATTTGCGGGATTTGAAGTTTGCTGCCGCAGAGTTGGCAAAACAATACAGAAAGGACCATATACGCCACAGTGTATTTTGTGGAGTCCGAGACATGCAGAAAATCTGTCTAATGGGTTATTTATTGGCGATTAACTGACACCATAGGGTTGTGTGATGACACTATGATCCTTTAAGGATTATTAATTGCAGATTATTTTTGGTGCAAAGTCAATCTTATAAGAGGATTCAGTCAAATGCTTTTTTGGAATGACGCGAAATCGTTTAGGCGTTGTAGACAGGGAGGGACATTTTTTACTCACTACGGCATTTCTATGCAACATTAATACCTTTGTGTGCGACACTTACCTCATTATTTAGAAACGGTCTCTGTATTCATGTCAAAACTCATTCTCAATGCAACTTGCATCGTTTCATGTAATGCTAGTTTTTTTCAACACATTTTAACACTTAATCACTAAAGGATTGGGTCCGCCTTGGACAACGAATCAGGCTCTCGACATGCGTTCCTGCTACCACAACACAACTGCTCATTGTCAAAACAATTCTGCTTTCGTCAGGTTCTACATTGTTTTGACGTTCACTCCTTTGCATGCCTTGTCCTATCCCACGAAGTTGGACTCTTCCTTTCATCCAGAGGTTTAGGCAGCTCGCAGGCATTCGTCTTTAGTCTCCTCGACGGCTCCCATTAGCTACGATAGCGGCAAAGACGCAGTGTGAGACGAATACGAGGATAAAATTAGGCAGACTAAAGTCAGTTGGAAATGCTTTACACGACTTCCACATGGACTCTCTTAGGCATTGCCCATCCACAGTATTCACTATCAAATGTTGAATGGATGGTTGTAGCATGTTATTTCGTCCCGTTAAGCTTTTTGCGTAAAAATCTGAATTTTATAGACTCCTCTTAAATGTACCAGATGCCATAGAGCCGTTCTTTTGGAGTGCTCTCACCTTTATATAGCAGTAAATATTAAATCTCCTATCAAGCGAAACAATGGCGATTATGCTAAATTTGTAAAAAGGACGATGGGCTCATTGTCATATTGTAATTTGAATTCGCCTCATCAAAGATCTGGAGGTAAGCATTGAAGTTTGGGTAGCAGCTGTACAGATCGTGGCATTGCCTCCCGATCCAAAGTGCACATTATCCATGTCTTCACCAAATGCTTAACACAGAACGATTTTGTTGTCCCTCGATAAAATTAGTTTGCGGACGTCAAATGTGCTCATGCTATAAATCACTCAAATTACGAGTTCGATCTCGTGGAACAGCCCTTTGTGGACAAAGTAAATGAGCTGTCATCCAATGGAATTCTTCGCGTCCCTGCCATTGGCAATGATGGACTTGTATTTGGCAGACTCACCAATCCCGCTTACTGAGTGGATGTACTCCACGTGAGTGGTGTGGATCTTAATGACGACAAAGCTAGCTAGTATCAGAAGAAACAAGTTTTACTTGTCGTGCGTTAATTAGAGAAAAAGAGAAAGGGCAATGGGCAATGGAAAGATTCAAGTGGGTGTTGGTTGGCTGAGCAGCGTGATTGGTTAGTTTGACTCTTTACGGTGGATGCGAAACCCTCTCTAGAAGATATGCTGCCCAGTCTGTTGCAGGTGAATCCATCGTTTTGCTAATTAAGTGAGCTGCTCAAGTCGCTAGTGAAGTGGGATAGAATACGGATTGTTATCTTGACAATGGAAGGTGGCTTTGATTTGCTTTATTGCTACTTAAGGGAGAGCAAATCATTAGACCGACAACCGAATTAGCTCGCGACTACTATACAGACGATAGTTGCTAGACCGATCCTCCCTTTAATTCAAAAGGGGAAAGAATTTCTCTGATGCCTAACATGCCATTTGTTTCTGTTCTAGAGAGTACAAAATTTGCTTCGTCTTTACTCGGTTTTGTTTCTCATCCAATGCAATTGATTGTACTAACGTTCAAATCATTGCCTTACTTTCTTCCTTTGTGATTTTCCTCTCTTTAAAAAACGGATCAGCTAAATCCAAATGCAAGTATGTGGTGGAGTTACTTGAGTTTTGCAGAATCCATCCACCTCTAGTCCTTGAATCATCCTTCCCCTACTTTCTGCTTCAGTGTTTGGTGCGTATTCTGCCCATTCGGTTTCTAATCTCATGCCACTTACCCCTCACTTGTGATGTCAAGTGTACCAAAGTACTCATTCTCTCAATCAGTGGTTTGGTGAATACATAGGAGGCTTAGAAGGCTGACGACATTTATTTGGCCAGCTCATCGGAGTTGGCGTGATTAATACTTCCACAACAATCTTACCACACGATGGGATATAAAAGCTGCAGCTACCAAGTTCGCTAATTCATGGGCTATAATCTGAGAAATTTTCCACGTCAATCGGATGTATTGCGTCCATTTGAATAAATTATTTGTGCCCGTGCTAAATGAATTTCATGCATTGCCATCATACATGATGTATTTTGTCAACGGTAACTAACCATTTTTTAAGACCATCGTACTTTAACTTTCAGACGTAAATGCAAACCTCATTTCTAATTTTGTCGATTGATCTTATCGAGTTGATGTGTAGCTAATGCTACTAACTCAGGTGAGTAACAGAGTTAAGTAGCAGCAAAAGCGCTTCTAATTAAACAGACCAATTCCTAGCTTCGAATAACACTCGAACTGCAAAATTCTTCTTGCCTTTTTATCTCATACTGGTGAGTTTTTAGACAGAGTTTTAATTTGATATCACTTCTTAACAAGCATCAATCCACTGTGTATGAGACGAATGACTCCATCCTATTCAATCATCCATTAGAATTGGCCATAATTTGAGCAGAAGATTCGTTATATGCAGCGCTACTAGTCATTCGATTGCAATGATGAGACTGGCAAAGAGCCCTAAACACTGTCCTGCCATATAAGCAGTTTTGATGGCCTCGAATTCCGGTCATTGTTCACGTCAGTGGCTGAATGCCACTCCCGTCACTCTCCTTCCTACTATCAGGCAAAATCGCTTCTTACGCAATCATGTTTCAATTCCTTGAGTTATGCCGCTTTGCAAAGTTTGTCTTGTAAGTATGAATTATCATTTGCTTGAATGAAACAGCAATGAGGTCACTTCAATCACATGGATTGGAAGAGGAAGGAGTGCATCAATTCTACCACCAGAGCTATTCGGCAAGTACTGGAATGGAAGCCATCGTGTCCGTGAAAAGGAAAGTAGGAAAATTAAAACAGATGATTATTTAAGGAATTATGGGATGCAAAGCAATGCGATTTCTCGAGTTGCTAATGGGATGTAACACATATAACCGCAGAGTTCAGTAAACGTCCCGTTTCCACCTTCCTCATATTATTGAGGCAAAAGTGCTAGCTTATCTTATCTTAATATCAGGCCAAGGCACAAACTGATCCACGTAAACAACATCCACCCCAAGCAGCACTAATCCTTCTAACACAATGATGCCTACGCCTTCAATGCACTCACGCAATATTTTATCATCCTGTGCTGCAATTTAGAGTCATTCAAAGCTTGAATTTTCTTCCTATTGGTAAGGCATTACAATTTCATTCTTTATCTCTAATGAAATTAAGAAGGATGGAAATAGCGTAAGTGCTACAGCCCTTTATGCTAGCTTTTCAGCTTTCTCATGGCAACATTTCTCTTTCCCATATGTTGCGCATTGAATCAGTTTCAAACTATTTAGTAGGAACCGAATGAGGCGAACTTCACTTTAGCTACCTCGGTCTAACTATCACTTTGTTGCTTCAATTCTTTTGTTGGTTGCTTTAAAAATAAAAGCTTTGTTGCGAGCATACTTGCGTGAAATTCCATGTACTTCTGCACATAACACTTTCTGCTTGGGTAACCGCTTTGCTCGTCTTAATGCGACAAACGTTAAAATACGTTTAAATGTTAAAAACAGACTCAATTTCTTTGCAAGGTGAAAACTGCACGTAAGAATGAGATAAGGGAATGATATTAAACTCTTCCATGTAGTAACCCACCCGTCAAAAAAACCACAAAATGTAATATTAAAGGATTTTTATAAAACAGGAGAGCAACCACTCTGATCAACAGCCCAAATAAACTAGAGGAGACAAAACAGAGCTGTCTTCATCACCCCTCTGTCTATAAGCAGGTACGTCCGTACAAAGCCACATCTGCTATTGGCAACGAAGACGGCTTTGGGTTTGAACGAGAGAGGGACTGCCGCTGCAGACAACACCAGAAACGGTACGCGAGAAATAGAGGGATCATTTGATGACTGTTTTTGGATGTGTGAGATGCGTCCGGTGAACACGAATCCCGTGATGGGTCGTCAGGACTGCACGAGGCGCAAGAGTGCTCCAGAAACACATACCTCCAGCTTCTGTATACGCCTCAAGTGTTGCTAATGTAGGCTCTCGTTTACAGTCAGTGTGTTCGCCCAAATGGTTTAAAAACCAAAGAAAGTAAATATAGAGAACTTGCAGTACGATTTGTATAACTCACACTCACACTCACTATACGTATTTCCTTGGAGATGGAGGTAGCTTCAGAGAGGTCTACAGCTACCAATTCCCTTAATACGCCTGACAGACTCCAAGAATCGAGAACAGACAACTTCTGTATTTAATAAGTTTCCCTCCCACTTTTAATATGGAGTTCGCGAAACACTCAGCCGCCGTCATTTCCTACTGCCATGTGTGCAGCAGTGACTCTGACTCTGATCAAAGCAGCAGCAGCAGAGCGTAAATTAGGAGCAGTGAAAATAGTGCTAAGGCCCTCGGAACGCCACTCACGGCGACAACGACATCAGTAATCCACTCTGGCACGTGCTAGCACAATGGTAGTTGCTCCTTTAAAAGTGCCGTGTCGTGGACAAGGAAAGGAGCCGGAGCGCGTCCGCGACTGTCACTGAAACAAGGAAGAGTTGATGACACTGCCATCATAATCAATTTGGGAACCAAATTGTTCAGCAAATTTTTTATCCCAGAAGTCATTTTTTAAAGATACCAAAAAGTCACACCTAGCCAATTGCAATCCACGTAGCTATTCACTCTGTAAAATAAAATACGACTGTAATAGTAAAAAGAAAACGCATTTAACGCCGTCTACACTAGTAGAGACCCGTAGATGGGCACCGTCGGAATTCTCCACATAGGGTTGCTACCAAAAAGGTGAAGTAATGATAACCAAGACAAAAATTCGCAAAGAAAGTAGTTCACATGCACCTTCAGAACTGGGTTCGATTCTCAACCAGTAAATATTGAGTCATCAGTATTGCGAAGCCTCGTTGCAAAGATGTTCTAATCCCACCCCGAAGGGTAGGCTTCTGTCCAATCAGGATTAGTCTACAGAGATGTATTAAATTATGCCGGCCAATGAGAACAGGATGTACCTGCAACGTCTACACTCCTTCTGAATGTCGATGGATAGTCTTCGTGTCTTGACGCATTCCCACCGACCAGAGTTTTATGGTTCCGTCTGAACTATCCGATAGGATCCCTTATATATTGAGGCGAACCAGAAGGGCTTGCACATTGCACTACCGCTGGTCTCTTAAGTCACTCGATTTCTCCAGTTTTATAAGGACTCAATAAGTAAGTTTATTCTCGAGCTCTTTGAACACTTGTTTCCACTTTTTGCATCTGTTAATAGATCCCAATTCAAAGAACCTGCAGCACGTCATAACCAAATTTCTAGCGACAACATGCCTTCCCCACATTTCCCATTAAACTGTAATTTAGTTATTACTAAGGAGAGTTTTAACACACACGGAATGCCACTGATGTTATGCGTAAACATGATTCAAGACGTGAGTGGACCAATTGAAACAAGAAACGAGACCCAATGCTCGCGTGAAACGCGTACAATGCATAGAGTTGAGCTTGAGTTCACTAATGGGCTTCAAAAGCCAGCTTACTCCGTCAAGATGCAATAATGGAGGCCCAAAGTAGTTCCTTTCCCAATTCTGAGAGCCAAACAAATCACTTTAGCAAATCATGGCCTTTCTACCGTCTTGGACTTCTTCCTTGGCCCTCCTCTTGATCAAATTTCGGCATTAGGCATCCCAAGTTGGTCGGTGGTGTGAGAAAAACATCCACTAGCCACCCGCGCCAGTAACCGGGATTCTGTGCAACCGAGGCGATACCTGGCCCCAACCTCAGTAAACGCTTTTAGCGATTTCACTGAAATTGAAGTTTCGTTCTATGCGCAAACCGCATTGGGGAGACGAGAGATTAGTCTCGTTATCACATGTCTCCATCGCTAGTTGCAGAAGCACAGACCCAAGAGCAACGTGTAGTGAGGATTCTCTCTTTTACGAACTACCTTAATCACAGGACACACTGTGTACTCTGTAGATAACTATGTGCTACAACAGGATGCGATCCTACAAAGGCGCACCACCGGTTGGCCATAAAGATAAAGTCAACGCACTAGCAAAGGAAAGAAAGTCACCCAGCGGCATAGTTCAAGGCAACGCACAAGGGTAGCAACAGCGACGGCGCTAAAAGACAAGAGGCAACGCAATACTAACGTTTCTTGCAAGGTATCCTTTAGGCAAGAGGCGGAATGACAACTTGAATAAAACCATCTAAGCCACCGTAACCAAACTCAGCAGTCCACCAAGCAAAGCACTGCATCTGTTTTGCAGTCTGCTTTCTATAAAATGCGGTTTAAATGGCACTCCAAAGACGAGCCAGAACAACAGAAATTAAAGCTGAAGCATAAATGTGGACACAAATGCTTAAAACGTTTGAGGATAAAATATAACAATTAAATTTCATCATGGTTTAACTTACTGCCATTCGGCGTTTTCAGGATAAGTTGTCTCTTTATTTAAAAAAAAGTAAAATAACTTCAAAAGAGAACTGTAAGCAATTTTGAGAAAAACAAGACATTTTCTTGGAAAGTGGAGCAGGAGGACCTCACCCTTCCAAAGACCATGTGCACATTGAGGAGTGACTCGAGATCGCAAAGTTTAACATTCATCCCTACCTCAGGGGCAAAGAATATTCCTTATCCTTTGCGCTCCGTCCCAAGATTTGGCCATGGCTGCAATAGAAGCCGGGCTCTTCCGCGACTCCAACATTGGCCAGTGCTGCGAGACCTTAGCCCATCACCTCATCAATTAGAAAGGACAGCACCTTGTTGGAGACATTTCCGCCGTTGCCAAAAGCCTGGCAAAGAGGATGAGGAATGCACTGAAAACCTTCAGCGCACCGCTTGAAAGGGTCGCTAATTGGGTGGCCGCGCATTTCAGAGACGGAGTCCGACCGCCCATTATGGTTGAGAAAGTCTATGCCAAAATTAATAACAAGCTCAGTCAGGAACTCCACGTGTCATCGTTCTCCCAGACGTCCAGCAAATGGTCAAACCCTACAACTCCACGACGGGCTATCCCACGCCACATTTTAAGATTTGGTGAGCAGACCTCTTTCTTCTGTAGACGCTCGAATTGATCCCATTCTTTTATTCCAGTCCCTGGTAAACTAGAAGAACGCTTAAGCAGCTTCCTCTTGACTTGGTGGGGAACAACAAATAAAGAGACGTCGATTAAAGTCTGCACAAGGAAGGAAACCCGAACAGCGAAATCCATTTTGGGCCTGGCACTAGTTTGGGATGTGATACTTGATGCTAATTTTCTTCGTAATGCTAAAACGGTCCTGGATTTTGTGGAAGGCATATATTGCACCCAGCAAAGCTATGAAGCCAACAAAGTTGTTTCACAATCTGAATTAGACGCAGACCACATCTGCAGCACTCTTTTTGAAGCAGCAGCTCTCCTCATGAACAATTCCGACTACCTTTGCTCACAGTTGACTCGTCATCGGTAACGAGAAGCAAGAACTTTGCGCATTCCTCATCAAGTACGTGAAAATGTTCTCACGACCAGTCGCGAAACTGGGACGAACAAACATTGTCAAGCATACGATTGATATCGACAAAGGTGAGTGGAAGGTGAGAACATGCGTTGGAACTTTTTCAAGAGATGTGAAATGACTTGATTACGCTGTCCGTGAAGAAAATGAAACCTTCCGGGAGCGTGGAAAAGTAGAAGGGCCGAGTACTTTGCACCCCCGAAAACAAGTTCAAAACGCCCTGTCATATGCTCATCGCTTGCTCCTCGGAAAGCAGTCGCCCAACTAACGTGACGCCTCCAAGATGTAGAAACACTTTTTCAGTCAAATCGCTCCTTGTTCCACCACTAAACTGACTTTATTATTAATGGCCAACTTGATTAGCAGGAAACCGTGTTAGGCCTTGCAAATAAAGGAGAAACGCTTGACCACTACTCAGACACCCAGCAGCATCATTGACTGTTAAGCAAGTGTAAATGCGTAGGGTCTAAGACGATATCTCCAAAACCACACCGTGTCACCGACTACAGACAATACAGCGCTTTTTAGGAGCCTCTTACCTCATTTTCCAGTTAATTTAGTGGCCCATTAATAAACTTTATTCATATTGTTTTGCTGCATGGTAATAGAGCATTGGCAGCAGTGAAACAGGCAACGTCTGACTGCATTTTCGTGTCCAAAGCTCATTGCACTACTCAGAGTGCATAAGTAGCAGCTTCACTGCTGTCAATGCTAGCACAGTCTCCAACAGAAAGCAATTTGCTCGCATTCTTGCACACCTTTTCATGATTTACTGACGAGTTATGGCAGGCGGTGGAGCCAGCTCATGCCTCACCTAAACAGGCGATTATATAGCTTATCTCAAAGGCGCCAAACAGCAAACAGCTTACAACGAACGTTGTCTTTGCAAGGACAAAAGTGGTAGTTGGTTTCTAGACTTGCCAGGTCTGAGACCACATAATCGGACTCAGCTGTGTACGCTTTGAGTAGGACCACGTAGTTCGCTACGCTGACTCACCTTCAATCGCCCCTGACCTCGAAAGTACACAACCTAACAACAATTGCAGTCACGTTCGCTAAGCAACGTGATGCAATGCCACCTTTTTACCCGAAGGCACAGCTGCACAAACGGGATTCAAACCCGACCTCACCATGTTGGTACCAGGTGTGTCACGCAACATCTACATGCGTCTCTAGCTGAAATCGCGCACCTATCAGCATTCAATGCCGAGGTATTTAAACTGCAACCATCACCTCTGCCTTCTCCCTCACCTCGCCTACACCCACATTCTACGAGGGCATGTAGACTCACCATTGGCGCCGTCTTCCAAGTAACGACGAGAAATCGACATTGAAAATGAATTCACGAGCTCTCCCTTGTTCACAGCACAGCGTTAATGTTTAATGAGGAGAACGGATAAAAGCACGCTAACTTCGACTAAAGGTGGGCAAACAAATTTATCAGCGTCAAATCTAACGTCGTGAAAACTGGCTGACATCAACCCACCACCATTCCCCCACGCCTCGACAACCACAGTCATCTTTTC
This sequence comes from Taenia hydatigena, assembly GCA_036345935.2. Lineage (NCBI taxonomy): Eukaryota > Metazoa > Platyhelminthes > Cestoda > Cyclophyllidea > Taeniidae > Taenia > Taenia hydatigena. The sequence continues at coordinate 15,033,174 of JADWOT020000002.1, read as the reverse complement.
CGTCCCCCGTGCATAAGTCATGCATGCATTCGAATGAGCTCAACCGCATGTGTTGACGATCCCAACACCTCGCCAATATCACTCACCATTGAGGACACTGCGATAACAACCAAAACAAGCCCACGCGATTACCTTAAATTCGACTCCTTTCATCTTTAATGATGAAATATGGCGAATTCAACTCACAATGCGCAAGTCCGCCAAACCCAAGTCCCAACTCACAACCCCACGAAAACTGCAACACTGCAAAAGCGCAACACATTTAGTCGCCGAACATCACTGTTCAAGACAGTCTCCACCACGTCTACTCCAATTTCGATTCCACAGTACTATCGCTTCCATCAAGCTCGCCTTCCACTCCACTCCGGCCTGCTTCTTCTTTACTCTTCAAGCCTTCCTTTGCTTCCTCTGCTTCGCTTTCAAGCACAGAGTGGACATGAGCCACAGGAGAGATAATCAACCCAGCACCAAAGAGATCCCTGGCCACCTGCATCTAAGATTGAGGAAGATAAGCACTAACCGAATCCAATCACTCACCTTATCATTTGTATTGTCTCCAGGTAGGTCGCAGACCCTTATTTCACTGGGGTAAATAGCAATCAGCCACTCAACCATTGCAAGAAACTAAACAAGAAGAGAGAATAGAAGTAACGTCTTAAATCCCAAACGCCTACCCTTCGCGGCATATCAAAATAAGCCGGATACGGAGAATTGCAGAGACTGTGGTAGATACAAAAGAAATCACTATCACGTTTTATTCTATCTAGACTTAGTATAGAGCGACGAGTGAGACGAATGATGGTCTCGAGTTCCAGCTCCCGCTTAAACTTGGCACAGCCTTTACCACGCGGATGGAGAAGACGTCCTATCTGCGCTTCTGCATTCCCATCAAGCCCGCGGTCCAAGAAGTTGGAATCATCCTAAATTGGCCCGAAGGAAGCCGCGTGTCCCGACTTCTCACCTTAAAGGCAATAGCGACCATGTAAATTCACTGCACACGTACGCCAATTTATCCCAATCCCCATCCCCTCCAACCACACCTCTATCGTCCACCTTCCACTCCAAGGTAACAAGGTTAATGATGGACAGCAGGGCTTTGCTCTACCTTTACTCCATAATTCAATCGCTCCACTACCTAGCAAGTTACCATCGTGAGAGGAAAAGATGACATTCAAGGATAAAAACGCCATCACAAACTAGCGTGGATAAGAAGACCTAGGTGGAGGAGAGTCCCCATGCATCCTATTTTAGCATACACAACCCATGTTCTACACACTAATGAAGCTACTCCCAATCGCACACAGGGTAGCTCCCCTTCTCACTAGGACGACAAACCTGCCATCACGTTGTCGCCGTCGAAGATGTCGTCTGCAACGCTCCGCCTAGCAAACACCATGACACTATCATCAAACCTCACTCACAATACTGCCAACAACAGAACAGAACCTCCAAAGTGCACACAAATAATCGTCAAATGCAACAATTTCAAACTGAAAAGATCAAGTGATGAAACAAGACCACTCGTTAGCCACAATGGTGAGCGCACCGCAACAGAACAGCATCCACCGTAAATCAGACAGAAACACTTCTATTGCCACTCCGCTGTCAACAACAGGACCGCCTTTTCTCATGCCTCGAGCATCCTCGCCCTCAATAAGCTACGCGAATATTCCACGCGGAAAGCTCAAATTGTCAAGACTCAGAGACGAGCTACGATAATCGTTTCTTCAGTGCTCAAACACTTCGACCATTCGAAGATGCTGAATGCACTCACGAGAGTAAGAAGAACAAACACCAATAATATGAACAACCTGTCCGCTTTGCATGACCTCAACAACTCAATCGACCCCACTCGCATCAGTCACTCATTCTCACACACACCTACGTTCTGAATTCAACGCGAGCAATAAAGTGCAGACATTAGTCGAATAAAACCAAGGCCTGGCCAACGCACAAACCAAGCACAACTCACTGCAATCCAATTTCACAGCCGTCAACTGTTTCATAAATTGCTTTCTCAATTCTTCAGCCTTAAAGCCAACCTCGTACTTCTTGCTCCACGTACACACGCCATCCACACCCTTCAACCACTTGCGCAAAACAAATTCCACTCCCTCCTCCGCGTTCCAATCCTACACAAGCGTCATCGTCAACAACAGCCACAACTACCCAACTTACTATGTAGAGAATATCAGCTGCATTCTTTGGACTATTGTGCGTAGATAGCAGCAGTTCACGAAATAGACTACTTGCCTTAATCTTCGGCTCTTTCAATCCCACACTCTAAAAGGATAAGGTATGAGTAAAACGGGGCGTACTTTAAGAAGGCGTTCCCCACATTCCTCAACCAATGCGGGAGCACGGCTTATGATGCACATAGCAATAGCATGGGATGTCCCGCAACCGAAGAGCTTTGCGCGGTGCTTGAACTCATGGGGAATGTACACTACATCACCAGATGCAAAAACCCCCTTCAGCTCACTCTCCGCTTCCGCATTTCTCAGCGAATAGACGCTGATTTCGAGGCAGCCCTTCATTACCATAATAAATATATCACCAGGTAGGGTAACGCGGAATTTGGCAAGATTGACGAGAGGCCCGATGAATTCCTTATTTACGAAAGTAACAACTGAGTATAGGGGGCCGTTGATGACCTCCTCAAGGAAGCCCAGGTGCACCGCAAGATTGTTATCGAAACGCTCTGGGAGGAGGATTCGAAGACTTGAACCCATCTACAAAGGGATGAGGTGAGGAAGAAAGACTTGATAACCAGAACATTCCACTAAATGACATGAAAGGGAGTAAACATCAATAAGTGCCCTCCTGCATGGGGTTGGTTAACCTCTCCTCCCCTGTCTGCTGTGGATTCATGGGAGACATTCGGGTTGGTCAAAGCAAACAGCAGCACTAATTGAGAAACTTCGCTGATTGAGATTAAGGATCAACTTTTGCCTGTTAGTCAAAATAACAAACAATTATAATGAGCTAAATAAGTATCCTCATGGTGGAATGAGAAAAGATACTCAATGTAGTACACGGAAATAGAGCATTCCCCATCAATCATGACACGGCAGCACGAAATCCCACAATTTTATCAGATGAGGTCGCAGCTGCACCCCTATGGGGTTCCTCGACCTCAGACACGAATTAGTTTGCATTTGTGAAACACGCCAGGACAAATCACCCATTTCAGGACTACAAAGTGCGACAATCATCCCCATTTCTATCCATATCATAAAAGAACTTTCTTCTGCCAATACTACTGACCGAGCATTAAACCACTAAACATTTCGATGTCATTTACGAAGCCGGCTGCAAGCCACATTCCAAGATAGTGCACTCCCACGCCAATACAAGTCCGAGAAATAGAAATAAAGGATTTCAAACAATCGCCAGTGCCGTGACTAGTCGCCAAATTTCGAGAACGCGAATAGCAAAACATCAAGGTAACTTATCTCTTGTGAGGGGCAAAATGCACCCAAAGACGCACAAAACCTGGTTTCCGATGGATTTTAGCAAAACCAAACACACTTCAGCGGATCCCAGTCAACCATCAACCCTCGTGCACTGAGGACATGCCATAGCACCACCACCACCTATAGTCCAACCAAATCACTTCCACCGAGCATAGCGTTCATGAACGCAAAAGGAGTGTCAAAAACAGCTCACCCTAAATTCATTCCAAACAACCGATCGGTAGGCCCGACACGGATTGTATACTTTGCTCTTGGCACCCGGGGCCGGAATAACGTCCACGTCGTATCGAAACCGCAGCTCTTCTCTAGCAATCAACCTGTCCATCATTTGAACAGGGAAAATGCAATTAAAGCCTTGACCGGCATCTCCACACGAAGAGCTCATCTGCTTCAGGCCATAGTAATTACTACAACCAAAGATCAGAACTGATAGATACCCACTGTAGGAAGTCCACAAACGAAACTCCACCAAGAATAACCCGCATCACAGTCTCTCCCGCGGCAAGAGCATTAACAGCTCTGTCACCAACAACACACGGCAAATGAAGGGAAGACGCTTCCTCCGATTCCACTAGCCCGGCATTCAGTTCGCGGTCGCCCAACTCCGATGCCGAGTTCGACTCCACCGCCACGCAATCGTCTACGGCTAGGAAAGAAGATGCAGAGAGCTTAATTATTTCCAGAGAGGCAAATTAGGGCATTTTAGGTCCTGATCGATTTACCTGTTTTTTTACAAATTCGCTTCCTCTTCTTCTGTTCCTCCGTAACAGCTGACAGTTGTGGTTTGACGTCCACGTTCCCAGCAAGTATCTCGACCATTTTAAGGACTTCCTGGTAAATTGCCTTTTGCTCTGCGTTCTGAGAAATAATTACACCATATAAATAATAAAGGCATTGCAAAGCTCGGTTATCTTGCCTAGCCTTGGGCTAGCTGAAAAATGGCAAGATAAACGCACCCTTCTCTTCTCCTTCCTCAGCCTACGAAACTCGAATGAGAAGAGCCCCGAAATCCTCGAGGCGACCTCGCACTCCCGCTTGAATAGCGTGCAGACGAAACGACTGATTTGAAGTCGAATGTCCTTTAAAACAAGGTCAACTCAACAAAACTGCATATGTACTGTTAAAAGCTAATTGCGAATTAACGATGCACAAACTCAACAAATAATTCGCCTGAATCGAGTACTCTTAATTTTTGAAGTTGTTACCGAATAAAAGGTTACGTTGTGCGGAATCTTTACAGGTTCAACCTAATCTGTTGTAGTTTGTGCGATTTCCCTCCATATTTTCGACTGTTGTGCATATAGAAGTGCGAGACTTGCAGCATTAGCTCAGATAACATATTACATTTTTTAATATTTGTCCGAATCTGTGCTACATTAATAGCATCTCTACAGACTCCCGTAACATTGTCATCCACCTCCTCGCCTTTATTATCAACCCTGATACGAGAAAAATAAAACGTCTTGCGATCCGCTTAATGTCTTAGGTGAAAGGGAATCGGCACAATCCTAATGAGGACTAGGAGTGTGGCATCTCCTAACGTTGGGGTATCGACGTTTTCGAACCCACAGCTCAAGTTATAATCCCACTTCTCGCCAAAAAAATACTTTTCAAGGAAGGTAATATCTCCTAGCCTCCTCTTCCTCCCCCTCCCTTCAAGCACTGACCCCGATGCCATCCTTACGAATTGCATGTAAATACCCTGTCGGCTGATTTTCTTTCTCCAATTTGTGCGCACTCCTCATACTTGTGTCCGACCGGCAGAGCACCTTCGCAGGGTCGTATCATATCAAGGTGGACGGTCATTACTAGGCATTGAGTTCTACGCTGCAGATGAGGCAGTGTGTAGATGAGAATACCAACACTACGCGGAACGCAACGTTGCTCCAAGGTTGACAGAAGTTGCCGTGAGTTCCAGGTGGGGCGATCGACCTGCATATGTGTGCAAGCTCTCACACTTTGCCTGTGTTGTTATTTCTTTTGTCCAGTATAAGATATCCGTAGGTGTCTCTGTGCGATGTGGAAAAGTTTTCTTATGCCTTCTTTCAGATGCAGCACACACTCAGGATCATCATCGGTCGCTACCTCCATAGTTGGTAGAAAGACATCGTAAGGCACTCTCATTTTGCGACCTGCAAGCATATTGAACAATGAAACACCTTCGTAAAGGTCCTTAATAGTGCGATAGGAGTGCGACTCGTCCTTGAGCATTTGCACGCTTCAGTAAGACTTGGCTATCGAAGTTATGGGCCGATTCGGATACTCCGTGCAGACAAATTTTTGCTGATTGAAGAAAGCTGAAGAGGCCGATTCAAAATCTTGCGACTTCATGGTAGCATCAAGTGAACATCCCCAGTCACTTCTAAACACATTCGATTTCACTGTTCAGACTCCTCTTCTTTTCCTACCCTATCGCCTCCTTCTGCGTGACGTAGTCCTGTGGAAGAGGTCCCAGTGTTCTCGTCTAGCACGAAATTAGAACAAATCTACCGCCTTTTGCCTAATGCGGCATTTAAAACAACCTAATGAGAAGTAGCCATAGCGACGAAATACACGACTGTCTCATGCTTCTGTGCGCAAGGCAGCTAGTCGGAGAATTTCCATTCTGACAAAGACTGCCCATTATTTATCCGAATGGGTTCCCCATCGGACATAGCATTATGGTGTTCCAAATGGAATAACCACCTTAGTTGTATCAGCTTCTTTTGCCCGTAGACGACTTTGGTAATATACCACTCATTAGGTCCGTGCAAACGAAAGAAAATTTTAACCTGTGCGCTTTCCTTAAGTGAGTCAAATGATGGCTAGAATCGTTGATTAAGAAGAAAGGGGCGTTGGCGAGTTGCAAAAAAAGGCAACCAAGAGACTCTCACAGCGCATGTTGCATGCTAACGGATCCAATGCACATTTTAGGCCACGAATAATGTGGTACACGAAAAAGTAACACCTTCCGAAGCCACATGTCATGAATGCAACACAGTTAAACATGAGAGTTATGTAATTAACACACAGATAAGTCGAGGTCAATGAGGCGTAACCAGGTCGACCAATTAGACTTCTGTATAAGAGCTTAAATCTACCTCCATGAGGGCCTAAAAAACGAGCGCGCCAAAACCAAAAAGCATCGCTTATCAGTAATGAGCTCGCTGAGCACCCTTGTCATTGTCTTCAGCTGTCCCTTAGAGTTGGTAGCTGTGGTTAATCGGAACAAATCACGCTTCCGCGGTGTCAGTCATCCATGTGCCACTTCGGTGCAAGTACTGGCTAGGGCTGTCGAGGCGGCACTTGCAACTACAACTTTTGGGATTCATTTCGCCATGATTTCCACAACTCTACCCTTCCGCAGAATGAAATGCAGAAGATGTGGAGCAGTGAGTCGTGATGGGCAGGGTTGTTGCAGTGGAGACTGCGGCTACTGCAGTGGATGTGAAAATGGAAAGCACGAGGACTTTTGCGACTTGACGCAGTGTCGAGCTAATGACTGCTTCACTGGTGGCAACCGCCAAGTTGTCTGCCATAATGGCGTTTGCCATTGTGCAAGCTCTACTAATCCACAAGGATCACACACCCCGAGCCTAGGTAGGAAAATGCGACCCCTAGACATTGTTATGACCATATTCCTTACACTATTTACACATGTCTTATTCATCCACTCTGTATCTACGACATTCTGATTACTCTACATCACCTCAGATTTATTGCCCACATCAAAATTTCCCAACCGCTTCCCAGTTTTATTCCACAACAAGGAATTTATTGTTGTTTTCTAGCATCCCTATTCTTGAGACTTATTTCCTTTTTACTAACTACATTTCCGTTGCTGTCGCGACCCATCAGCGTGGTATTATGATGTTCTCAAGGTCTTTGCTGTCCTCGCCTTGCGAGGCAAAACCTCTCCACTCTGAAGCACTGCGAAGCAACATCTTGAGATGCTTGAACTAGATGCCTCGTAATCCACATTTACATGTCTCCAGATCCCACAACAATGCAACGCCACGTGTTTATTTTAGAAGTAATTTGCCCAAAACTCAACCACACGCAAATGATGAAGCTAATTTTTTTAAACAAAACTGTCCATTAGCCTTGCTATCACAAAACTTGGACTACAAAAGCCCACTATTGCTCACATAGCTGCTGCCTTCACTTTACTTTCATCATGACAAGTCTGACCTTTATGAAAGTGCGTTCCAGGTTATTTCTGACTTGATATTTCTGCCACATGCTTGTATCACAATGCGCAACTGTCAGCACCACTTTGTTCAAAGACCAATGTTGACAAGTGCAGGGAAGTATCAATGCCATGCCAGCACGGCAGGTGAAAGGCCAGCAGACCAACATAGATTTGGGCAAAGGCAAAAGATACAAAGGACTGCAGACACATCAACAGATGTTATCGAAAGGCGTTCAACAAACAGATCATCCACCGAAATCTCTATTCCATCCGGCTAGTTCTGTCAGCACATCATTCAACTCCAGTAGTGGTACTAGCTGCCACGTTGGCTTAAGGGAACCGTGTGCTGGAATGACAACACAACCACATTTCCAGCCGCCCTGCAGAGGGGATGGTGGTACGACATTAATCAAGCGGTATGCGGCCTTCCTTCGTTCCCGCCTACTTGGCATACATGCCCCTGCACAAAGTGGTTTTGGTCGTCTCGTCCTCTTCTTTTCACAAACACCCCCTTCCGCCTCTCACCCACCAGTTACACATTCTGCACCTTCTAAAGCCATTCTCAAGGCTAAGTGACAGCATGCCACTCCTCCTAAAGACTCATGACACCTCCGACAGTAAGCAATCTACTTTAAAATGCACCCATCACCTGGGCAGCCAACAATTAACTGCAACCCAATAAAGCAATAGCAGTTTTACACCTCCTGAAGCAAAGTATGCCGCACCTGTCACATAGCCATGCAAATGGGCCACAGCTAGCGAACCTTCAATCCACAACAGAGCATCTCTATCACCAATTCATACATACGTACTGCAGCCTTCTCAGCATTTCCCTCCCCTCTGAAGGCGAAAGCGGACATCATACTCGGGTTGAATATATACGCGTGCATTCAACATACCACTCTCAAAAGGTACGACGATGACGCAATTAAGTGACCTCATCACCAAAATCCGTCGTTCAACAATCCACCAACGCATAACAGTCCACTTTGCCTTGTCTGGCGCCATCTCCCGTGCTCTCCTCGGTAAGACTAACTGCGTCGTCAGTCTCCTCGTCTCCCATGCTGCAAGCCAATCCCGTATGGGATAGGGAGAAAATTCGCCAACCATCACGCATTTCCATCATCAGTAGAGGAAACATTGATCTAAAAGCGATTAGTTAAACTCCTGTCAACGATGCGGCATCACAACAACTATGGTCACAGTAATTAAGCTCTGATATGGCTATCAGTCTAAAATCCACTGTCACAATGCAAGCATTGAAAGGCAAGCGAAACTACATGTCTCAGACAGCGGAAATACGCTCGCTACCATCAAGTGACAGATCGACGTTTCTCGTATTAATTAATCACACTCGGGCAATAGGTGGTCGTCCCAATCACTGCAACGCCCACATGTGGGCGTCATTAAAAACAAACCCTGGATACGCGTCGACAACTCGTATCGAATATGACAATGGGTCGTAACAGATAACAATGCATACACATCAAAGCATCATAACTACACTCCCAATTGCTCCATACCTACTTCATATCGGCATCACCTCATGTCATAGTGGCAAAAGCGACAACATCCAAACATCTTAGCTTTAGCAAACGAGCAAAACCAATCATTGTAAGAAGATGATAGCATCTGATCAACTTATCTAACATGCTTACCAAGTTACAGGTTCGCTCTTTTATCGTTCTTGCGTGGCACTCACACCGCACTCATTGCTCATAAGACCGCATCCACACTGAAGAAGGTAACTTTCCGTATTTTCAATCAATCGAATAACTGCGACCCCACAGCCATCGACGACGACATCCATATTCCCCCTTGCCATTGCCACCGACGCCGAAGATGGGTGTTGTTGGCAGTCTGATGAGTCTGCGATGTAGTTAAAAAACGACCCATCATCATCCACCATCCCCACATTCTCATCAAATCAATGAGCACACCAAAAAAGCCAACAGCAGCCCAATTAAAAAAGGCATCGCAAAACATGGAAGGTAGATTATTACACCAAACGATGCTGTCGAAACAAGTCAATGTGCTATTGAGTAACATCTCGTCTACGCGTTCCAACACAGTGGCAGAGCATCTGCACTCAAGGACCATAGAAGAATGACCACCAGTAGCGTAGTCAATGTAGACGGGCTTCGTCTCACCCCCTATGGCCAGTGGGCAAGAATACATGCGCTTGCAATTTACTGCAGTGCAAATCGCCACCTCACACACCGATCTCCCATCCCATCACAAACGCTACCACATCAAGAGCAGCCACGCACCACCCGAGGCTGAATCTACTCAATGTTTTATCTGATAACTAAACATCGTACCAGCTGGTTCTTCATTCTTCTTCGCGCTGCATATTCAGCCAGCTCCCTTCCTCCTGTCTGCTCACTTCCCACAGCATATGCCATCGCTTCTCCACCACATCCTACCACATCAATACCTGTCCAATTACGCCATACTTGTAGGAGCCAAGACCAGTGGGCCAGTAGATATTCCATCCCCGCTGCAGCCTCTAACAATCTGCAATAAAGGAATGAAAGCACCACATCTATGCACATCTGTTTAACCACTTTGTGTTTACCAACTTGCCACGCATGGCTTAACATTCAATGAGTCCCGGTTTCACAAGTGCATTGTCTATAACTCGTTTCAAATTATCCTGTTAACGTCCCGTTAAAACTAACCCAACTAAAAATGTGACTAGGAATTTAAAGCTACTTAATCCCAATGCACAAGTTCCGCTAAAGCCCTTCAGACATACAATTTCATTTCCCCTAGATCTAGTCCTTTGTGCCTGGCTCAGAACCGGACACCAAGTCATGTCGAAGCTGAACCCACGACCAAGTGGCTACTTATATCTTGCAAATGCGCTGTATTAAGGAAGGGTCAATACAACTAGGGACTCACGTTTCGACCAATGATGTAGATCTTAATGAGTAATTCCAATGCGAAGTGCCCAACAAGCGCAATTCACCTTTTGCTATGCACCAGTTATAAAAAGATTTGGCGACCTAGGGCAAAAGCAAAATACTGATCAAAAACGCGTACATTAAAACATTAACGCATAAAAGGGAATGATGACAATTCGTAAATTGAGACTCATTCTCACTTGGGCAACGTTCGAAGTAATGTTAGTGTTAGTCGATAGTGACTCCACAGTTATGACAAACGCTCCACCGAGGGAAGCAAACTTCCGTCGGATTCAGGGTCTCCAATGCCCTTAGCAAGAAGAAAAGCGAAATGATAGATACATCTCCAACTACCTTCAACAAATTATGCTACATTTGTTAAAATTTACTGTCAGTAAGAAACAGACCACTTAAAACACCATCGCAGCGATCTTGATTAATCGCTTAAACCACGTTGCAGCATAAAAATTTACCGCAATTTCGCATTACATCTAACAGTAACTTAATCTTTTCCTTCGCGATTAACTTGGCGAATATGCGCGTGCAGAGTCGAATAAGTGAGTACATGTACATAAATAAATGCTTCTCAAAACGACTGAAAATAACGCAACAACTTAGCGGACTCTCAACTTCTTCCACAAATCCAGCTCCGCTAATAACTAGCAAAAAGTCACCGCGATAAAAATAACAAACCATTCAATTCGAATAGTAATATCATTCTCCGAAGTACCTGACCAACCCATACGACAAATTAGACCAATAAAAAGTGGTTCTCTATAAAGTGTCATAAACCAACCATGAAACACTCGTAAGCCGAGCCGTGATAATATCGAACTTAGCAATGCATTGGAACACAAGTGGCACATTTAAGCACAAAATGACAGCCCCCTCGTGCTTAATTTATTTTAAATCATTGTTGAATTCGAGCGATTAATAGCATCACTTTGACGCACTATAGTACAATCACTAGCACAGTTAATCCTGCGTACATTTTAGTGACCCTATCAATAGATGAATCAACTGACTTTCTTCATTCGCTCTCTGGGTCCTGTTGTAACACAGAATTTGTTTTCATCAACAGCTAAAAAGACTAAGGTGAAGAAGCGAGCATTTAACGCTAATAATGGTTGCTGCTGAAATGCTTGAGTACAACTAGCATTTTTTTTTCAAGCCAATGTAATTCTACCCAAAATTTTGGTTAGCTGTAATCTTAAGGTTGATAGCAATGCCTATTTCCAAAGTTGGCTTTTTGCATAGCGAATAGCCTTTGCATATACCCGGCGATATACATGAAACTTGAGATTTGTCATGATTGTGATTGCTGTTCGTGATTTGCACTTTGCTTTGAAGGAAGTGGATGTGTGAGTATCCATTATAAAGTCTTATTTGTTTACTTTGTGTACGTCTAGAAGTATGGCTTGGCTTGGAGGGGTGGTTAGGGATTTCTGGCTTGCTGCAATCATAGTTTCTGTATTGCCTGTGGTGGCATGCTCGAATTCTGTTGTCCACTTTAGTCTGATAATAGTATCGACAATGTCCTTCTTGACGTAGGTGACTTATCGCGGTATGGTTAAGATTGCTTATTTTGATGGGTGCAAGTTTTTTAAATTAAGACAAAGGTTGAGGGTTCGGATTTTCTTTTTGGTTATGCATCTCATTTGTATGCCTGAAGTAACCTGTCGAACTGTTCCAGATGATTTTAGGGTAGCGTTTTAGGTTCAATGAGAATTGTTTTGGGAGGCCATAAAGTTGAGACGATGAAATCCTAACCTTGCTTTTTAATGCTACAGGTACGGGCAAATCTGTCGGGAAGAACTGACAAATGATACAACAATTGCGGAATGTAGCCCCCTGTGTCTTGATTTGGCTTATAGCGCATCAGTGAATTCAAAAATGTGAATTTTCAGTAATTCTAGCATTTAAGCGTGGAGGTTCGCTTAAAAGAAAATGGTTTATGATGCCTCCCTTCCTATGGTCCAGCCCAGATAACTATTGTTGACTTTGATGAAAAGTAAGGGCGGGCACTCACGTGCTAACTTCGGTTAATAAACCTAGAAGTTTAGTTTTTTTTCGCTGGCTCTAAATGGGCTTTAATACAACTCACACATCTTTTCATTGATTGTAAGAACATACTAGTGGAAGTATTCTATTGTTGGGGTTAGAGGGGATGCATTATGATTTAGTCATCAAAGTGCCGAAGCGTCATCTTGTACTTGATTTCCGCTCTGCTATCTGATTTAAGCTTTTTATTGTAGGAACTTCATTTCGGTCTAGGTAAATCTCATGCGGTTGGTCAATGCTAAGACAGAGGCGGAAGTATTTCTTCGTGAGAGCACTTTCTTCATCTCCTGTAAAGGCCTTCGCTCCCCGTTTCTCAGCTGCAAGGGTCAGTGAGGACGTCCACTCTGTACGATGCAGTCATTGGAGGGTTGAAAGTGTGTGCGCTCCTTCATCGTCCATATTGACAGTATGCAATTCATTCGACGCTCTTTGCATGGGGCAGCGAACCACAGTCCCATGGCAACAAGTACGTGCGTGGAAGCGAACGATCAAAAGGCTCTCGAGGAAGTAAGTGTAGGGGTAGGAGATTGATTAAAGAGGAGATGGTGTGGGACAAACTAAAGAGACAGTTCAAAGGTAGAAATGGAAGGTGTTTGGCAACTCAAGCTAAGCTATGCCAAAACAACTTTTGATCATCGGTACAGTGTGATTTACTCAGATTCAGTCTAGACTGTGCTAGTCTGTTCTAGGTTATGAATCTTGACACTATTTGTTCATGTTATAACCAAAGGTGAGACCGGTGGAGAGATGAAGAAAACTTACTAAGAGGACTTTTGTAGAGGATGAGGTAGGAGGAGGAGGAGGAGGCAGGGATATCTTCATGCTAAGTTCGAAGAAGATGAAGACAAGAGAATCGAGAGGAAGCCAGAGAAACAAGATTTTCCTGTAGTGCAGAAGTGGAAAGCTAAAGGCAACAAAATGAAGTGCAGGCGACTACACACTCCTCTCCCTCGAGTGACTTGAATGCATGGAGCACACACGGTAGGACACAATGCAGGACGCAATACTTGAGAGCACATCCATCCTGTTGGAGGATAAAGGTGACACTCACTAAAGACGCGTTGAAGTGGGGTGTGGGAAAGAAGACGGAGACAAGTAGGTTCCTATCCCTCCATTCCGAGAACGCCATCAGACCTAGTTGTTGGTGCGTACTGTGGGCCCTAATATCTAAAAGAAAGAAAGGGAAATCTTCACCTTACATTGCAGTTGGGTCGGATGGTCGCCAACAGTTCCCTCGCCTTTCTGTAAATGCTGCTGAACTGCTCGCAAATGCGTCAATGACTCATCCACCTTAAGTGGTTAGTCGATGGTTCGATCAATACAATCGGTAATATTACCTGCCGTGTATTCGTTGCGTATTGGTTGTCTGTCTAGCCGGTTGACCCAATCACTGACCCGTTAAATCCACGGCGAGTTGGGTTGCAAACAATCTTACTGATGGGTGAGTGGAAAATGGTTTTAGCATTTACTGAAAATTATTTTGCGCAGGACTGTCAATTGTTGTAAAAACATGTTATCCCGTGTTAATTGCATAGAAAGGAAAAGCTGTGCCTAGCCTCTTCAAGTATGTCATTTGTAAGAAATTAGCATTCCCTCTACCAAGCTGAACCTTCATATTCAACTCAGTCAAGTGGCTAGATGAGCGAGTGCATGCATCGTACCATGGAAAGAGGAGAGAAAGGGAGGAAATAATGAGGGCTGCACTGAAGGATCGTGCAGTGTGATCTTATAGTGTCCACTTCCAATCTCTTGTCCCCTTGCCCAATCTCTCTCCTTCCATGCCCACAGCCTCTCAACCCTTCGCCTCTATCTCATTCATTCCTTTGTCTCTATTAGATGATTCAGCTGATATTATCTATAGGGTGAATTGAGTAGTTGTGGCTGTTGATGACGACGGCGCTTGTGTAAGATATGAGCGCGGACGAGGCAGTGGAATTTGTTTTCCACAAGTGGTTGAAGGGTGTAGATGGCGTGTGTACGTGGAACGAGGAGCGAGCGGTTGGTCGCGTGGCAAAAGAATTGAGAGAGCAATTCATGGAACAGTTGGCAGGTGTGAAATTGGATTCCAGTGAGTTGTGCTTGGTTTGTGCGTTGGCTAGGCCATGGTTTTATTCGACTGATGGCTACACTGCATTGCTCGCATTGGGTTCAGAATGAAAGTGTTTGTGTAAGAGTGAATGACTGATGCAAGTGGGGTCGATTGAGTTGTTAGGGTTTTGCAAGGAGAAGAATAGGTGGCTCATATTGTGGGCGTTTGCTCTTCCCACTCACTTGAAGTGTATCAGTGGGTCCTCGGTGCATTCGGCATCTTCGAATGGTCGAACTGTTTGGGCATCGGAGAAGCGATAATCGTAGCTAGTCTCTGGGTTATGAAAACTTGAGCTCTTCACGTGGAATACTCGCCTAGCTTATTGGGGGCAAGGATGCTGAGAGCCATGAGAAAGGGCAGTGCTATTGTTGACAGTGGAGTAGCAACAAGAAATTTTTCTGTCTGATTTACAGTGGGTGCTGTTCTTTGGCGATGCTTGAGGTGGGAGTATCATTAGCACGCTCACCGTTGCAGGTTTCCAGCCGCCTTTTTACATCACCATTCCTTTCCAGTTTGAAATCACTGCATGAGGCAATCCTTGGCAGAGGAATCCTCTGGCGTCTACCATTAACCTTGACACCTCGGGGTAAATTGGAAGGTTGTACAGATATCCTTCAAATTGTTTTGAGCTTGGAGGAATGGTTGAAGGGGAAGTTGGGACGGTATCGGTGTGGGTGGAAGGGGTCGGGGTTTGGGATGGGTTGGTGCGTGTATGGAGTCGGTTTACATGGTTGCTATTAGCTTTAAGGTGGGGAGTTAATTTTAAAGCATCACTTCTACACGCTTCTCGTGTTTGGTTTCCTTCTATAGTTGAGTGGCTCATTGCTATTAACCCTAATGAATTAAGGTTTTGCAACTTACTTGGAGTGGTTTGATCGGAGTAGTGCTTATCTTCCTCAATCTTGGATGCATATGGTTAAGGATCTCTTCGGTGCCGGGCTGATTATTTTTCTTGTGGCTTATGTCTACTTTGCTTGAATGCGAAGCAGAAGAAGCAAGGAAAGGTGTGAAGAGTAAAGAGCGGGAGGGCTGGAGTCGATTAAAAGAAGAGCTTGGTGGAAGTAATGATGCTGTTGAATCGAATTTGGAGTAGACATAGTGAGGACTGTCCTGAATAGTGATGTTCGGCGATTAAATGCAATATACTCTTGCAGAGTTGCGGTTTCCGTGGGTTCTTGAGTTAGGACTTAGGTTTGGTAGACTTACAAACTCTGATTGAATTTCTCATATTTTATTACTAAATAAGGAGGAAGACGAATTCAAATCAATCGCTTGGGCTTGTTTTGGATGGCCTTACCGTGGTTGTTACCGCAGTGCCCTCAATGGTGGGTGGCATTAGCACGGTGTTGGGATCGTCAATACATGGGGTTAGGCGCATTAGAATTCATGCATGACTTATGTACGAGGGACGGAAGAGATTGCATTGATTAGCGGGGCGTGAGAGGAGGGTGGGGAGTGAAGGCCAACCAGTCCTCTCGACGTTAGCATTAATGCTATTGTGTGGACAAGGAAGTCTTTGAGTATGTTTTTTTTCCTTGTGTCGACGGTAATTTGCCTTTTCGATTCCGTGAAGCTAGGGGTCACAACTTCTGCAATTTCAACCCCATCGGCAGGTGCTTTGTCCAAATAGACTCCATTTGCTTCATTTGTAGGCGTCCAAGTGGTGTCTGGAAAATAGTTGTGGAGAGAATACCATTGTGCTAGCGTACTTCAATCCACTCGGGAGAGTCTCTCACACTGTCGTCGGTCCTGGTGGTTGGCGAATACCAACGTGCTTTGTTTTTGCTACCTCTGATAATGCAGTCTCAAAGACTCTGACTCTTATTGATGAATGGCTCATTTAGCTCAGCGCAACAGTCTACTCTTCTGTACTGCTCAATGATGGAGCATTATGCGACGCCTGACGTCTGTCAACCCTTCGAATGTGCAGATCTTTCTGAAAGGTTTCATTCATCTATCAGCGCTTCAACTGTAAGGCATGTCAGAAGAGAACCTTCTGTCCAAGCGATTAGAAAGACATTGTGGTCTTTTTATCCATCAGTCCACAGCATAAAACGGCGTATAATGTGGTCCGTCATTTGGATTTTACAGGGGATATTTATCTTCAACTGTCACGTCTTTGAACTACATCCATACCGCTACCACGTGTAGCACTTTGCACAACTCCGACGGCTGTCGTAGAGCCTCAAGCACTGGCATCGAATGATCCCTAAGCTACATGCAGTCAAGCCGATGAGGAGTCGTTAGCATAGATTTAGTTAGTTTATTCACTGCGTTCGTCTTTATTTGCCCTGATGATACTCTCGTAGCTGCTCACCACTAATCCATTCTCCTTCTCCATGACGACTTCAAATTTTTCACATTTGTTAGCAAGAGCCATCTAGCAGTGTTAGCATGGTTGTGTAGTAACAATGCTTAGGCAGAATGTCACAGCGTATGCCATATGCTTGTGATGTGGTAGAAGTCTCTCATCATAATCTGACAATTCCATCTGCCGCATCGCAGTTGTGGGCAAATGCCTCACCGCAACATTTTCATGTCAGGCCGACGCAAGTGGACTTATATCCTCCCTTCTTACTTGTTCTATCAGAAGAGCTAGTGGCGTCTGGGTGGAGGCGAGATGGGTATAGCCTGACAATACTTATTTGTTCCATTTTGGCACCTTGCCTCCCCGCACTCGCACAGCCCGAATCTCCCAACGAGTGCATTCTCATAGTCGCAAGCCACCCAGAGTAAAGCGATTTGGTCTTTTCCTCTCTTTATGTGTTCAAGCGTCTCAGTTGCAGCTGAATGACCCACGCATGATCAGAACACTTGTTGTCGTCTACTTGGGATCCCTCTCAAACTGATGCTCCTTTGGCTAAATGCTATACCACGCCAGTCATTTCGCTTGCCTTCCTTCTGTGCCAGCTTCTCATACAATAAGGTGGCTGTTAGACTGTTGCAGTGATACGAAATCGCGATCAAAGTAAACGAAAGTCATGCCCTCTCCGATCAGATGCACCATGTGTGACTGCCTCCAAGAAAGCTCATTTACATCGAAACCTTCCCTCAATCAGTCGACTACCTAATCGATAGCTAATTAAAAGCAGACAGCTCTTCCTACTTAAATATTTGCACAGCTAGTTGGCTGGCTGACTGGCTAGACAATGGTTGAGAGCATTGCGAATGCGTTGGGCAGGCAAATTTGGTGGATGCAAAGCATCAAGTGAACCAGTGTCTCGAGTAGGTGACTGGCATATTTCCACAATCACATCTAGCATTTTCTCAATTAGAAGCATGGCCAAATGATCGTAAACACTATTGAAATGGTTGAGTGAAAGGACGTCACTGACGATGTCACCCATACAAAAAGTAGACGTATCGGCATGGGATGTTAAAGTTGACTAGCGATTTGTAGGAGCAAAGCTTGGCGAGGCCTAAAATTTCTATAATCCGCTCTAAGCCATGGAGGCAATATATAAATGCCAAATCTGTCCCACATTTCAAAGGAAGTGTTAGGACTCGAGGTAAAGCGGGGGGCTGAAATCGGGCTACTTTGTCAACGGATAGCACAAGCCTGCCTGCCAAAGGTGATGAGTTGTGCAGACGTCATTTGTTTAGTGATCGGGCTAGCATTCCATTGGCTCGTCTAGGGCCACAACTCCAACCTGCAATCAAATAGAAATGCGAAGGGCGTTGGGAGATCTTCTGTTGTCTTCGCGGTTAGAGGCAGATCTTCTCTTCTATCTCCATTCCCTACACCCTCTAGCATGAGTGTTTGATTTTGAATAGAGTTTTGATCACGTCAGTGCACGCTGTTTAACATCCATGTGGGCAGGATGCATCGGTGATTAGGATGGGTGGGTGAGTGAGTGTCTCGAGTTCTCAATTCATGGTGGTGCGTCCACGCACCCCACAGAACGTAGACACTGTGGGAGAGTCAATATCACCTTGCTATCACCTAAAGAGGAAGAAGTTTCATTGGACTATTGATTAGCTGGTTGGCTAGTTGGTAGGTTAGTCAATCATTTAACAACTTGCGCGATCTCCAAATTACTTCAGTTTCATTTAGTGTGGTTTTGATGACAGACAGGGTCCATGTCAGCACAGAAGTAGCAGTTTGCCTTTCGAGGGCTTAAGTTTCCAACAAGCAACTCTAAGGTTACCAGCTTCGTTCATTTTCTCAAAGCTTCTGCATTTCAGGAAGCGATCCATTGTTACAACAGCATCGCCTCGGCATTACCCGGACACCTCTACCGCCAGTCAGCATCACTGCGCATTGATCTTGGTACAGCAGGGCGTCTCCCACCTCAACACTGAACTTGAAGGGCTTTATATATCATTTTGTGCCATTATAACAATCCTACGTGGAATAGATCCAATAACGAAGGTTTGGTAAACATTATGTGGTAGAGAGGGAACATGAGTTGTGTCCAACATGAAACACTGCGGATGTTCAAGCACACAACGATTTGCAAGAGCAGTCTCTCGCACCCTACAACACATGATTCGTGGCTTAATGATGATTACAAACATGTCTATCCTTTCCACGTGAATAGCGAGGATTTGAGTTTGCTTCAGTGAGTCAATGCAAAATGGCAGATGGGAAGTTCCAAATAAAACACTGTGTTTTAGTGACATCCCTTTTTAATAGTTAAAAGAGCACTGCGTGTGCACACAACAATCTCAGTCAAGTTTGGAAATGGAACTTAAACATTTATGCGCTCAAATTATGCATTGGTGCATTTAATATTGCTGACATACAATTGCAGCTTTGCCAAATTTACGATAATTAAGAAATTGAACTGCATGTCTCTCTAATGTGTTACTCTATTATCCAATCATCCTCCAATTTCAATTGTCGTCCCTGTGGCTACGGCTAAGCTGCTTTCTAAAGTGACAGCATGGTCGTTTGATTGACATTTCTGCTGGCTCAACGCCACCCCGTCAGTTGATAAACTTTGCCAGAATTGCTTCATTGTTGCAGATGGGTGAAAATGACTACCAAGTTTCCAAGTCGAGCGTGTGCAGCCTTTTCCAATGACCTCAAGCACTCTTGGCCCCCTCCCCCCAAGCCAGGCGAGTATTCCACGTGGGGAGCTCAAGTTGCCGACATTCAGAGGCAAGTTACGATTGCTATCTCTTTGATGCCAGAACAGTATGCCTATTCGAAGAGAGTAAATGCATTCAGGATCCATTGACACACTCCAAGTGAGTGGGAAGGGCAAACACCAACATTATGGACCACCTATTCTCCTCCTTGCATAACCTCAACAACTCAATCGATCCCATCTGCAACAGTCATCTACTCTTACGCAAACATCCACATTCTAAACCCATTGCGCGCAATGAAGTGTAGCCATCAGCCGAATGAAATCAAGACCCAGCCAACGCACAAACCAATCACAACTCACTGCAATCCAAGTTCACAGCTGGCAACTGTTCCAAAAATTGCTCTCTCAATTCTTTTGCCACACGACCAAGCGCTCGCTCCTCGTCCCGTCAACACACGCCATCTCCACCCTTCAACCACCTGCGCAAAACAAATTCCACTCCCTCCTCCGCGTTCACATCCTACACAAGCGTCGGTGTCATCAACAGCCACAACTACCCAACTTACTATATAGAGAATATCAGCTGCATTCCTCGGATTATTGTGTGTAGACAGCAGCAGTTCACGGAATAGACTACTTTTCTTAATCTTCGGCTTCTTCAATCTCAGTTGCTAGAAGGATAAGGTGTAAGTAGAAGAGGGCATACTTCAAGAAGCCGTTCTCCTCATCTCTCAACCAATACGGGCGCACGGTTGATAATGCAGAGAACAACGGCATAGGAAGTCTTGCATCCGGAGAGCTTTGCGTGGTGGTTGTATTGATGAGGAATGTACGCTACATCACCAGATGCAAAAATGCCCTCCAGCTCACTCTCTGCTTCCTCATTTCTCGGCGAATATACGTTGATTTCGAGGGACCCCTCCATCACAATAATAAACATATCGCCAGGTGGTGCAGTGCGGCCACCGGAGAAATTGACGAGGGGCCCGACGAATTTCTTATTTGCAAAAATTACAACGGAGTACAGAGGGCCGTTGATAATCTCCTCAAGGAAGCCGAGGTGCACAGCGAATTTGTTGTTGAAACGCTCTGGGAGGAGGATCTGAAAGCTTGAGCCCATCTAGAAGGGGATGGGGTGAGGAAGAAGGATTTGATATTTAAAAAATGCCAGTAAATAGCGTGAGGGAAAGTACACCTCAACGACTGCCCTTCTGCATGTGGTTGGTTAACCTCTCCTCCCCTGTCTGCTGTGGGTTCATGGCGTAGATCGAAGCACGAATGAGCACAGTGAGACTAGCAAGGTGAGAGCACCGTCAATTAATAAAAGCGAAATAAAGTGAAACCACGATGCAACGAGTAGATTGGCGTTAGTTGAAAATGCTCCATTCCCACCTCCCCTTCTCGCCATTCAAACTCAATTCAGCATGGGTCATGCAAAAACAACCATCCATCGTGGATCAGGAATAAAAGGAAGGGTGATCGAGTTAATCAAAGCTAACAGCAGCACTAACTGGGAAGTGTCTTTGAATGCGATGAACAATGGGGTCAATCTTAGCCTACGGTTAGGAGTAGAAATATCAAGCAATTACAATGAACTAAAGTGGTGCCACAATGGTGGAAGGAAAAAATTTACTCAAAGGTGGGCAGAAACACCACATACGCAAAATCTAGAAACAAAATAAACTTCCTTTGAATTAGGAAACATGTGAAAGCAAAGCATTTTCCACCAATCATGGCACGGCAGTACGAAACTCCACAATGTGACCAAATGAGTCCGCAGTTGCACCCCTACAAGTTTCCTCAACCACAGGGACAAAGTGACCCGCATTTGTAAAACACGCCAGGACAAATCGCACATTTCAGGCTCAATCTACAGGATTACAAGGCGCGACAATCATTTCTATTTCCTCTGCCAATACCACTGACCGAGCATTAAAAGAGAACATTCATGGACTGAGTTGCAGGCCAGGTTTCGGGAAACTGCACTTCCACAGTAACTCAGACCCGATAAAGAGAACGCAAGAACTTAATGCAGCTGCCAGTGTCATGACTAGTCGCCAAATTTCGAGGATGCAAAAGGCCAAGCATCAAGGCGAGCTACTTCTTACGAATCACACACAACACACCCAAAGATGCATAAAAGGAAGTCCGTAAACAACACTCCACCAAGAAGTAGTTCCATCACAGTCTTCCCCATATCAAGCGCATTTACGGCTCTGTCACCTACAATAGGTAGCTCGCATAAGGAAGACTGTCCATCGGATTTCACTGGCTCTGGAATCGATTCGCCGTCGTCCTTCTCCAACAGTGAGTTCGGCTCGACCTCCACACCATTCTTTATGCCTTGAAAAGAAGATGTATAGGGTTTAACAGTCCCCAACAGGTAAATCAGGGCATTTTGGGCGCGGATCGTTTTACCTAATTTTTTACAACTTTGCTCCTTCTTCTTCTGTTCCTCCGCAATAGCAAGCAAACCTGATTCTACATCTTTGTCTCCACCATGCACTTCGACCATTTTAACGACGTCCTGGTAAATCGCTCCTTGTTCTGCGTTCTTAAAAGAAACTATCGATTAGCACATGCAGCTAAGACATTATAAGAGTCGGGTACCTTGCTTATCCTAAGCTAGCTGGAAAATGGTAAAAGAAACGTACCCTACCCCTTTTCGCCTTTTTCAGCCTTTGAAACTCGGACGCGGAAGGCACCGAACTTGTCGAGGTGGCTTTGCGCTCCCGCTTAAATAGCGTGCAGACGAAACGGGTGATTTGAAGGCCAATGCCTTTTTAAACAATGTCAAACCAACAAAACTACACATCTTTCCTAAAAAGCTGATTGCAACCTAATGATATGCAAACCATTTTTTGAAAGCTAGTTTTAGATTGACGGCTTACAAACTCTGTATGAAATACGTTTGAAATACCCCTCATGATGCAGGTTAGTTTCTACAGAATGGAAGGCTGTGCTGTGCAGAAAATTTGCGCGTTTGCCTTCCATAGTCTCGACTGTAATGTGGGCGAAAGCGCATGATTTGCAGTATTAACACCAATACTACATTTCATTTTTCAATTTCCTTGTTTTAATCGAGTGCAACCTTAGCAGGATTCTTGCGAACGATTTTGCATGTATCGTTATATCGTCATCCACCTCCTCGTTTCGGTAGCCAACCCTGACGCGATACGTTTATTTTCTCAGGTAAAAGATGATTAACGCAATCCCTAATGGGGACTACGATGGCAGCTCCACCAAGTTTCAGAGATATCCATAATACATTGTTTGTTCGGACTGCCGATTCACGATCAGGGTCAAAGGGGTGGCCATGTTGGCCTGGCTGCGTAGGCTAGTCTCCGGGCCATGCCAGCAGCTCATCTCCCTCTGCCCATTGAACATATGTATTCTATCCTAGTATTCTGCCTTCTTTTGCCCTCATTGGAGCCTTGACACTCTACAGTACCGGCCTTTTAATCACAAGGCTCGAGTTATTTTCTCACTTCTCGCCGGATGGGTACGATTGAAGAAATATGGGCATTGCATAGCCTCCTCCTCAACTCACATTGTTGGTGTCTGCTGGGCGATGTGTGGTTGAACAAGTGCGATCCATTAACCAACACTCGCACCAGTCAGGGGGCGTAGCAGACGAGACCGTGATGACGCAACAGCAGCAGAGCATGGGCTATGCACTCTTACCTGCTTATTCTAAGTTATTCCTTCCAATTTTACCGGACATTTGAGTGCACAGTTGACCACTATTTGCAGTCGCAAAAATAACTGCACACGCTCGACTTGGAAACTTGGTAGTCATTTTCACCCATCTGCAACAATGAAGCAATTCTGGCAAAGTTTATCAACTGACGGGGTGGCGTTGAGCCAGCAGAAATGCCTATTAAACGTACGCGCTGGCACCTTGGAATGAAGCTTAATCGTGGTCATGGGGACGACAATTGAAATTGGAGGATGATTTGGATAAGAGAGTAAAACATTAGAGAGACATGCAGTCCAATTTCTTAATTATCGTAAATTTGGCAAAGATACATTTGTATGTCAGCAATATTAAATGTAGCAATGCATATTTTAAGCGCATAAATGTTTAAGTTTCATTTCCAAACATGACTGAGATTTGTGTGTGCAAACGCAGTGCTGTCTTGTCTATTGCAAAGGGATGCCACTGAAACACAGTGTTTTATTAGGAACTTCTCATCTGCCATTTTGCATTGACTCACTGAAGCAAACTCAAATCCTTGCTATTCACGGCTCGTTGAAATGCATTACGTGGAAAGGATTTTGTGAGTGAGTCCAGTCATAAATCATCAGACATGTTTGCCATAATGATTAAGCCACGAATCATGTGTTGTAGGGTGCGAGAGGCTGCTCTTGCGAATCGTTGTGTGCTTGAACAACCGCAGTGTTTCATGCTGGACACAACTCATGTTCCCTCTCTGCCACATAATGTTTACCAAACCCCCGTTATTTAATCGATTCCTCGCATGAGCGTTTCCATGGCACAAAATGATATATAAAGCCTTTCAAGTTTAGTGATGTTGTGGGAGACGCCCTGCTATACCAAGCTCAATGTGCAGTGATGCTGACTTTCGGTAGATGTGTCCAGGAAATGCCGAGACGATGCTGTTGCAACAATGGATTGCTTCCCAAAATGCAGAAGCTTTGAGAAAAAGAACGACGTCGGCTGGTAACCTTAGAGCTACTTGTTAAAACTCAAGCCCTTAAAAGGCGAGTTGCTGCTTCTGTGCTGACATGAAGCCTGTCTGCCATCGAAACCACACTAAATGAGGCTGAAGTAATTTGGAGATCGCGCAAGTTGTTAAATGATTGACTAACCTACCAACTAGCCAACCAACTGACCAATAGTCCTAATGGGATTTCTTCCTTATTAGGTGATAGCAAGGTGATATTGACTCTCCCACAGTGTCTACGTTCTGTGGGGTGCGTGGACGCACCACCAAGAATTGAGAACTCGAGACACTCACTCACCCACCCATCCTAATCACTGATGCATGTTGCATTACCTTCTTCCTGACCGTGCCCACACGGAACGTAAAAGGAGTGCACTTACGTGATCAAGACTCCGTATAAAATCAAACAATCATGCTGCAGGGTGTGGGAAAAGAGGTGAAGAGAAGATCTGCCTCTAATCGCGAAGACAACAGAAGATCACCAACGCCGTCCGCATTTCTATTTGATTCCAGGTTGGAGTTGTGCCCCTAAACGAGTAAATGGAACATTAGCCCGATCACTAAACAAATGACGTCTGCACAACTCATCACCTTTGGCAGGCAGGTGTGTGCTATCCGTTGATAAAGCAGTCCGATTTCAACCCCTCCCTTTACCTCGAGTCCTAGCATTTCCTTTGAAATGTGGAACAGATTTGGCATTTATATATTGCCTCCATGGCTTAGAGCGGATTATAGAAATTTTAGGCCTCGCCAAGCTTTGCTCCTACAAATCGCTAGTCAACTTTAACATCCCATGCCGATACGTCTACTTTTTGTATGGGTGACATCGTCAGTGACGTCCTTTCACTCAACCATTTCAATAGTGTTTACGATCATTTGGCCATGCTTCTAATTGAGAAAATGCTAGATGTGATTGTGGAAATATGCCAGTCACCTACTCGAGACACTGGTTCACTTGATGCTTTGCATCCACCAAATTTGCCTGCCCAACGCATTCGCAATGCTCTCAACCATTGTCTAGCCAGTCAGCCAGCCAACTAGCTGTGCAAATATTTAAGTAGGAAGAGCTGTCTGCTTTTAATTAGCTATCGATTAGGTAGTCGACTGATTGAGGGAAGGTTTCGATGTAAATGAGCTTTCTTGGAGGCAGTCACACATGGTGCATCTGATCGGAGAGGGCATGACTTTCGTTTACTTTGATCGCGATTTCGTATCACTGCAACAGTCTAACAGCCACCTTATTGTATGAGAAGCTGGCACAGAAGGAAGGCAAGCGAAATGACTGGCGTGGTATAGCATTTAGCCAAAGGAGCATCAGTTTGAGAGGGATCCCAAGTAGACGACAACAAGTGTTCTGATCATGCGTGGGTCATTCAGCTGCAACTGAGACGCTTGAACACATAAAGAGAGGAAAAGACCAAATCGCTTTACTCTGGGTGGCTTGCGACTATGAGAATGCACTCGTTGGGAGATTCGGGCTGTGCGAGTGCGGGGAGGCAAGGTGCCAAAATGGAACAAATAAGTATTGTCAGGCTATACCCATCTCGCCTCCACCCAGACGCCACTAGCTCTTCTGATAGAACAAGTAAGAAGGGAGGATATAAGTCCACTTGCGTCGGCCTGACATGAAAATGTTGCGGTGAGGCATTTGCCCACAACTGCGATGCGGCAGATGGAATTGTCAGATTATGATGAGAGACTTCTACCACATCACAAGCATATTGCATACGCTGTGACATTCTGCCTAAGCCTTGTTACTACACAACCATGCTAACACTGCTAGATGGCTCTTGCTAACAAATGTGAAAAATTTGAAGTCGTCATGGAGAAGGAGAATGGATTAGTGGTGAGCAGCTACGAGAGTATCATCAGGGCAAATAAAGACGAACGCAGTGAATAAACTAACTAAATCTATGCTAACGACTCCTCATCGGCTTGACTGCATGTAGCTTAGGGATCATTCGATGCCAGTGCTTGAGGCTCTACGACAGCCGTCGGAGTTGTGCAAAGTGCTACACGTGGTAGCGGTATGGATGTAGTTTAAAGACGTGACAGTTGAAGATAAATATCTCCTATGATAACAAATGACGGACCACATTACACGCCGTTTTGTGCTGTGGGCTGATGGTGAAAAAGGCTGCCATGTCTTCCTAATCGCTTGGACAGAAGGTTCTCTTCTGACGTGCCTTACAGCTAAAGTGCTGATGGATGAATGAAACCTTTCACAAAGATTTGCACATTCGAAGGGTTGACTGACGTCAGGCGCCGCAAAACACCCCATCATTGAGCAGCACAGAAGAGTAGACTGTTGCGCTGAGCTAAATGAGCCATTCATCAATAAGAGTCAGAGTCTTTGAGACTGCATTATCAGAGGTAGCAAAAACAAAGCACGTTGATATTCACCAACCACTAGGACCGACGGCAGTGTGACAGACTCTCCTGAGTGGATTGAAGTACGCTAGCACAATGGTCTTCTCTCCACAACTATTTTCCAGGCACCACCTAGGCGCCTACAAATGAAGCAAATGGAGTCTATTTGGACAAAGTACCTGCCAATGGGGTTAAAATTGCAGAAGTTGTGACCCCTAGCATCACGAAATCGAAAAGACAAATTACAGTCGACACAAGGGAAGAAACATACTCAAAGACTTCCTTGTCCACACAACAGCATGAATGCTAACATCGATGGAACTGGTAGGCCTTTACTCCCACCCTCCTCTCATGCCTCGCTAATCAATGTAATCTCTTCCGTCCCCCGTACATAAGTCATGCATGAATTCTAATGCGCCTAACCCCATGTATTGATGATCCCAACACCGTGCTAATGCCACCCACCATTGAGGGCACTGCGGTAACAACCACGGTAAGGCCATCCAAAACAAGCCCAAGCGATTGATTTGAATTCGACTTCCTTCATATTTAATGAAAAATATGAAAAATTCAGAGTTTGTAAGTCCGCCAAACGCAAGTCCCACCTCAAGAACCCACGGAAACTGAAACGCTGCAAAAGCACATTGCATTTAATTGCCGAACATCACTGTTCAGGACAGTCACCACCATGCCTACTCCAAATTCAATTTAAGAGCATCACCACTTTCATCAGGCTCTTCTCTCCATTCCAGCCCTCCCGCTCTTTACATCCACATCTTTCCTTGCTTCCTCTGCTTAGCATTCAAGCACAAAGTAGACATAAGCCATTCTAAACTCAATGCGGACAATGCAGTGTAGCTGTCAGTCGAATAACTTCATGACCTAGCCAACAACAAACCAAGCACAACTCACTGGAATCTAATTTTACACCCGCCAACTGTTCCATGAATTGCCCTCGCAATTCTTTTGCCGTGCGATCAACCGCTCGCTTCTCGTTCCACATGCACTTGTCACCTATACCCTTCAACCACTTGTGGAAAACAAAGTCCTCTGCCTCGTCCGCGTTCATATTCTACACAAGCACCGTCGTTATCAACAGCCACAACTACTGAACTCGCTATGCAGAGAATATCAGCTGAATCAGCTGATAGAGACAAAGGAATGAATGCGAGAGAGTCGAAGGGGTGAGAGGCTGTGGACATGGAAGGAGAGAGAATGGGTAAGGGGACAAGAGATTGGAAGTGGACACTATAAGATCACACTGCACGATTCTTTAGTGCAGCCTTCATTATTTCCTCCCTTTCTCTCCTCTCTTCATGATACGATGCATGCACTCGCTCATCTAGCCACTTGACTGAGTTGAATATGAAGGCTCAGCTTGGTAGAGTAAATGCGGATTTCTTCTCAACGACACACTCGAAGAGGCTAGGCGTAGCTTTCCCTTTTTATGCAATTAACATAAGATACCATTTCTGCCAAATTCACTTCTTTGACCATCGACACAACCAGAATGGTGGCGATTGAGGCAACATGTTTGCACTAGACTGTCTTTAGCCTCTCCGCTGCACAACCGTACGTAGCCTCCAATATTGCGTTTATTGTGCGTCTTCGACAGAGCATATTTCATGATACAAATCTGCTGTAGTCCAAAAATTCATAAACTCAACTGTAAAAGAAGACCGTTCGACTGAGTGCTTCAGTGTTTGTGCAGCGCAGAATCTACGGCGAAGCGCTAATCACTTGGCAAGTGGCTTGTTAGGTGCAACATTAATTAATCGGTTACAAAAGCAAGTTAGGCTAAGAAGGGCAATTTCCCAAGATATCTCAACTAAAGCTAAGCGCAAAATTTGCATTATTGTGCATTATTGCTGACCAGAGCGTAGTGTGCATGAGAGGCGAATACGTCCTCGTCTAAAGAGAAATTCAAACTAGCGTATCGAGGCTTCCTTGTTAGCGAAAGAAGGCACAATGCTAAGGCAGAATGTATACACTCAACATGCAGAGGGAAGAGACTGCTGGCATGGGCTGGAGGTTAGCCCACCTGGCTAGACCCGAAACTAGCAATTAAACAAGCAAGGTATTACACTGGCACCTTAACAAATGTTAACCTCCACTCATTATGCCACAGAACGTGATTTGGTTGGACACAGCAATCAATGAAGTCGATTGCGTCGATTACGAAGACGCCACGCTTTACCCACCATTTTTCCGTCTCCATTCACACAGGAGTCGCATCTCAACATAGGACCAAATACCAGGCCACAAAAATGCCTTTTAGTGCGCATAAATGCATGTCTTGGGTACAAATATTGCTAATGTTCAGCAAGACATGAACACTGCGATGGTGTTAAGTACAAGGCTTAAGCTTTATCTCCTCTATCAGCTAATTTCTAATGTTAATGTTCCACTTTTGGTGATGCACATGTGCTAGACGTGCATCACTGTCCACAGCACTACGTAGATGCGCTGTGACGCAAATTTGTTTGTCGTGCAAGCGACTAAAGGCATGGAATGGAGGCACCTTTTCAAGCTTTTCTTAAAAGAGTCATAGCAGAGCGTTACTAGTGGAATGACTTTTCAGTGAGTTCTAAAGAATGGAGAATCTACCTCCTTGACCAATGCTAAAAATGGGTAGTTGAAAGATTTAACCAAAATGAAGTTACCAATATTCAGTCTATTTCTATCTGCACCCACCGGAACATTTCAGACTTAAATCGGAGTTGGATTCCACCTCGACAGTGTTCGGATGCAATCTGGTGCCATCATAATAAGAATTCACCAACTACTGTCTCAGATTCACAGACATTAACGCCACAAATTAGAGGCAATAAAGTTATTTAAAAAGTGCATTTTTTTATCTGACCCTATTCAAGGGAACATCCTCACCTCACCATCCTGGGCCATTTCAACAAGTGGCATTAAGTTGTCCCGACTTCCGACTGCGACATTTACAAACAACTGTATTTACTTTTAAAACAATGAAAAGAACACCACTCTGTCAATCCTTTGCAAATTTAATCGGGTGTGCGAAAAGAGCATCAACGTGGTCCGACAGCGCGAAATTTGTGATTAGTCCATGGAAATTCGTCATTACCAGCTGTTTAAGCATTATTAGACCCCATTGGATTAGCTCCTTGATTGCTAAGAATCAAGATTTTCACATAAATCATATTAGTAATGCGAATGACATTCTGGATAGGCAAATCAACTTTTCAAACTAGAATAGACATTTAATGCCTACCGGCGTTAATCGAACACTTTATATGAGGTAACTTTTACCCTCTTCCTCCTCCTCTTCATCTTTGCATCTAACCCAAGCGCGAGAACATTGACTGCTCTGAGTCATCCACATTGTCTTTTACAAAACGCTGGACCGATAGCACGTTACTAAGGGGTTGCATGAGGACATCCGTCGGCGTCATGAAGAGGCTGCTGCCTAAGGACGAGATTTGGGTTGCTTTTCTACCTATTGCCCAAAGGAAACTATTCCTTAAGCGACAGAGAAGTGTGAACGGAATTGTGAAGCAAACGCAGTGAGATTGAGAGCTAAAGCCCACGCATTCTAGTATTCAATGACTCAGTCGAGAAATGCTCTATTTCTTCAGCCTTCATCCGTCCACTCTTGCATGCATTAACTTGCAATCCCGCTTAAATGTAAGTGGAAGTAAACCTTTTTCAAATGAACTCTCTGAGTCACGTGAAGTACTGGTAAATACGGAAGCTAATGGCAACAGCACTAAAATGTCACTTAGCCAACGCGAATTCAACCACTGTGATAAAGGCTGAATCTCGCTACTACATTTGCGCTGCACTCCATTCACCATTTGACTAACGGATTGCATCTTTGATGCAGTGTGGCAACGCAATTTCAAAAGCAAGAAATGAAATAAGTTTGCCTACATTAGGGCTTCTTTGCCAGTCAACTGCCTTCTCACAAAAGGCCTTCGAAATGAAAAGGGCAGAAATATTGATCGTAATCGTAGACCACAAGATCATAAATGTCAATATAAAACTCGCGAAAGATCAAAACAAGCCTAATGTTTGAACAAGCCTACCGCACACAATTGCCGCCTTACCTCATCAACTCTGTAATTGCTTGAAAGCATGTACACCGAGTTGACGCTTGGAGGTTGTTTCCGAGTTTTTGGACATCCTCGTATTCCTACATGTGTAGTGCAACCGGCCGTCCATTCGACCATCCATCCCTTCATCCTGCATTACATGCACACATCAGGCCAGTTGTAAATGGCAAATTTGTGGTCAAATGTTTTTGTTAATTGAAATTTGGTGAAATTAAACATTCACTATTGCGGGCATGACCATCTTGCTAAACAGATCTCATCGTCATTCTCTCGCGTAGACATGCCACGCCCCTTCACTTATTATTTCCTCGACAGTACATGCTCATACGGGTCTTGGCATTTCATTCGATGTCAAGTCAGTTGAGGCACAAACTGACGGAATACACTCTTGTCTACACAGCCGTTTGGTTCCAACTACATTTATCGATAACCGACAACCTAACCCCTTCCAAATGTGATAGGCTTTACTCCCTGTCAACATCCCAAACACGGCAATATATGGGATGTGATTCACCAAATTTCACTGACTGCACCCTGACGACTAATTAGTCGAGCCAGTTCCTGTTCTTCATAGCTGACATGTTTTGAACATCTGGCACATTTACAATGTGCTCTTACCTCATGCTGCACTATGGAGTCGAATAGTCAACGTTGGCACTGTCTCTACAGCTCGTGCACTTCTATTCCCGGGGCAAACACATTTCATTCCCCTCTTTCAACACGCGCATCACTATCTCTAAGACCGCCAAATTCTCATCACTCCCCTCGCATTGCCTTCAACTTTACGCCCCACATGATGCTCTTTCCACTACACGCCGCACACACCATTTCCCCATAGCCACATTTATCAACATATGTGTGTTTGTGTGCATTTATTCTGTCAAAAAGAAGGAGTGGAAAATAAATTAAATAAAATCGGGAGGTGACAGAGCTTAAAAGTGGGGTGAGAGTGTTTAGAGTGATAAAGATTGATTTGCGGCACATAATTTTGGCTACAACCAGAACAGTTGGTGGAAGATTAGTCCTTATAGACCACACAGGCCGGCACAGTTACCTTTCTGCGATTCTTTAAGTCCAGTATCGAGTACATTTGATGGCCTTTTCGGTTTTCGGCGCATTGTTTGCGAAAATACATCCGTCCTTCAGGGCATTTGCTGCAGCTGGTTCCTTCCTCATAAAGTCGCTGGCCTCCGTTGTTCCCTCTAAAAGAATGCGCACATGGCAGTGTATCGAAAAACTTCTCCTCAGCTTCACGATCAGACAAACCCAACTTACCCAGGTGTGTAGCCACACACAATCAAATATTGTGGGTTCTGTAAGCCAGGCATAATGCCATCACATCGCTGCACTGCACAGCCAACCTCATTTATGGTTGCCCGAACCATCTGTTCAGGTAGAGATAAAGACATGACAGGCCACACCATCTCGTGCTAAACCATTCAATACCACACACACAATTTTCTCACCTGTGTGTAGTGACTAAAGGGACCTGTGCAATTGTTTTTATGGTAATTTTAGTTTTTGACTTCATTCTTCCAGGCACATACACCTTCAGTAATGGACGGCTTTTGGCCGCTGATAACGACGGTATTTCGTACAGCTCTATGATAGGGCCATAGAAAGGGAGGTTTAAACCTGCACATCTCAACCCAAAAATTTGCCAGATTCTGCAAGTCCGTAGAGCACTACTAGACAAATGAAAACAGGCACCATTTACGCGTGAAACAGATTACAGTGTTAGCACAAGTCCAGTCGACCACGGAGGTGCTGGCAACGAACGTACGATCAGTTGCATATTGGTGGCAGTAGGTTGTACATTTTCCCGAACTTCTCGATGAGCTTCAAGAAGTTGTTCCTTTTCAACTGGTGTGGATGACTCACACGCCACCATGGCGATGACAGCGATGAGTCTGAAGACCACCTTTACAAAGGGACCTGACAATGCTAAATGTGTGCAGAGCAACAGTTGATGATGATGATGATGATGGCGAGCGATGCTAAGTAAATAACAACTCACCATTTTATTCGCATATCATCGTGGCAAAGGGACTAAGAGAGCTAGACAATTCCGCCTATTTATACGTGAAATAAGGCATGGAGAGATATGATTGGATGTGGTGTAATAAAACAGACTCTGGTATCACATTGGCTGAGATAATCCCGTCACTCATGGTCCAGGTCAAGCCGACTTTGAATTGCAAATCTGCCGACGAAAAAAATTACCTCTATTTCACATTTGGAATGTAATAGCAGACTTCGTGCCATCACAGTGCGCAGAGTAGGCAGATTTGAAATGACTTAGGTGCTCTGATCTTGACGACGCAATCCATGGGCACTGAAGTCACGTTTTGCGACTTTCTCGCAGTTCTTGTTCCAGCAGACCAATCAGTGGCAGAAGATCATATTGCAGCAAAATTGAGGTTGTGCGAACATTACCACCTTCATTCAAAGATGATGGCGACGGATGATACCCTACCTCACTCTTTCAAATTTTACAATTTGTCAACGCCTCACCCTCCATGATCACTATTGCACTGTTCCATGCCACAAAATGTGCATTAGTCTCTTCAACCTAGTCTTCCATGTGCAACACTCTGATATTGGAGAGGAGAGATTGCAATTTGCTCGCTGCGATGATGGCAGTTAATGTCTCTCATTTGTCGTAATGCCATCGAATTTGACAACTTTTACTTTTAATCTTCCAGATTCTTATTCAACACGCTTATTGGAGACTATCCAACGATATCATTTACGCTGATGTGGTTGATGCCACTATGGAGAGCTATTTCTTCAGTTCCAACTGATAAACTAAGTGTCCTTATCTCTTTTAGTCAGTCAATTTACAAGCAAAGGAACCATCTGGTCACTTCTTTTATTTTTTAGCTTTAGTAGAAGAAGGGCTGAGAGAGCAGTTGACGCATACAGACTGAACTGATTTAACTTCGAATACGGTGACCAGTAGTAGTAATCATAAAATGTAAGGTTCTGTGGTCATTTGCCTGCTATTTTTTGAGATTTTGCTTGCTAAAATAAAAATATGGCATGAATGTGTCACTGTGATGCAAGAATCAGTTCCGATGAGGAGATGAGGGGACATGAAAGTTGAGACGCCATCGACGTATGAATGTTGCACGCAAAGCATCTCCTGTTGTCTACTTAACCGTCTCTTTCCATTGCATAGATTTTGAGATCGCACAATGAGAAATGGAATCACAAGATAAAATGGTGCCTGTGTAGGATGAAGCAGAGTCGCTGGTGATTGGTGATGCGGAACATGTTTAGCACAATGGTCACAATTCTACGATAGCCTTTGTGAATTATCGGCTTCAGCTTTAAGGATATGAACGTAGACGATGCAAGTGGAAAGGGCAGTTGAGCAAGAAACTTCAATAAACGACGTGAAGATGTACCATGCAATATGTAAAGCGGACATGAAATCATGCTGCTCTGTTGATTGTATTGAACCATTACTTTTGAGCTCCGTCTTTTCGAACAAATGCTATCCACGATTCCACATTATTTTACAAGAATCATCAAAAGAATAGCAGCTATGATTTTGTGACTTCTACAAATGTGTAAATTTTGATGTTGCATGGAATTGTGGAAGTAGTGACAAGGCTTTCATGGAAAAGCATATTGTTCGGTGGACGTCATCACCATGAAACAAAAGCATTGACATCAGCAGCTAAAACTCAAAAATTTTGAGGCTTCAGAACTTCGTAACTTATTAATGTCTTGTCGATAGAAAAGTGAGAGGAGCATAGGGAATCCGCAAGACCAACAGAGAGCAATGGAACCATTGTTTTGCGGCGATGACCTCAGCCTGCTAAAGAGAATTGACTGCGATGATTTTGCAGCAAAAGTCATGCGTCGCGCAGCCCTTTAAGGTGTATATCAAGTCAGAGTGAGTACGTTTTCCATAATAATTACGAATGCGGATTTTCCTTCACTTGCATGGTTAATCCAGCACGATGGCATTTAACAGTGGCTTTTGGAAGTCAAATCTACCATCAAATATCTTCTGATAATCAACAACTCCTTCAATTGTTCATCGCTTTTGTCAAAGTGGAAAATAAGTTAATTACACTAGAGTTAGTGGCACCGTTTGCTCACCTACAATCGACAGAGGTGCTCAAAATATTTCGCACCTCCCCTATTGGTGTAACAGAAGAGTCGACTTCCAGTCACCCACGATTGCCATCACATGGTGCGCGTGGAACGCACCATTTGTTTGCGAGTCAAACCAAGTTCTCACCAGACGTCTCATAGTACCTAAGCCAAATTTCTTTTCGCATAGCTATCAAGACAAATAATGTCTAAACATTTGTAATCACCTAATTAAGTAAAACCTAAGTCTACTTCTTACAGAACACATAGGTTCCATACTCAGGTGCTATCAAAAGCACAAAAGAATTTCTTACCAGCACACGCTATATTGACACTAAAATTTTTTGTCTAGGAACAAGCAAACCTACTACACATTCTTGTTTGCACTTCGCCTACGGTGCATTTTCGATGAGAAGGTTAACTGGGAAAGCAAGACACAAAAAGGCGTTTAGGCAACTGCGTGCGATATTGGCGAATAAGTGAAATCTGTGCAAGTCTAAATGTTGTTCAAAATTGTGCATCTACTTATAGCTAATAGGCCGTGATGTGCCAGGACCATATTTTGGTGCTCTGCTGACATCAGCGAGAATAAAAATGCTAATAAGCTTTTAACAAATAATTGCAGCTCACTGGCTCAAGGTACGTAATTACGCTAAGACTCTTGGCCCTACTGCAAAAAGTGGAAATTTTGCCAGACATTTATGGGTTTTGTATAAGAGGTGCATTTTAATGTTTTCAACCATTGACAGCGTACAAAAGCCGACGCTAGCAGCAAGGGCAGCAGCAGAGGAATCGAAGTACGTGACACTTGACATGCTCTTTCTATCCTACTCAGCACTGGAGGCTGTGAGATAAGATGCAGCTAACAGTTGAACACGGATTTAACTGGACATAAAAGCCAAGCGACCGTGGTACCGCCTGACATGAGTTTTAACATTACTTAACGCTTGAAGTGGAGCCAATGATTTTGAGGCATTGTAACAGCCTATAATGTCAACATAAATAATAGCCACTGCATAATTTACCACTAAACTACATTCTTGTATTTGCGCATTTATCTGTAGAATAGTATTTACTATCAACGACATTTTAGAAGCCTATGAAGCTAGTGGATATTAAGGTTGAATATTCTGTCGCACAGTGCACGTGTACAACCACCGTTATTAGTTTGTTTGTCCGTGCGAGCATAATGTTCGAGTTGGTCACACTTTGTCTGCACAAAATAATCAGTCACATTTGTCAGGCTTAGAAGCTTCTTGTTATCGTGACACCCCACTGCCAAAACGGGCACTTAGTTTACATTGCGTGGTAACACAATTTTGCCATGTCATCGACACTCACGCACCTGCGCGAGGGATGATTTACGTTTACCAAAATCCTCCTACAAATAGCAGCCTGCCTGATGTGCAAGCCACATGCGCTTACCATCCTTCTTTCCTAAGTAATTTAATGCTTTGTAAATCAATAGGCATACGTATTATACAGGCGAAAGCTTCCTTTGCGGACCATCTATAACTTTATAAGAAGCATTCAATTGTGCTGAATAACGAACGCGTTATTCCAATCCTGTCATTGCCTCCAATCGCTGACAGTGCCAAAGGGGACATGAACTTTTCCTAAAATGGCGCGGACCTCACCATCGATGAGGAGGACAGCATAGGCTCAACCAAGTGCCTTGCAGTGAGCCTAATGTATTTCTGTGAGTCATGGCAGTACGCAACATAAAATATTTGTTGTAGCCACAAATTACTAGTAACTTGTAAGTAGAAGTGAGCGTTGAGTGACAATGGCGCCAAGAGTTTACTGCTATTGAATGTCCAATGTCTATGTCCACATTTCTTGCAGCATATGCGGATTCCCCCAGGACTTTAGGATAGAATAAAATCATATGCTCTGAGACATTTTTAGTTGAACATATGAATTGGCGCATTGAGTTGTCGTCTTGGAAAACGTTAAATTTGTGTTAAGTAAATTTACTTAAGGGATTCACGCCTACTTATCAATTGTTAGCGAAATTGTTATGCTGCCTCCTATATTACCAGTAGCCACGACAGCCCACTATCGTAATGAATGCGCCCTCAAGCAACACTACAAACCTTCGCTGAATGCATCCTGAACAGCAAAAGTATCAGCGAGCCTTAATAATTTGCATAAAAGTGCACTGGAGTGTGTGATGCTGCTCCAAATGTCCTAGCTACACTCAAACAATTAGCAGAGTTTATTGGTCAACACAATCGGTTGCAGCAAAAAAGCCATAGTTCTTCAGTCCTGACGCGTTTATGCTACGACGTTTTAAGAATTCTCTACATATTCAGTTAGAAATGAAAACCATGTAGTCCCTCCTGAGTTACTTCGTGGAGCCTGTTATATCGAACACCGCGTTATTGACGAGCCATTTGATTTTTGTCTCAGCACCGACAGATAGGCTCAAATCAAGTCGACCATCTATAGTCATGGCTGCAAACTGTAGATCCGCAAGTTCAGCTTGCCTTATAATTGCTAGCACAATTCCTAATAACACAATATTTTCTCGCCTACATGCGCATGTGATTAGCATCACACATCGTGCACGCTTTTATGAGAAAAGCAAACTCCGAACTTAAGAATTTATTAGAGCAAGGGAGAAATTGTGCTCAATTATAAATATTGGAAGTTGTTGCATACGAATCAGCTAATATTGGATGTGTCTCTAGTCCAAAAGCAGAGCACTTTTGGTTATCTCAAGAGCGGAATTCAAAGTAGTCTTTGCATCTTCAGCTGAGCCAAGCGACGTGTTGACCTCTGCCACCACCATCGATTTCAGCAGACCTAGACAGCAAAGTAAAGTAGTTTCATCCTCACTTTGATGCAAGGAAAATGCATAAAGACCCGATGAGGATCTTTGTAACCTCATTCTTTACGTGTGCTGCGGTGAATGTGTCTCAAAGCACTCCGATGATGCTACAGGCTAAGCACATCGCTACACTGTCTCCAGTTACTTATGTCACTAGATGAAATCCACAGTCTAATGCAACCTTCAGAATAATAAGCTAATAATGATGGTCTGTTGTTTCTCAGAAAAAATCCAATAGGATTCTTTAAATACGTGCATTCGTTCCAGCATGCAGGTGTTTCTCTTGCAGTAGTATCATAAGCAGCTGCTCTGATATCTTTGTTCTTAATAGAGGAAAGGTAGCTGCTGTCAATGCAGTTAAGACGTAACAATAAAAGTCGAAACTGCTAGCCTACCTGTCTGACCAAGAGTCTTGCAAATGTACCTGCCCTCGTCCAACGAGAGACCACCTATAACGGGGGTTCCTGTGCTGGGGGCGTACTTCGGATCCAACCCGTCAATGTCGAAGCTCAGGTGGATTTGACAATTAGGACTGCCAAACAAACATGTTTCCAAAATTAATGTTTTTGTTACTTGTCCTCTCCAAAATGCATGTCTTTCAACAATCACTCACCAAATCCGCATTATGGTCTTGAGAGTTATCTCCATTACACTCTCAATGCCAATCCTTCTCACATCGTCCATTTTAAAATACGGAATATTGAGATCCTTTATGAACTTCCTAAAGTAAGAAGTAAATTGTGGGCTTGCCCTTCCCCCATTCGATTGGCTTAAAGGTCAAACCTACAGCTCTGGTGTATCGACATCCTGAGGTCCGATGTAGAGCAGTTGATTGGTTTCAAGACTGCAATATGCATTGGGTGAGTGAGCGTCAGTCAGGCAATTAATGCAAGGAGATCAGACCCACACTGGTTTGATGGTTTCAAAGCCTTGAGTTTGCGGAATGAGTTTGCTGGTTTCGTTGAGAAGAAAGGAGAGGGGCATAACATGAGTGTGACGAGAAGTGGAGCTCCTGGGAGCATTGACGTCAGCGTGTGCGTCAATCCAGACAACAAATGAGTTGGGGAAGATCTTCAATTGACCCGATCCCGATACTGTGGTCGCCGCTCAGTATGAGTGTTATGTCGTTCTCCCCCACACTTGGCGACACACTCTGTCAGCTCTAAAGTGGTATTCACCAGTGCTCACTTATTCTCGCAATTCAAAATAACATCCGCTTCACGGTCCTTTGGCTGCGTAACTTCTCCTTAGTTATTTACTTTGGCATCTAGAATTTGACACCAAAATAGTAGAAACACATAAGCAATGAGAATTTGGGCAAATCATATTAGTGGGGTAGAGCGTAGACGGCTCTTCAAGAATGAGCTAGGAAATTGGGGAGATGGAAAGTCAAGCTAGCAGATAATTCACCCAATTTCCTCAAAAGCACTTCAAGACCATAGCTCAGGATGTCCCTAGGTCCATTCTGAACCCCATCCTTTGGCTGACCCTTGTCGATAGCTGCTGCCACAATACCCCGAGAGGAGACATGATTTCCAGAACCCTTATCCATGACGCGAAAGCGCAACTTGGCTGGGTGTGGGTTGTGAGCACCTTTTATACTCCACGCGTTACAGCTTTGTGCGGCTGTGAAGATGTGTCTATGCGGCTGTCAGGGTACTATTTCCGTGTGTTTACGATAACAATTGATTTGGATGCCTATGTGGTCTCAAGCGCAAGGGCGTTGAAAGCGATCGTATGATAATAGTGGCTTAAATCAGAGAACGTGGATCTAGCACTTGTTTAGGTCTTATGGATTCTGTTTATAAAGTTGAAATCTACTGTCCAAACGGAGCCATAGTTGCCATTGGCGAAATCGCCCTTCAATATTGTATGTTTAGGCACCTAAGTGTGCTACTGAACCCACTCCTCCTCGAGCAGAACATTTTTGTCTGTTATTTAATGCTAAATCTCGACGAGGGAATTGACTTTTAGCAAATTTATACATCTGTAAAGGCAATTGTAGAAGATGCTGGAAGAGATTTTTGCTACACTGCATTAAGTGCATAAAACATCCAGCGGGTGACACAAACTTCCCTAATGCCAAATGTCACAATGTTCGCAACCCCACTCTTTGTTGGGTGATGGCAATGGTATCGCCATCAATGAACCACAACGTTTGCAGCGACTTTCGCTTCGCATCAAATAATTTAATCACTGCAATCAATCCCTACCGCAAGAACAATATCAGTATGCTTAGAGGTTACCAAGATTATAAAGCTTGCATTAAATTGTAAGCATGAACTTAACTAATAATTGAGATGTGGTGTTTGATTTAGTGTGTTTAAGCTTCATGTGGCTGCGAAAAATGGGTTTAAAAACCTGAAAGCTTTTTGATATTGAGTATTTATTGACGTGGGCTTTGGCTTGTCCAGCGAGTCAATTGTTCTGACGCGCTGATGACGACCGCATGACGAAAATGTGAATTGAATACGGAATGTCGAACAAACGCGTAACTCGACTGCAGTGAAGCCTTCTTTTGGTTCCAGCATGTATAATGAACAAATAAAATGACAATCGCCTTAAGCGAAATTTCATTGGCATAGTCTATGCTTCCATCCATCTGCACGATCAAATCGACTCCAATGTCAATGGAATAATGCTGTGGATCAGCGTTATTTTAGAAGTCCAACAACTTAGTAGAAGTGTAAATGAATCATTCGCAGCGTGTTGAATGTATAAAGGCACAAGTATTATTTTGGTTGCTTTGCCAGCTTGATAATAAGACAAAAATCAGGCATATTCAGCTTTTAAACGCAAAGTGAAATGTGTCAGGTGTAGGGAATTCCTGTCTTTTGTGGCGCTATATTACATAAACGGGGTTGTGGCGTACATTTTACGAGGATTACTTACGCAATCAAGACTCCCGTCATTGCACACGCTCCCACACAGTATCAGTCTTCCAGGTGCATAAGAGCATCCTCACAGTCACAAGGCGCTTGAATGCGTGAATTGTCGAAGCTATTAACAAGCGCCATTGCACTTCATCTTCCTACTTCTGCGAACGATCCAATGTTTTGTTAATAAGGAAGCAACTTGCTGCAAATTGTTAATTTTTTGAAGTAGAGCGCAGGCTTTATTACTGCCCTTAGTGCTGGTAGAAGCATACTGTAACTGAAGATTGAGCATAGGCAGCCATCTCAAGTAACGTGAACTTGATACGGAAGACCGCGCTCAGTGACTTTGCTACGGTTGCTTGGCTTTTGTGTTCAGTTAAACCTGTGCTAAAATTTTAGCTGCGTTCTATCTTAGTCTCTAATGCTAAGTAGTATAAATATAGCACGTAAGGTCTCACGCACTTTGATTGCTCTGCTGCCGCTACCGCCACTAGCATCGGCTTTCGTAAGCTGCCAATCGCATGGAAACATAAAAATGCACTTCTTATGCACACCCGTAAATGCCTGCCAAAATTTCTATTCTTTGCAGCAAAACTAAGAGTCTTACCGTGATTTCGCGCCTTGCGCTATTGAGCTGCGATAATTTGTTAAAAGCTTATCAGCGATTGAATTCTCGCTAATGTCAGCAGAGAACCAAACTGTGGTCCTGCCACATCATGGCCTATTAACTGTGGGTAGATGTGCAAATCGGAACAACATTTAGACTTGCAATGAGTTCATTTATTTGCCGGTATCACAAGCAGTTATTTAAACGCCTTTTAGTGTCTTGCTTTCCCAATGTGCCTTCTTATCGAAAATGCACCCTAGGCAAAGCGCAAACAAGAATGTGTAGTAGGATTACTTGTTCCAAGACAAAAATTTTAGCGTTAAAATAGTGTGCGTTAATTAAAATTCTTTTATACTTTTGCTAACACCTAAGTACGGAACACACGTATTCTGCAAGACGTATTCTACTTTGATTTTGCTTTATTAGCTGATTGCAATTGTTTGGACGTTATTTTGTACGGCGGTAATCTCCGGCGTGATATAATGCGGTCTTAATCTGCAAATTCGCACATTACAGATCACAACGAAGCGCTCCACTTTGCAGTCTTAGAAGTTTGACTACTGGCAACAAGTTGTCAGTCCTCCCCCCTAGGACACTTTTAAGTGAGGGTTATGCGAAATCTGCGGATTTAAACTGCTGCAGTAGTGACATATGTATTGCTGTTAGGAGAAATTAGGGGCTTACTCAAGAGGGTCCCGATGCGTAAACGTTTCCACATACTCATTTGTATGGCTGTCTGAAGCCTTTGACAAACATTTTGGCTCCCATGTTAATTCAAAGTCTATACCTTTGCAGTTATTCTTACAAGAACTTCAGTAAGCGGGCTACTTAAGCTTGCTTCCTTCACATGCTTACAGCGCACTACTTCAAGCCGAGAATATCAGTCATTAGTCAATCCGAATAGCCGTAAACAAGCCGTCAATAAGGGTTTGCGCTCTCAATTGTCTGTGCCAATTGATTAGTGAACCGGTCGGCTCATGTGAAAATCCGCCTAGGAATCATTGCGCACCAGTGTAAGGGTTGACAACTTAAAAAGGTGCGGAGCAGTCAAGCATACAACTTGGTATGTGGTAGGTCAGCATCAGAAGGCATGCGAGATTCCAAGGTAGTGGCGACTGCAAGTAAAACAAACCAAAAGGACAATGCGTCCCATCTTTTTCTACCACATCAAATTTCACGCGAGGTAGAGGTGAGGCTCCTCCCCTGCAGATGCTCCTAATGGTAAAGCCTAATGCAGGAGATTCGGTGCAGGAGCCACGTCAACGTTTCCATAAGGCTCTTTTTTAAATGAAGGTATTTGCAGATAGATAAGTTATGTTATCAACCAGAATCAGACAGATGGCTCTTAAATTACACCTTCTTGTCGGCTGCAGAGCGCATTTTTTCATAAAAGGCACCGTTAAGCCGCAAACGAGAGGGACTACACAAAGTCTTAGATGCTTATACCATAGATCTTATAAACATATACTGAAGCTTTGGTATAAAAGTAAAATTGTTCAAAATGATTCCAGTTATTTGCCAATCGTACCATCCTTCATCTCAAATTAAACGTGCCTTTGTTGGATTTGCATCTAGCTAGATTATGCATGAACGTTGCAGAACCCAGCACCATCCCGTGATTGATGACAGTGGTTTTATAATAGTTTTGGTGTTTAATCATTCCTCCTTCACTCTCGCTGCGTTGCGTACGAGTAAATTGTAACATTTCCGTAGGTTGACGTGCAATCTACATGCATGCTGTCAACTTCTTTTGGTCTGGGAGAGGGTGACATATGCACTTACCTTCTAATGTACAGTGGCGGTATGATTTATTGCGTGTCTAACCTCATGGAGGTTTGAGATTATGCATTTTGTGTGCCCACCTTATGTCACGATCCAAAGCTTATGTCGGCAGTCTGCAGTTTTTGCAATCCTTAGTCATATCTCTTCAAATACAGTACTTTGGCCTACTGCACCTTGAGGACAGATTTGAGGTGTCGGGGTGTAACATCACCGAGACTTCATGCCGAAG
Source organism: Taenia hydatigena (assembly GCA_036345935.2). Lineage (NCBI taxonomy): Eukaryota > Metazoa > Platyhelminthes > Cestoda > Cyclophyllidea > Taeniidae > Taenia > Taenia hydatigena. Next base: position 14,989,861 of record JADWOT020000002.1, on the reverse strand, counting down.
ATCATTGAGCAAATTTTAAGTAATAGACCATTGCGAAATTTCATTCCTTTACTGTCAAACACAACAGAGACTTCTCTACAAATTTTGCAAACTGAAAAACTCCTAGACGATCTAGTGGCGTCCTAATAAGAGGAATTGGAGTAACCATGACAGCAACTGTAAGGGAACACGCATCTAAAGACAGGACGGGTGTTGTTTGTCCTTGAGCAGGAGAAGGAAGTGTAATCCGCTCTAACCCAACCATGTTCACTGCGTATCGGTTATAACCCTGTCAATGCCGACTTAACTTGGTCTCCTCAAATCTGTTAACGTAAATCAAGAGAATGAGCACCGAGACTGAAGGGATTGGTGAATATCTACCAATTACACTAATGGCAGCGCTATTGGGGCTATCGTCCTTCCAATACGGCATGAAGTTTCACCCTCACCCGTTGTACGGCTTAACAAGGCCAAACTCCACTCCTACTTTTACCACTGATGTCGAAGGACACTTTGACCTCAACGCGCCCCTCACGAAATCCATTCCCAACTCCAATTTGGAGAACTGCTGCAGTCCAGCATAACTCGTCCTCGAAAAGAACAAAACAGCCACCGATCATAGAGGCTTCTCTCGCTACCAGCAGTGATGAAGACAACGAAGAGTAACATAAGGATACTGCAACTGCTGGAGAAATATAAATTTCATGGCTTGCATCAAATTAGCGTCAAATTATAGAGAAAGGAAGACTTAATGTGTTTGGAGAAGAAGTGAGATAGACAGTGAGTGAAGTAGGATGTGGGGTGATGATGACTAGGTAAATGGAAGGGAATGAAATAGACCTGTAGAGAACCCGGCTCTGGAAGGATGGAGATTTGAGACCAGATCAGTTAGCCCAAGACCAACGTTTAGTCCAAAATCATCTGCAGTCTCTGTAAATAATCATGAAATTGTTACTGTTAAGCTCAAGTAGACGTGCTTATCCCTTAAGGTCAGTGTTACAGTTCTAATTCTCTGATGCAATCCATTAATGCAAGTTAACGTTCTGTCTAGGGAGATTTGTCGACAAGTGTTGGGACACATGCCCGCACTAGCCTATCGCCAGCAGGTTATTAGTCTGTGTGTTCTGTAAAGTTGTGCGTTGGTCGTCTCAAGCATCGTCATTACAAGTCCAAAGATTGGCCTACTCCGTCGGCGTGGGTGTATTGGCATGCTTACACGCACGTTGATATTAGGAATGAAACAGCAATCCCACTCACGAGACGTTTATTTATATATCAAGAAATTATATAAGTAACTGGTTTCATAACATTGAAACAATGTCTTTCACTACTGAGGTAAATGAACTTCATCAAATTATTTCATGTTACCCATTTCACAGCCTCAACTCCTCTCAATTTCCACGTCCCACACCTGCAACATCATCTCTGCTCCACTTCAGTAGCACGGATTTATTGAGTTTGTATGGTCTATGCACTGCTGTATCCTGATTTTCTAATCCTAGGTGCAACTAGGAATCACTACGGTAGAATTACTCAGTCAAAGGACCACCTTTGAGATGTGATTGAGACCTGCGAGATTCAGCTAGCACTGGTGAAAACTACGATAGAGCTGGCTGCGTGCCGCGCTCAGTGGGAGTGAGAAGGACATAATGCCTGCATTGGGTGACGACCACAGCAGCGGGCTTGAGGCAATTGTGGGTCACTTCGAGGTTGATCCACACACTGATGTCAATTTGTCCGGAAGCTCCGTTTCTGTATCCACTCACCGCACACCTCTATCCTTCCTTCCCAAGGAAACCAACAAATTTATTCCGCTAGCCCATGGCTTCAGAAATTGTGGGTTGGTATGCGTATGACCCCCTTATTTTCTTTGACATTATTTACGTCCATTACTTCCGTTCATGTTGCGTTCTTAAAGCTAATCAAATTCTTTGCATCGGAATTCGTAGCGTTGCTTCACCACTACTTACCAATCGTATTAGATGGTACAAAAGTACCTCAGCATTTGAATACGTATGGTGGGGAAATATTGGGCATTTAAAAGTGTCATAAGGACCACTCTTAAGAAAATGATACGAATTCTGTGAGTGAATATTGAATGCCAATCAGTTCAAAGGGTGAGCAAACAAAAAAAATCTTATTTTTTAACCACGGTTCATATACAGCCCCAAATGTCAAATTCTATCCGAACTTTGACATTGACCAACTAAATCCTAGATATGCTTTTAGCACATAAATCCCCTTTTCCGATGGGCCCTTCGACGGAGGACGGTAGGCAGGTTTGCAAGACCTGTAGTCAGACAAGCAGACTGACATTTTGGACATTTAAGCACACACCTTCAGTGCATTGTCGGTGATGACCTCAAATGTGTTAGGCGGAAGAATTTAATCAAATGTTTGTGACCATGACGCTGAACATGCACCTTCAAATTAAGGCTGAAATTTTTACTTAACATGTCTTGTGCCTATTTGACACCAGTAAAAGCGGTCAGCATTGTTAGCTTAATATTTTATCAAATGTTGTGCAAGGATCGGTCTGCCGGTGCGACCACAAAGGACTGCGGTTTACGGGTGATGACGTGAATGAGTGGCATAAATAATCAACGAGAGTGGCAGTGTGTTGGACCTCTAGCGAATTGTGGAACTGAGGGCGCCACTGAAGTGCATTGTGACACGTCTAACAAAACACATTGAACATGAGCATGCAAAAGATCGTTTCGAATGCCTAACATATTTGCTTCCCTACATGGGGAGAAATTAATCTACCCGTCTTGCTGTTTAGGTCTGTTGATGTCTATGGTGGTAGTCGAGGTCAACACATTGCTTGGCACGTCTAAAGAAGCCAAAGCAGTGACGGATTATGCTACGCCTCGTTCCTGGTCCCGTAATCGTACTCGCTCACGCTATCCGTGACACTCTGTCAGCCCTGAAGTAACTTCCACCAGAGCTCGCTGGTTCCCGCAGTTCACAATCACTGTCTCCGCGATGGCCTTCGGCTGAGTTATTTTACCGTCGTCATTCGCTTTTGCCTCTAGTATCAAAAGCATAAATGGAGAGGAGATTGAAACTCACACCAGTAGATGGCTTATCGAATTGAGAGAATGCCACGAATTTAAAGTGGAAAACATGAACTC
>JADWOT020000002.1:14952648-14986648 GCA_036345935.2 Taenia hydatigena | reverse complement strand
TAGCATGGGCCAGAGGCCACTTCACTCGACGAAGGTACAATAACCATCCAAGTGAATGTAGATGCGACTGAGGACTAAACAAATAGCAAGCGTATCAATTTTGCACAGAATATTTTTAATGCAATGTAGCAAAGTAGTGGAATGGGAGAGAGGTAGTGCGGCGGAGGAGATAGATGCTAAAAGCCCAGTCAAATATACCTGCTGGACAGGCGGATTTGCTATTATGGGAAGCAGCATTATAAAGGTGCGTGGATCGTGCTTGGAAATGGAGCTGACGTGGACTGCTAGTCGGGAAGAGTCCGGTTGGACTGCCGACCCAGGTCCTCACGCTCCGCTATCATTCCCTTCCTTCATACACAGACAAACTTTATTCTAGCACTGAAGTCGCACAATTCTTTTGAGTAGAATAGTCGAGTGATCTTCGAGAGGAGTGCGCTCTTTACAAAGCTCCCCTTTTTTGACACTTCTCGAAAGTGTCAGATGTGTCTCCTCTATTTTCATTGCGCCTCGGCCCTACGTTATCGACTCGTCATTACTTCGCCTACTGGAATAGTCGAAGTTCATTTTGACACACCTGATAGCAAGCGCGGCCCACTCAATATGTCAATGAGCGTTTGTGGCACACCACTCAGCCAACTTTGGTCCTACCACAACTAACGAAACTGGAACTGAGTCGAATGAAGCGCAGTGAAAAAGCACCACTCTAGACAACACGTGGTGCATTGGCCTCGTCTCCTCCGCCTCCTTTCCTCCTCCTTGACAGAAAAGAATCAACCTAGGTGAGCAGTGGTAAGATTGATGCCCGTTTAGAGAATTCACTTCCATATCGGAGAGGTGTGATGCCGGTTTATTGACGAGAAGCATGCTTGCCGAACGCAACTCGCTAGGCTAGGAGGACTACCACGAATCCGGTGGTGGCTCCAAGCAGGTAGATATCCATCACCATTAATGAATGATGCGTTAGCCAACTAGACAACTCTATCCAGTAGTGCGATGCATCTGCCTCCCCACAGCAGTACCAGTACCAATTTTAAGGCTCAAGTCGTTAGTGAAGTTCATGCTTAAGTGTAAATGTCGTCACTGTATGACCTACAAATAGATCTAGGCTGGATTTTGTGGCAATCGACAGCATTGTGAAACCAAAGAAATACATTTTAAAGACAATTTTCAAGGTCAAATAGCGTTATATGAATGAGAGTGATTGTGTAGGTAAAACTTTGCTGCCGTATTACCCTGCATATCGATTTAACTCGCTTTCAAGGTCAAGACACGTCCATTTTGGGTTGCAGCAAAGCAATAATGTAGCTGGCCTCCATCATCCATCCTTCCCCCACGCCTCGATAACCAAAGTTACCTTTTCCATCTCCGATGCATAAGTCATGTGTTGACGATCCTAACAGCGCGCTGATGTCACCCACCATTGAGGACACTGTGGTAACAACCATGTTAAGGCCATTCAATACAAGCCCATGCATTGCTTTAATGTAGCCTTCCTTCATGTTTGGTGCCAATATATGAAAAATCTAACTCACAATGCGTAGGTTTGCTAAACCTAAGTCTTAAATCACAAACCCACAAAAGCTGCAGCTCTGCAAGACCACATCACATTTAATCACCGAAAGTCTCTGTTCAGAACAGTCTCCACCACGTTTACCTCATTTTAAATGCCTCAGCACCATCACTTCCCTCAAGCACGTGTCTCACTTCACTTTACTTTTCACACCGTACTTTGTTTCCTCTGCTTCGCATTCAAGCACAGAGTAGCCATGAGCCACAGAAGAGATAATCATCCCAACATCAAAGGAATCCCTGGCCACCTGCATCTAGGATTGAGGAAGGTAAGCACTACGAAATCAAACCACTCACCTTTTCATTTAACTAGTCTCTAGCGAGGCCGCAGATCATTACATTATCAGGGCAAATAGCACTCAGCCACTCAATCACTGGAAGAAACTAGAGAAGAGAGTAGGAGTTATGCGTTTTAATTTTATCCATCCACCTTCCGAAGCATCTCCAAACAATTAATTTCATCAAAAAACCTCGGATCCCGAGATCTGCAGAGACTCAGTATTTAGCGATGATACTGGCGAATAATTGCCTCGGATGCCAGCTCTTCATCAAATTTGACAGTCCTCAACACGCAAATTGGTAAGCCAAACTCAGTGTCAAAAGAGGTTGACCACGAGCTGACTCCTGAGTTAGTGAAATCGTAAGGGGTGTTTTCCTTTTATTTGCCGTCTATTGTGGGTGACAGGGCCATAAATGCGCTTCCTAAAGCAGGTGTCTACCAGTTCTGATCTTCGGTTGTAGTGACTACCATGGCTTGAAACCGACGCGCTCTTCGTGTGGAGGTGTAGAATGGAATCTTGATTGCATTTTCTTTTAAATGATGGAAAGGTCGGTTGCTGAAAAGGAACTGCACTTTCGATACGACGTGGACATTATTCCGGGTCCTGGTGCAAAGAGCAAAATATACAAGCCGTTTCGCTCCCACTGACCTGTTGCTTAAAATAATGCCCACGTCATATTTTAAACTGCATTTCTTCTTCAGCATTCAACCCATCCATCATTTAAACAGGATAATTACATCTAAAGCTCCACCTTACATCTCACACGAAAAACGTATTGGTTTTAGGCCAAAAACTGCTGCATAACTGCTCCAGGAAGTTCATAAACGACACCCCAACGAGAATAATCCTCATTACATTCTTCCCATAGCAAGCGCATTGACAGCCTTGTCACCCACAATAGGCGGCTCATGGAGAGAAGAATTTCCCTTGGATTCTATTACCTCCGGAATCAATTTGCGACCGCTCCACCGTGATTCCGGATTCGACTTCACCTTTACACTATTGTTTACGACTTAAAAAGAAGACATAGAGGGTTTAACAATTTCTCAACAAGTAGAGTATTTTAGGCCCCAATCACTTTACCTAATTTGTTGCAACTTCGCCTCCTCTTTCGTTTATCCAGAACAACTGACAATTTTGTTTTGATGCCAATGTTCCCAACAGGTATTCCAAGGATCTTAACCACGTCCTAGCAAATTGCCTCTTGTTCCGCGTCCTAAGAATTGATCGAATAACGTAAACGACAAAGACATCCTAAAATTCGGTTATTTTGACTATTCTCAAGCCAGATTTTAGAATAATAAGAGAAACGTACGCTACTCTTCCTCTTCTTCGGCTAATAAAACTCAGATGTGGAGAACAACTCAGTCCTTCAGACAGCCTCCTGCTTCAGCTTAAATAGTTTGTAGGCGAAGCGATTGATTTGAAGTCGAATGCCTTTTAAAGCGATATTAAATCTACATAACTACGCGAGACCTTTCTTCCTAAAGCCAAATCTTAATCAATGATTTAACAAACTGTCTATAATATGCCTGAAATAGCTACTTTTCGTTCCAAAAATTCACCGAATGATAGGTAATGCTGTTCACGAAATTCACAAATTCGACTTATAATGTTGTACTTTACGCATTTTCCATCTATAATCTCGTCTGCAATGTGGACGAAAACGCAGGATTCGCAGTGTCAGCTCCAATACTAGATTAAACTTTTTAATATTTTTTTCTCCTATCAAGTGCTATGTTAAGCGCATCTTTACAGACTGGTTCGCATAAACCGTAGCATCACCATCTGCCTCCTCGCCTCTGCTGCTATAACTGACGCGAGTAAAACCTATGTTATACGTTGTGGTTATTATCTCATGTAGAAGGGAATCACGAAAATACCGATCTTTCATATCACGAGGCTGAAGTTATTTTCCCACCTCTCGCCAAATAGATTCGTTTCAAGAAACACAAGTATTGTATAGCCCCCTCCTCTCCCTCCTCCAATTGAGCACCAACCCCTACTGGTTGCCATTAAGCATACCGTCAGGCGATTTTCTTTCTCCCATTAGTTCGCAATTCTCATCCTTCTATCCATCCAGCAGAGCACCTTTGTGGAGTCTTATCTTGTCGAAATGGACGGTTATTAACAAGGCTCGGAGTTGTGCTTTGCAGATGAGGCAATTCGTAGGGGCGACTACCCTCATTACGCGGAAAAGCTTTTGCTCCAAAGATGAAAAATTTGCTGTGAGTTTTTGAGCGGATAACGTATACTACCTCATGAAACCGCCTGCATTTAGCAATAGTTGCATTTAATAGAATTTATCGTTGGCTCATATTTATGTGGCTTTCTTAACAGATAGCAAGTACGTAGAGATGGCGAGGGTGCGGGGTCGAGAGGAAGATTGAATGATTGAAACTGCGGAAACAAAAGATAGTGCGTACGACTTGCATGAGTGTAATGATGGCAACAATGGTGCTGAGAGCAGCATTGTTGAAGAAGATTAGGATGAAAGTTGCTGCTTACGTATGGTAGGGGAGAAGGATGTTTATCCACCTCCCTCCAAAGTCGTCTCCTTTACCAATGGTGCTCAGCATTGTGATCCAACCTTCTTAAGCTGGTTTTGCTGATCAACGAGACTACAAATTTACCTGGATGAGTAACTTCGTATTTTATTGTTTTGCCCCTCACACTGAGTGATGCAGTTCTACAAAAAGCGATTTCCACGCTCCCCATCACAACTGCTTAATTGTCCATCCACATGAATGTGAAACTTGTTCCTCACCAGTCTGTGACAACTGCAGTCGTAACAAATCGTGGTTTGTTACATAATGATCGTTTGCATTTAAAACAACAAAGTGGATGCAAAATATTTTGTGAATTCCGAGAATAAAAAATTGGATGCACCAAGACAAACAAGCGCGGTCGGTGCTATTACTTAATCGATGCGATTTCGAAAATTTCCTGATGAATTCTGCTCCTTTCATCTTCAGCTTCGCTTTTCACCTGATTCAACATATTTACGTATTCATTAAAAGCCATGTTCATTTTTCGAAGTCGTTCTTTCGTTACATCTCGATCACGCAAAATCGAATTGGCTTAACCTTTTTTGTGGAAAGTGTTAGACCCATCCCTACAATGTCTGGGAATTCAACTTCACAGCTGATTTCATGAGCATATTTGCATTTCTGCTGCTATGTACGTCATGGTTCTTTAACTTGCTGTCTGCTGCTTTATCAGAGGGCGGGTTAGGGGGAGCATCAACTAGTGGTAAGAGGTTGTTATACTTCATCATATGCGTCTTTAAAAATTTGCACTTGAATGCTTAAATTTGAATAGAAATGGAAATGAGCTCTGGAGACGCTAGTGGAAGTGTTGCTGTGGTCTTCATCAAAAGGTTACCCATGATCCATTCCGAAACAGCCCATTCGACATAGACAAGGACGTTGACTTCTCCATTGCCCTACAGCATTTGAAAGCACTGGCCTATTCCGGAGCTGAAGTGCGATAACTGCAGAGGTGACAGGGGCTGTTTTCTTGGATCCATTCTTGCAATACTTCCTCCTTTTCAGTCATGTAGATCATTCTACCCAACTGTGTCACAGGACTGGGTGGTGAGATTGCTTCCACATTCGACTTTAGGTAGGAGCAAAGGGACTAGAGTGAAGAGGGGAGGGACACTGTGTAAGGCGGGGGAGCGAGTGTGCAGTCTTTGCTAGAATCTGTTTGCAGGCAATTCTCCCTTTTTCTCCTCTTCCTTTTCACAACCTCTGCTGTGAGAAGGTTGGATGCATGTTGACGTCTCTATTATAAGTACACGGACGATGTGTGGTAGCGAAGTTGAAGCACTTAAGACGAGGATATCTCACACTCAGGAGAGCGACCGTGTTCGTTTACGACCAGCTTTTCAATCGCCCTCCCACCTCTCGCCTACAAAGTACATCTCAAGAATATAATTGTTGAATTGATACTCAAAGCGATGTCAGTTGCCCTCGATTATGCGATGCTCAAGGAAATTGGGATGTTGTATTGCAAGGATAACTTTGAAATTCCTTTCCAAAGAATTTTTTCCGGTATGGCGTTACCGGCATGCGTTGCCAGAAAACGCATCTTTGTTGATGAGATAATGAATAGCCTCATTGTAAACGCATTAGCATTTGATGGGCATTTTTTCCTTAAAATTGAGATGTAGTGTCTTGGTGTATTAACTGAGCGCACAGGCATTGGCATTGGCACGTGGACTCTTGAGGGGAAAGAGGCAGTTGATGAGATTGATGGAATGCAATAATCCACTTTGAGTGGCTCGTGCCTCACATAAATGAGACAGATGCGAGTGTAGAGGTGTAGAGTGTAGAGTGTGGAGTATCCTCATTGTTGGCCTTCATACCCACCGAACTAGTAAAATAACTAAGTAGGGACATAATAATTTGTTTGCAGTACACTAATCTTAGAGCGGATGTTAGGGCTCGCTTTTCTCACGACAACAGTTTCGGCCAGGGAGTTGTGCTCAGCGGTCGCTACACGTCTGGGAGGAGTGCGCAACCAGACGCTCCAGGTGCTCTCATTTTAGGCGGTTTAGGCACCTAGTGAATTCGAACCACCACCATTGGATGGGTGAAGGGCTTGAACAAGTGTGTACAGTCGGCTCTCGCACGGTATACATGCCAAGACATCCACCAACCCCATGGTTGATGATAACACAGGAGGCCCTATCTTCTAGCCAATTCTATGCCTCTACTTGACAGAATTCATTGTCAACATTATTGATGGAGGCACCAAACTGGAGGTTCGGAGGAATGGTGAAGGAATTTGACCCACAGTGGGATTGTAATGGTAGCTGCGGTGCTCTGCAAAGAAGTTAGTCTAGTCCTCCTGTTCACCTGTAAGCTGATCTAGATCCTAAAATTTACCAAAATATTTGAAACGAGCTTCGGGCTACACTGCTTGCTAGACCTCAGGTCAAATTTACACCTGCATCCAAGTTAAAAGGGGAGAGAAATGAGAAAGTAAGATTAAGTGGATGCGAAGCAATGGAGAATGCTGTGAAGGTATAAAAATGATTAGGTAAATGTGTGAGAATCCAACGTGAGGTAAACACGATGAGAGCTCTGCATCCCATCAATGTGCCAGTCATTTCCCTCTAGTCTTTGCCACCCGCAGCAATCTTCCCTTACCATTCGTCGTTGTTCTTTCTACCAGGTTCCCTTTGGTACAATGCGGCTAACTTACGTCATAGTGTTAAGAAATGAACTCTGCATTACTGAATTTGGTCCACAAGGTATCTCTTCATAATCCCGAAACTGAGCATTGCACTTTAGCTTTGTATCTATGCTCACATTAGCCTCGTATTCCTTTACCCTTTACGTCCCATCACTTGACCATAAAAAGTGCTTTGTGAGTGAACAACTTGAATAGAGCCACTAACTTCTGTCGCTTTCTTCATTCTTCTAAGTCTGCTACTGTAGTCATCGAGTAGGCACTGCATGACGTGTTTCGATCTCTTGCGTAAGTTGCGTTAATATGCTTTTTCTACTACAGTTTGTGCTCTTAGCCAGCGGAAGATGCTAATGCAATTGGCAGCACAATGCTCGAACAGTCTTTAATAAATGGGTGATAAAGTGGATGAGGGATGGGTGGATGAAAGGGAAAGTGACAAACGGATCGGTGGATAAATACGGTGTGTAATAAATGGACCCACAGATGAAAGTTGCCACCACCTGGCATCAATAGCTTTGCCACACTGCTATATCAAGGTCTTCTGCTGCTAGCTATGCTTTGATAAAAGCCTTTCTCAAACCCGTAATTTCCCCTAGTATTCCAAAGACATTTAGTAATTAATTTAGTACAGAAGGCAAACGATAAAAGAAAACGCCACGCCTAGTTTGCAGCATTGATTAGAGAGCTCAATTAATGTTTGAAGAAATCCAGATGAGAAAATATCCACAACACCACTTCGTTCAATCACACGCAGTAAAGCCGCTAGTTGTGGAACCTTATCTCCTCTTCATTATCCTCCATGGCTAAGGCATAGTAATGATGGTCATAGTTCGCCACATCGCAGGTGAATCAATCTAGCAGATCGGAATAGGCCTTGTGCCACCCATGAAATGCAACATGAAATGCGAACAAATTTAGTTAAGACATCGAAGCACATTATTAGTCTGTCTATATAATGGTGGGGATAATGAACCCCACATGAATGACGCCCTTGAGAGGAACATCATCATAATGCCATGCTGGTGAGACAATGGACGCTTTTAGTGCGAATGTAGTGGTAGAAGGATGTGGGGGAGAGAGAGTAGGCGTCTGCAGATGCTGTACCCTAACAAGGGGGAGAGCATTGGAGAATTGGCTGATAGAAAAGGTAAGAGAGAGTATGCACTGCGTTGGTGGTCTGTTTAACGCCAGAATTTAGTGATAAGAGGGAGAGACGGAGTCACTAACTTACCTTTCCAATATGCCTTAGCCCCCGAGTGAGTCGTCGTCGGTATGTGAAATGTATTTTGTCTAAGTGCTGCGTGCCATTTGGTCATCTTTGGGGTCGCATGGGTGGCAAGCGATAGGCTGGGGGCGGTGGAGTGAGTACGAAATAGTGAAGGAGAAATTATACTACGAATTAAAGCGGTGTTGGCCAGAGCCCATTTGTGACTGATGCTGACCTAAAAGAACAAATCAGTGTCTGAAGACTGGGCCTTCACTTCGTGGTATGGCCTTCGCATCATGCTACTTGCCCCCTAGACCTCCTGTACGGCAGTTAACAGTATGTTCTAACCACATCAATGCACACTCTGTGCTGTACCTCCATTAGTCTCTTTTGGGAAGCAATCGCAGTTTACTTAATCGATGAAAGCGCTAATAACAAGCATTAAATGAACCACGCACCATGAGTCACTAAAATGAGCAGTCAGCGATTTCACCTCTCTTATACATTGATGCATGTAATTTTAAGCCCCTAGCCACATTGGCATCCAAGTTAAAAGAGCGGGGATATTAAGAAGTGTTATGAAGTAGATGCAAAGCAATGGAGACTGTTTTGAAAGCATAGGGGTCAGTAGGTGAATGTGTGAGAAGACAACGTGAGCTCGTGGGCCTATGGTGTCTTGTTTTAGGCGTAAATGCATGAGCCACGTGATGGTTGCATGCAGTATGGTGAAATAGAACTTGCTAGTGCACTTGACTGTCTCTCTCCACACTGCCCAGAAGGCATGGATTTAGTACCCAGCCACTCACAAATTCACCCACTAATCTACCTCTCCATCCCCACCGTCTCCCTACATCCATTCTTCCATTCTTACCTCCATCCTCTTGTACATCCTTCTGCCAATCCAGCATACGTCCATCAATCAACCTTCCTTCCCAATCCTTCTCTCCACCTCCCTCTCTTTAATCCTCCACCCAGTCAACATTCCATTTTAACTAGTCAAACATTCCATTTCCATGCATCAAGCCACAAATTGCTTCCAACTCCTCTTGCCCAATTCAAATGATTTTCATCCACTGCTCTAAACATTGTACCGCTTGTTGTGCAGTTATATTCCTCTGATACTGGTCATTTCGCCTTACATCCAATTAATTTGCCAGTAATTTCCCTCCAGTCTGTGACTAACCATAGCAATCTTCTGCCACAATCGGTCACGGTCCCTTCTTTCGCGTGCCTTTTGGTACAATGTGACTCACTTTTGCCGAGGTAGTGGGAAAGTGAAGACTGAGAGGAACAAGTCCAGACGATTCTTTTAGCTTCATCGAGAGGCTAGACAAAAGGGCAGTATTTACAGCCAGCAAGATTTCAAAGTTGATCCAATTCAATAGCAACTGTTTGATTCACTATATAGTTGCTTCTCTCAGCCAAAAGGAGGGTCGTCGGAACGTAAGTAACGGTTAACCCTACCACCGTCTCGAATGCATTGCTGTGGCAATTTCACAATTTTATGCTGACAGCGTACTTACCCGAACACTTCAAAGTGGTGATAAAATGAAATCCACTGTCTACAATCTCTTTGTGATCGTCTAATTCAATTTGTACAGAGTCCCACTCCTCACTTTTCTCATGAAGTCGTCAAAAAGCATGAAAGAGTCAAGTACAACAATTCCCAGATGGGCGGGACACTCTCAAAAGGCGGGCTTGCAAACCCATTTAAATTCCCCTAAAAAGCGAAGAGGGAGAGTTCACAATATCGTTTCTGGTGGCGCCGCACTTCGCATAAGATTCCACCCTGAAGTTACCCCTTTAATTTCGGTAAAATATAACCGACAGTTGCCCATTACATTATTCAGAAGCCGTTTTGTTACAAAGTGGAGAGCATTTCTGTTGAAGAGATGGAAGGCAATTCAAGGCAGCCTCAAAACAATGCTTTTTTCACCGTCAGTTTACAAGTAAGGCCTATATTTGGAAAGCCGCAGACACTAGAGTGGCCTAATTCGGCATCGAGATCAACATCGGAGGCCTCCAATTTATGATTGATTCTTCCACATTGTGACTACGGCGGACTTTTCAAACCTTCCTTCTACTTCAGAACACTTTTCATTCTACTCACTGACGTTATGGACAGTTAGCATTTAGGCATCTGGGTGCTAAAGTAGGACGCTGATAAAGGAGGCAATGGATCAATCGTCTGGCGATGCCATTTTGCGAAAATGGTTCCACCTTGACTGACTAATTAGTCCTGGTCGTGTCTAAAGAATTATTTTTCTGGGTCACCTTCAAGCAAGCTGAGTGGTGTCTTGGCCTTAGCAAGCGTGTCTGCAGTCTATTTCACACACTGTAATACTTGGGATGGCCATATTGCCTGTGTCGGGTGGGCCAGACTCTGAGTCCTCCTAGCAGCACCAATCCCCTTCTGTTTGCTAAATGCGAATAATCTGCCCTAGTATTATGCCTTCTCCTGCCTTTAAGGAAGTCTCTCAATGGTGCGCACACGTTGCAGATATTTAGATGCATAAAAATGGTTTTTAGGAGAGGAACCGATAGCAACTGATTCAAAAAAATAGTGGATGCAATCCGTGGAGTTCCGAAGGCAAGACAAAAGAATGGACACATTTTATCTGGATGAATGACAGGAGCAGGTGCAATGGCCTAAGTTTCCATTGCGTGTGAGTGGCCCCGATGCTAGCGATCCACCATCCAGTTTTGATTGCAGGTTCGCCCATTAAGAGGGATGACCTTATCGATCAACGTGTGTGTGTCAACTTAGCTGTGGGCCAGTGGTGACTGGGCTTGGATGTGTGTGTGTGTGTGTGCGTGTAACGGGTATACGTCACCTAGTTGACTAAAGTAAACGTACTTCTTAATGACTGACTGACATTGGGCTTGAAGCGTCAAAGAGTGGTAGAGTTTCTTTTGTCCCGGCGAGCTCCCACGTGCACACAAATAAAGTGAGGCAGAAGCAAAATGATCAAGAATCAGAATGATAGCGTAAAAGAACTGCGTCTTTCGTATCGCTTACTAGGAGACCGAGTAAAATGCTAAAATTATCAGACGATGCAAGGAAGTGAATGAATCTACTTAGTAGTTAATCAAAGTAAAGCATGAAAATGTGTCTTATTTACTGCCAATCGGCAGTGATTATAAGCATGCAGTGAGGGAATGTGAGCCAATGGAAAGGCCTACTCTTGACCTTCGGAGTGAATGGCGCACCCACATCCACACAGTGGAAACACATTCGGCATTGGATCGTTTGATCAATTGTGATGGGCTTCTCTGGTGCAAGCCGATTGCTAGCGTAAATTAATGTTATTCTTCAAGCTCTCATGGCAGTTTCCGTCTTTGCGTTAGCGTAAGCGGTGATATTGTGAGTGGGTGATTTGCCCGCACTTGCAAAGGAATTCTCTCAAGATTTGGGCCTGTAAAAGCTAATAGGGATGCGGCGATGAAATGATCTAGTGCAGATCTCTAGCTGTGGTGTCTGCAGGATTCGATGAAGAGGATTTGACGTGTCTTACGGGGGTAATTAGACTTCTTTTTAGGGATACTCTCTCCCACTCTACATCCAGAAGGCCACACATCCTTTATGGCACATCTCCCAACTTGTCTGTATAGATAATATGGTGTCTATGACTGCTTTATTAAGCTCTCTTGTTTCATTTTGTGTAGTCAAGTGCATGACAGAAAGCAGTAGTCAGAAATCAAAGAAAAATAGGTGGTAGCGACAAGTGGGTGTTGTTTGAGGCGCATTTCAAAAACGTTTGTCCATCCATGACTCCACATGGGAGTAGGCCACGGCAAGTCCTTTCTGTTAGAGTTCCCTAGTGTACTTCTTGTCATGATGACTCACATTTCGGTGACATAAAATAAAGTTGTGGACGAGGATCCTCTCTTGCTCGCCAATGACAAGGTGGGTTAAGATGCCACAACACTGAGCCAGGTCAATATGAGTGATGATACCATCGTCTATTACAGCCAAACACAGACCTTAAAGGGAGTCAGCAAGGCACGGAGCGCTTGGATATGCTTCGGCGTCGAGGATAAAGCAAAGGATCACAGGTAGCAATCCGAAACAACTCTTCTATGCCCATATAATAGTTGAACGAGGCGAGGTTTACTAGGGTTGCTACCAGCATAAAATATTCCCCGTTTAGTTCGCCGCCTTTAACCCTCATGTCCTTAAAGCAAGGGGATAAACTTAGCATTGACACAAGTTTTAGCTTTCCAACCACTCGTTTACATCGGGAAAGTTTGCAATGTCTCCACTACCACATCTGTGTTTGCTAAACGCCTCTCACCCAAAACACATTGTTTTCAATCTGGTATGTTGTACACACCGGTTCAGAGTGTAAGATACAAAAAATTGTTGATAGAAATAAACTTTCCAATACATTTTGATAACCTTTTAACCATCACGTAGTTTTATTCAGAAAGTTGCTTGCCTAACGGATAACTTGTAATATCCAATGTTAAAGACTATCAGTTAGCTAATGCCTTTCTTATAACACCAGCAAAACAATAAACTATTAATTTGATTGAATCGCTATTTCATTATTTGACAGTTTTGACTGGCTCATTGAAAATGTCATTCCAGCGAAAACTGGGTGTCTCAATCGGAGCGGATAAGAGCCATTGCCTTGACCACTGGAAGGCCTCGTCATATTTCTCCATCCACTTGCAATTTTTTTTCTTCTAATACTCACCCTTCTGTTCATTAAGCGTGCTTTTTGTCCCCAGGAGTAACAATAGGTGCATTTCGTGCCTGTGGAGCAAAAATCCTCTTACAATGCCTTCAACTAAGAAGGCATCTGTTATCGCCATTCTCCTCAGGTTTGTCGGCGGCCACATGTATCGATCACGACTGTTCGGAAACGCTATTTGAATTACATTTGCTAGCGTCAACGTGTACATGTCGCACTGGCCATTATACTCTTCTTAAGACAGGATTTTAATGTGCGCGTGTTGTGGGAATGGCTAATCTTAATTTGACATCTAACAAAGGAAGAATGACTGTTATGCCTCATCGAATAAAACGCATAAGCCCTCATTCATTCCAGCAGTTTCAAAGTGCTCAGCGCAGCGAAGATATCCAGGACGCACTTTTGCCACCATAAAATTTGCACACCTGAAGTGTCACATAAAAGATTTGTTTTCGATAAAATAAGCGAATGCCGTAGTGACAGCTATCTTCTTTATCCATCATGGTTCCACGCAAAGACAAACTCTCACCTATTTGAAGAAGTTGACGCTTAAATTGATTTATTACAAATCTTCTTAAGCACCACCGAAAGTCAACACTCATGTTGAAGAGATAATCAGAGTAAACAGTTTAAATGCTTACAAGTTATGGAGATATGATGAGTCGTTTCCTTAATGTCGCAAAGCTCAACGGTGACCTTGTGTCTGCCACGGTAAACTCCTTGCAAAATCGCATGTCCCAACTCACAATGGCTTCTGTTTGCAGACTTGGGTATCTATTGTACAACTGAAATAATTTTTGCAGACTTCCCACAGATGACGTTCAAACGAGAACAAAATCTCGATGATGTGGAACTTTATCCATTCCTTGGTTTCATTACCTTTAGAGTTCTTTGCTTAAGAAAACCTTGATTTTATCGCCTTTGGCAGAGACATTCCAGGCAAGCTTGATTGTTCCTACACGCCACTCTTCTTACGCACTATCCGTTGTAGCATAATTTTTGTCAACTCAAGATTCACTGGTTTTGGGTTGGTGTTTAGGGCCTACTTTCCTACTGAGAATGCGTTTTTACAGTAAATGCATTAATCAACTGGTTATTGATCATGCTACGCCTACTTGTTTCAATTTTCAGTAGCACACCAGCTCCGTACATTTTACAGGAAACACTTGGGTAGGCTCGTTTCTCATGACTTCAAAATGCACACACGGAACGCATTATTGAGACGGCAGAACTCGAAAGTGTCACTGGTTGTAAACGTGCTGAGACCATCTTAAGCTGCAGGCGGCCGTAAGCTGTTTAAAGAAATACCAAAACAGAATGGAAGTCTACCAGAGTTTGGTTGCAACTGGTTAGTGCACATGAAGTGTGAATAGTTCCTTCATTTGTTCAAGCATCTGATTATAGCTCGATGTTCCTCTTCACCAAGCTGTTCACGCTGTTTAAACAAATGTAGAAAGTGCGAAACGTGATTGTTTGCTTATTTTATGGAATGCAGGTTTTCAAGCAACCATATCCAAGGCAGATAAGCTCATAATCCAATTTTTATTAAAGACGTTTCGTTGAGAAGGGAGGCGATAGGTGTGCGGCGTGTGGGTCCAGAAACAGGGCTCCCAAACAAATTGACACCAGTTTGTGGACCAACCTCGAAGTGACCCACAATTGCCTCAAGCCTACTGCTGTAGTCGTCACCCAATGCAGACCTCATGTCCTTCTCACTCCCACTAAGCGCAGCACGCAGTTAGCGCTATCGTATTTTGCACCAGTGTTAGCTGAATCTCTCAGATCACAATCGCATCTCAATGGTAATCCTTTGGCTGAGTAATTTTTCCGTAGCGATTCCCAGTTGCACCTAGGATTAGAAAACCAGGATACAGCAGTACATGGATCATGCAAACACAACAAAGTCGTGCTACTGAAGTAGAGCATGGATGATGTTGTATGGAAATGGAGAGGAGATTGGGATTGTAAAATAGGAAATAGGAAAGTAATGAGGTGCAATCCGTTGATCTCAGTGGCGAAAGTCACACCATTGCAAGTTTGTGGAGTCAGTTATTTATACAATTCCTCGACGTGCAAATAAACTACTCTTGGGTGGAATCGTCGCATCATTTTTAATGTCTACGTGCGTGTAAGCATGCTAATACACCCACGCTGAAGGAATACGCCAAACGTCGGACTTATAATGATGATATTTGAGAAGATTAAAGCATAACTTCACAGAACACGTGCTATGCACAGACTAATAACCTGCTGGCTGTCAGCTAGTGAGGGCAGGTGCTCTAATGCGTGTAGATAAATCTTCCTACACTCAACGGCATTCTGCACTAAGAAATTGCATCAGAGAGTGGGAATTGCAACACCGACCTTAAGGGATATGCACGTCTACTTGAGTTTAACAGTAAGGATTTCATGATCATTCACAGAGTTAAGATGAGTTTGGACTAAATGTTGGACTTTAGCCAATCGACTTGGTCCCAAATTCCCATCCCTCCAAAGTCGGGTTCCCTATAGGCCTATTTCACTTCCTCCAACTTATCTGGTCATCATCACCCCACATCCTACATCTTTCACTGTCTACTTCACTTCCTCTCCAAACACATTAAGTCTTCCTTTTCCCATGAATTGATGCTCATTTGATGTAAGCCATGGAAGTCCCATTTTTCCAGCAGTTGCAGTTTCCTTATGTTACTCTTCGTTATCTTTATCACTGTCTGGTGTCGAGGGGAGTGGAGAAGGAGCAGATAAGCACAAAAACTAATAATAACTGTTACAATACCACTGCCGTCAATCACGGAATGATGCAGGTTTCGACAAGGTTCATGCACAACCCAACTAAATGGAGATTTTAATAAAAGCATTATTAATTTGAGATGAGTGATGGTACAATTGACAAATAACTAGGCATAGTTTGAATAATTCTACTTTAATGCTGAAGACGAAGCGTTCGCCTTTAAGATCTATGGTACAAGCATCCAAGGCTTTATGAAGTCGCTCTCCTTTGCTGTTTAACAGTGCTTTTCCTATAAAGGATGCGATCTTAAGCCAACGAGAAGTAGTAAAACCTCTCAATACGAATCGAAGTGTTGTGGATTTCAGGTAAGTGGCAAACAACTACGCGAAACCCACACATTTCTCAAATTATTGTCGCCCTTCTATTTTGATTCTTTGGCAGAAGAGGTGGCGCACTCAAACTACGTCAATAAATGTCGTGTATTTAAAACCTCTTCTATGCAATCAAAACGAAATTAAAGCCAAAAAAGAACCTGATGTACTTGTGCTCTTTCCCATGGCATTATTTTTAAATTGCCACTTATCAACTATGTTTCGTTAAGCGAATCTATTAACTCTACAAAAGCATAACTCTTCCAAGCCTTCTCTTTGAAGTAAGCCCGAAGAGGTGATCGCAAGAATGCGGCCATTTGTTGTCCATCACAGCGCAAGTAGTGGGGCACGCTAAATCTAACCTACATTCCATCGTGTGACAACAATGTGCACCGAGTTACAAGCACCAGCTTACCTATAGGCTGTGTTCTTATTTCTTACTGTAAGGCCAAACGCTGACTTCATCTTTAAATGCTTCGATACGAACATTGTACAGTTTCTCAGGCTGTAGATAGCCGAGAGCAATCCCTCCCAGTGAGAAATTGGAAATTCTCATAGACGGATCGACAACTAGATCAGCCGCTAGTGCATTCAGAGAGATTCGGCTGGCGCCGAGTTCGACCAGATTAGGAATTCCCCAACTCAGCAGATAGGTTTGAGGGCCCACAAGATTCCAGTGATAGAAGTGGGAAATCGGGGTTCCTCCTGCATCGATCGCTTTTGCCGCAGTCATTTCCAAAATTTAACACAACGCAACATATTTTAACGCGACATAACATAATTTATTCCGACGATTTCATTCTACTAGGTAAGATTAGTGCGTAAAAGACTTCAAAATGCACCATTTTACCCGCATGTCGTACTGAAGAAAACAGTCATTAAGTACTATCACTTACACCGAAGTATAACAGTTTTGATTGCACGCGTATGCGCAATGCACAGTGAAAGGCAAGCTTCTTGCGCATATGACAAGACAGCCAATTTGATTCCAGTCCCATTTTTGACAAGGGTTCCGCACTGTTACTGCTACTGTTACTTTCAGTGGATCTCCACACCGATCGTCCATCTAAGCAGTAGAGATATCACAAGCATGTCAATACTAGCATGATCAGAAATGCACGACTCAAACTGAAGAAAACAAACCTCATTCTGCAACTCTTTTATGAGTTGCAACCTATTTCTCCATGGTATTAAGGCAATCTATTCGACCTCGGTGCCTGCAATGAAGTGCACCAGTAGTGGAGCAACGTGCTATCTGCTGAAAAGTATGCAAATTACGGGCAATCATATCATCTAGATGCCAAGGGCAAACGTCATTCTCAACCCTTCAGTGATGGAAGGCCGGAGACTCTACCATTCACAGCACACTTTCTAAGGGAAAGCCCAAGTTTTCCAGAGAACACATAAGATCTTGCTTACTCAGTGCTGGTGTGTGCGGTTATTATTTGTTTAGATGAGACGATAACCTCAACTCAACCTATTTTCGTTTATTTTGCGGAAAGTATCAAATCTCTTTTATTGAGCTTCTTCAGTGTTGCAAACTTTCTGTGCTTCTTAAGATCCATTACAGAATCTGCTGAGCAAATTGCATTGTATCTGTGCAAGCAAAGCTGTGGCAAAGGCTTGCTCTACGAAGTGCATTTTCTAATAAATTTCCACGCAGATTATTGTTGCAGCTCTTCTTCTACCAAAATTTTCTCCCAATGCTAGACACAATTATTGTTTGCATCCTCAGTGAGGTTGCTTTGATCGTGAACTGCCGTCCGGCTTCGCGTGGTGCGCAAAGTTGGAAGGCTTTGTGAAAAGGCTTGACACTTCCAGCTCTCTGCCGTAGATCGTGTGTAGTTCAGTCACAATGGAGAGGCGCACATGCGTTTTAATTCATCTGCCAAATCACAACTAAAATAAATTGTGCTCTATCAGCCAGCAAACATGACTCTGCAATAGGTCACACGGCACACTGCATGTAGCACGTGTTAAGAAGGAAGAATTCAATTAGAATAACACGAGGCAATATAACCGTCGCAGCACTCTACGATATCGTCCATACTGCATTTCAATTCATCCTTATCACCCTTCTCCTGTTTTGTTTTGTCCTCGTAGACTGTGTCCTTTGTTTCCTCACTGCTGCTCCCTTCTCCGCTCAAAAGGCTTCAAAAGGCAAAAGCGTTGGGAGGTGTTAAAATTCGTAGAAATTAAGGCTAGGAGATAGCATCTCTTCCGTTGAGTTCCTTTAGCTTCACTTTGCTGCGATTCTAATGATGATAACTTTTCCGACTGGACCTGTTAAGAGAAGTCCGTGAGTCCACATCACAGGCACCAGCTTCATGTTTATCCTTGAATGTAATTATCCCAATAAATTGCACTGAGCATGCTCCCAACATCTGCTTGAACAGAGGGTAGATGGACAAATAAATTAGGGCGATGCCCGAATGGAGGAAATAAAGTGTTTGCAATGAGTCCCACACACTGCATAACCATCAAAGCTTAATATCACTGCATTTTCTTCCAAACCCTTCCCATTTTTTTACCTTTTTCTATTTCCTTCTCCTTCTACCTCATCGAATTACTCCTTTCATTTCCTTCTAACAGAACTATTACTATTCTTCGCCTGCTACTGAGAGGCCTTCAACTTTACTCTCCTCTACAATTAGGGCAAGAATTGACGCAGGCAAATGGGAAGGGTTAAGGCGACAAAATCGAGAGTAGCAGAGACAGTAAAAGCCAGCAATTTTTCGTAAAAATGGGGCTTGCATTAATTCTCTTCATGCATTGGTTATTGCGACCTCGTCAGGAGCACATAAGTTGTCCACAAGTCTGACGGGCACTATTTCCATTTCTCCAGTGCTGCAACGAAATAGTATTTGTTAGCTCCAAATTCAGCGACGCATCCTGTCAATTTTGGTGCATCCAGAGTGTGTCTTTCCCTTGCTAACTGTAGGTAGGGATGGATATGCACTACTTTTCTGCAAGATAACGCGGCAGCAGAAATAGTTCACTTACCGTTAGACATGCTTCAAGGCAGCTCTGCGGAATCGCATAAGTTAGTAGCATTAAATAAAGTGCTCTTACGAGCCTTCTGTTAGGATTATTTGATGGAGAATATAATCCAGGCGCAATGCAGAATTGAGTTAATGTGGATTCGTTAACCCTCAGAAAGCGATGATAATCAGTTACAACAATCTGCAGAGCAGGATCCTCGCATATACTACGAGTAGGAGTTAATCACCAAAGAGGAGAGATAAAACACTTGCCTCCATTTTTAGGTTTTGCCTGTCACCATCACCAATGTGTCACTTGGAGGCTCTTCCAAGGATGAACTGCTCCCGAATGAAGATGTGTACCTGATTGCTCCGTATTTTACGCAGTGTTAATGCAATGCTCACATTTACATCCATCAAAATTCATCCCAGGTCATGATTTCCTATTCTTTTGGCTATTCTATACAACCATCACTTAATTAAGAGATTTAGAAAATCTTGCCAAGAGTGAAAACAAAAAGAGTTGTGAGCTTCGTGTGCGGCAATTTTCGGTCCACCTGTTCATTGTATTTGAGTCCTCCTTACTATTTTCACAAGATCTCTATCCAGTTTTGGCCAGTCATTAGTTTTGGGAACAAATGTGCGCGTACGTTTGTGTCGATTCAAGCGTCACTACACGCATCGGTTATTTATTAGCTAGAATATCGTAACTTCGCAATCAAAACTGTAGCACGACTAGTCTCATGTAAAAAACAAACGGAAAAAATAAACGTAGAGGTGAAGCAGCAAACTTTGGAAGTAAAAACAATTGTGGCAGAAAAGTGTCAAGTCTGCTATTTGCATACCACGAAAAATTGGCGCTCTTGATCCGTTCTAAATTATATCGACAAGCGTGCATTAGTGGAAATTTGTGTTCGACTTACTAAAAGAACATACAGTAGGAAACTCATCAAAGCCTGCCTCAGCCACAAATCCAACAAGCGTTTGAACTTCTACGATGTCTAGTACCTGGACTTCTTTAAATGCACGAAACGGCAGAACGTGGCGGCTTACAAATTTCGTTGGAGAGGGAGTTTGACCTCAACTCCTACGGCACTGCTTGCAACTGCTGCTTACGAGACGCACATGCAACGAATAGGTAAATGTCTTCGTGGTATAAAAGCATTAATCCGCACCTTGATAGTAATAAATGCCACTCGACAATGACCAATGCAAACAACTTAGTTCACGAATATTCCTCAAATTACATCCTTTATTCATTGACTATGGTAAGGAGTATGAATACATTAGAAAGCATTATGGAGAACGTTTAGCTAAATATATATTATAAGTCATTGCAAATGTAACAATACATTCATTCTTTATGATCAAAAATAACTCTGTCATGGCCTTTTATCGACATGCAGTGGAAAGCATTTGATTGAGCATCTTGCATTAATGACCAATTGCCGCAGCCTGCCACAAATCAAAGCAGTCATCAAGCTAGCCAGCCTAACGCAGCAGTGAGTGAATAGGCAAGCCAGTGGAAATGCAGTCAAATATACAGGCCTTTAGGCAGGCAGACATTGAGGCGATGGTGGAAGAGGTGACCAATCGAGTGGGAGGAGTTGGGCGAGAGGAGAGAGGAACCGAGACAATGTGTGAGGCTAAGGCACAGGTAGTCGAAAAAAGAGAGGACAATGCTGCAGCTTGCTAGATATTAGGACAAGTACTGAGCCTGCATGTCTAACAAGGCATTGGAAGGGCAGGCAAACTGACAGAATTCTAGCCAAATGAAGAGGCATCCAAACAAAAGCAAAAGTGTAGATCATAAAGTGGGGATGCGGGTACATTGAACCGGAGCATACCTGTAACGCTTACGTATATCAACTTATTAAACAAGATATAATGTATTAAAGTGCCGAGATTTCGCGAGATGCACGCAACAAGGGAATAATTTAGGGGTTCGAAAGTGCTTATTACCTGCAAGATTAGACAGGCGAATTTGGAGTTGGGATGGCCTTCGCAGACTGGACCCCCTCTCATATCAAGGGTATGAAATCGGAAGTGGATGAGAGAGACACAGAATGCATTACACTCACTTGCCTCCCTGCTAAATGGGCTTGCTTTGGCACGTTTCAAATTAAACAAGTTGTGCTCTTCAGGGACCAAAGAAGTAGAGGTGTGAAGACACCTGAAAGCCATGACAAAGGCAATCACATGGATGACTAAAGTACGGCCATGTGCCACCATGCATGAGGATCAGGTGAGTTCGAAGCAGTATAAAATAATTGCACGAAACATCGAAGAACAATAAACAATCTCCACCACAACATTTGCGGTAATGGAAGGAGGAAGTTGCGGCTCATGCTCAAGCAATACGTGCAACACATATCAGTGGACCAGGGATGACATAACCAAACTGATCATTTATTTGCTCAAGTGGTTGTACAACAGAGGACAAGGTAACGCTGACAATTTGATGTTCAGCAGGGAGTTGGGAGAACTGGAAGGAGCTGTGCTGGAAGAGAGTGTAGTGGCGCAAAGCGACTTGCAAAAGCTGATGCAACTTCTGTTCTACCTACTTAAAGTGGGCTATCGGAGGTGTTCTTGTTGTGGCCAGACCTGCCCCTCCAGGACGTGTTCGTGTTGTGGCCAGACCTGCCCTTCTGGGACGTACTCGTCCTGTAGCCAGACCTGCTCCAATAGAACGTGTTCGTGAGAGCTGAGTGTGAAGGAGACCATTGGGAGAAGCTTGGTTGAAGAAGGCAGATCGCAGTCCTGTGAAATTCAAATTCAAATTTAAAAGCTTCTTCACTTCTTTTTAAGATGTTTTATCTGACCTGGATTATCTTACTTACTTCCACCGCTCCATTGCCATAGCAGGCTCTTCAACACACTTCAACTAGACTATTTCTTACACCAATCACCAATTTACGGCTGAAGTTGTATTATAGCAAGGCCATATAATAAACAACATAGTTTACAATTCTTTCGAGTGTCTAATGTTGCTTTGCTGTCTTGTTCTTAGTTTTGCCTATCATTCTGTCCATCTTATCGATAATCAGCTAGTAGGGTGTGAAAGAATGTGCGCCTTACTCACGTAACCAACGTCTTCACGAAGGCACCGCTTCAAGTGTACTCCGGTTCCTGTTGCTAGCACCAATTATGCGGAACATGTGGTTGGGGTGATTGTCATGGTGCACGACATTGGCGACTCTTCTGTTGGAAGTCGCGCATTTCACCCAACGATTCTCAATGCCATTACTGCTGCCACAGCGCACCAAGGTGCAACACGCAGAGACGGACATTACGATGCTTTTATAATTAGGTAGAATTTGCCTCTCGTTGCCACCATTATGGTGTGGTGTGCCCTCCTTGAGGTGGTAACAGGCCAAAGTAGAGCATGTGTAGACTGCAATCAGTTATGAGGCATTGTGTGCTGTAGTTTTCTCATTATCGCAATCTTTACAGGGCAAACTCAAATGACGTCATTCTCACTTAAGAGGTGGTGGTATTAGTCCGACACTTGAGGTTCAGTATCAGACATCTTATTCTGCTCTACAGGTTATCGCTACTATCCAAATCAGGCAAGAAACAACTATTAGCATAGAAGGAGGTCTGTTCCGAGCAGAAAACAGCCTCTGCAGTTTGCGATAGTGGACAGCTCTGCGCAAGCCGTGGATGACGCATACGCGGACGTCTGGTGTCTGAGCCAAGGCTGGCTAGCTATACCTGAATCAGGTGAGCCATGGCTTAGCGTACCATGTCGAGAGGTGACAAGAAGGCATGTGCGGTCGTGATTGTGCATGTGATTAATTTAGAGCCCAGCAAGCCACTGCTTCACCTGATTTTGGTGCTGACACCCTAATGACAACGCGTAAGACTGGTTGGGATACCGTAGCATTGTAGGATTCATTACTGCTGCCGCCTATGTATGCTTTGTTTGCTTTCGCACATTATTTGCTTTTTCCAATCCAACCATATAGGACGCACCTTCAATTCAATGAAACACCTGCTGCAAGAAAATGCGTGGACTTGAAGTCGAATCACATAACTGGTTTCGGAGTACATTGTTTTCTTAAGACTTTGCCACATCATTTTGGTACTTTTAACTTGTAGATCTGAGTGGTCGCTGGCAGACATTGAAAGTGTAAGCGTAGCGGCTTTGAGGCCTTTGTTTATTTAAAGAAAAAATCAAGGCAGTTCGATGTAAGCTTGCATCAGCAACTTAGCTGGTTGAATACTAATTGGGATGAACCCGCATATTATGTGAGCCGAAAAGATGCAGATGGCAAGTCAATTATTTCTCACCATTGGGTGAAGCAGAAGTCTCTTCCGCGAGCAAGCAAACGTTGTGAGAAGCTAGTGGTAGTCCTCTTCTTCGTTATCAATGACATACACCAACCACTTGCAGGGGACATCAAAGTTATTCATCTGTGTGTTTGTGGCCACTAAGTGAGCGTTGCAGATGCCGCCAGCGTTTTCGCTTATTAATAAAACAGCTAAATTGACCCCAGTAGTTT
This sequence comes from Taenia hydatigena, assembly GCA_036345935.2. Taxonomy (NCBI): domain Eukaryota; kingdom Metazoa; phylum Platyhelminthes; class Cestoda; order Cyclophyllidea; family Taeniidae; genus Taenia; species Taenia hydatigena. Next base: position 14,963,107 of record JADWOT020000002.1, on the reverse strand, counting down.
ATTGGGGAGAAACTTGGGCATTACGTAGAAAATCAGCGCCCGGAATCGCCTACTTAGCTAATTATAGGCATATGATTCATTTCATTCCCCAGAATTCTCTGCCGATACTGGCCTCCAAAGGTATCTTCTTTTCCACCATAAACTCTTACCCTTGCAACGGCAATACGAAAAGCCTGATAATTCACTATAAATCAAGTTACGATAGTGTCGACAAGGTGGTTGCGCAGACGGCCTTCTAGGTTGCCTAGGGATCATGAACACAAACAGAAGCCGACTAAAAGCAAATAAGATGATGAAACAGAAGGGGCACCTGATATTAAGGTGGAAAGCAAAGAGGCACGATTTAATTTCTAGTTTTGGTAGTTGCGTTGCGAGGCTTTAAGCTCCTAACGCTTCCTATTTGGAATGGATGAAGTCTGCAGAGAGGATTTTTACCTCCTTTTGAATGACGAGTTAAAATAAAGTGACGCAACACTGAAACACATCAGTGTACAGAATAATGTCTACTACGGCAGGACAGTGGAAGCTGTTTTACTAGAGGGTAAGAAGCATTTTGACGTATGCTCTGATTAAAAACCGAGGTATTAGTCAAGTTAGCAATTCAAAATGTCTTCAAAAATTATAACTACGTCAAAGGAAAAATGGGTAGATGTTGCTGCCAGAAGTGTAGCAGAATCGTCGCCAATCTCCCCGCATTTTCCTTTTAAACATTTCGAAAGAACAGGCTTATTTTGTGGGGGCACATTTTGGCAGCCGTGATTAGAGTGAACAGAGGTGGAAGTGCGTACTCTCTGAGCTTCCCTCAGTTTTAATGAGAGCCGACGATGCATCCGCCGATGGATTAGTTAAATCGAATAATTTATTTCAAAGCGCATGACATGGTCATGTCCTTTTCGTACACCTTTTATGCACGCAAAAAGGAATTCAGCAGAGACATCACTTCCCACTCGCAAGTTTGCGCTTGCAATGCGCTCGCATCTACAGTAAGTGCATTTTAAACTACATTGTTTTCACTTTTTATTGTTACTTTCCTAACCCTTTGTCATCATCATTTTCCCCCAGTACCAGCCCTTGCAGTAAGATGGAATCAGTTGCCATCATTCCAATCGCTCCTCATCATCCATCTCAATTAACGACAAGCACTAGTCCAGAAAATGAGCACTTTCATCAATGGAAGGAGAGCTGCCAGAACTTGCGTTGATGATGAGCACAACCGAACCTGGTCGCTCCTGTTCTGTTGCTCAAATGGAACCCACAGTACTGGAACTTCGCACGAATTTCTAACTGCCAAGTAATCCTTCCCCACAATGCCAGAGCAGGAGTCAGTACTGGACGTCCATCTATTTCCACCTCCTTGTCCAGTACCTAGTTATTACTATGAGACATGCCAGGGTCAAAGTGAGAGGAGGACGGAGTGGTGCATTACTTAGAATTCTTGCTTCACTCCTAACAACTACGACTTCAACAATGCAGACGTAGACCAAATTGGCACTTATTAAACCAACATTGCCATTTTAAATTAGTTGAGGAGACCACGCACACGAAAACGATGAATTAATGGCTGCCTGTCTCTCTGTAATATTGCACTGTGGTGGCACGTACTCCCAATAAAAAACTTTCATGCACCAATTGCCGAGGCAATGCGGAGCTAAAAAGCGAAGCATTCCTCATTAACTCCCCCTTCCATGTTTGAACCTGTCCTATAGAATAAAGGAAAGGGCGTGGAACACCTCGCCTTTCGTGTTCAGTTTTGTAACTACTCTAATCGCATTGTCACAATTCTCCGTCCACTTCTCCCTCAAAGCAGTTAATGGCACTTACAAACTTGCACATTGCTATCACTCGCTAGTAAGTGAAAGGCAAAGCACGCTACAGATAGCAGCAACCAACGCATACATTTACCTTCCTCTAGATGCTGGTCGGGAACGGCGGTGGTACGCTTGTGCTTGTGAGGAACGTTGAATGTTTAAATGGCTTCTTGTGGGTGGAGTTATGAAAATTCGCATGGCTGCTTGGATCGAGAAGCGAGCGATTGGTCGCGCGGCGTATTAATTGGGAGATCAATTTATGGTACAGTTGACGGTTGGGCAATTGGGTTCCAGTGAGTTGTGCTTGGTAGTTTCATTAACCGGGTCATGATTATACTCGACTGATGGCTACACTTTATTACTCGCGCTGAGTTCAGAACGTGGCTGTTTGTGTAATAGTGAATGACTGCTGCGAATGGGGTCGATCGAGTTGTTGAGGTCATGCAAGGAGGAGGGTAAGTGGTTCATATTGTTCGTGTAGAAACTGGATTCTATAGGCTAAAATAGGATATACGGGGAACCCCCTCACCTAGGTCTTCTTACCTATTGTAGTTTTGACGGCGTTTGTCCCCCGAACGCCATCTTTTCCTCCCATGATAGTGAGTTGCTAGACCGCTGAACAACCTAAATATCGGATAAAGGTAGAGCAAAGCTTTGACGTCTATCGTTAACCGAGGTACCTCGGAGTGAAGTAGGAAGTTGTGCAGGCGTTCTTTAAATAGTGCGAGTGTGCCGACGTGACGAATTGGCTGCATAACCACCCTTATCGATGATACGATGGTAGTTTTTGCAGCACACTCAAAGGGAGCATATTTTGGGGGGCCAACACACACTGGTCTCAGCTAAAGTGGGAACAAAGAAGAGGCCAAAGGAACATTCGTCATGGGCCAGATGTTTTGCAGTTTAGCCAATAGCATCAGCATTGGCACTACCTACCGAGCCAACCAGTTTGATTGCTCTTTAAAATCTAGAACAATGTAAATGCTCTCGCGAAATTAAAAAAAAAAACAAAATAGTTACCTCTGAGCACAACTTGGTACGAACTGCCGGGAAAGCAAAAGGAGAAAAAGACACTCGAGCAAACAGCAAAGCCAGCATTTGGTGAACAATGTCAGCCATTCCATAACTACCTTGGCATTTATTAGTGATTTGATAAAAATTAGAAAGCATTTGCAGGTTCGCCTCCACAACCGCTATGGCTATAAGACGAGACTGAAATCAACGAATGGCTGACCTCCGCAGATTTAAAATACTGCTCAATGACTACTAAGCCGAAGACCACAACAACAACAACAACAGCACAATTACCTTAACAAACGGTTTCAAGTTAAAAACCCAACATGGCAGCCTCGACAAACATAGCAACGATGAGGCGCTACAGAGTGACCACTGACAACCAACGATGGCGACTGCTTTTAGAAAATACAAAGTACGAATTTCTCAAAGCAGACAAAAACTGGCCAGTGTATGACAAATTGAGGGCACATTATGGAGAGGAGCGTAGTGAGGCTGTATTGATGCGAAGAGGTCAACACGAGAAGCAATCGAGCCGCTTTTCAGTCTCTATCAAGAAAAAGCCCACTTTGACGGAATTTGACGCCAAACGATGTTTAGAAACAAACGGGATCTAAGAATGAGAAAAGGAGTGTACTTGATTGGTCCCAAGCTCCGTATCAGTCACTTCGACGAGAGTCCATTGCTACTGTGTCACTACTTTCATCGTCATTCCGTGTGTATACAGGAAGAAGAGAATGCTACACGCACTGACCTTTCACCCTCCCTTTCTCCTCCCCCTTCTCCCCTCCACATAAAACGCAAAGGCAAATCTTAAGGCACTCTCAAAACACGCGACTAAGCCAAAAGTACTGTCAGAAAGCTCAAAACAAAATGCATCATATGACTTGTTTAGAAGAACCGGTGCGATATCGACCGGGTAAAACCAAATTGTTGAGCTGAGCACAAAAAGTAAGAAGTGAGCGAGGAAAATAAAACGATGAAGGACAAATGATGGATGGCTGTGTGAACATGGAATGCAAATTGATATGAATGGGCTGGGTACTCTGCATCGTGAATAGGCGAGTAAGGGAGCGATAAAAGCTAACAAAAGTTGGAGATATAGGGCGATATTCAATACTAGGAACTCAGCCACCCTCGCCTTCAGCCCCGTGGCGATGGCCTGACCTCGGCTAAGGCTCCGTCTCCATTTTTGCCAGCCTCACTTCCTGTACCACCAGGGCATCCCGAATGGAGGCTTCCAGCACCCCTAACACCTAGCCCTACGTAGCCTGCAGTGCTACGTTCGACGAAAAATCCAGTTCGCTAAGTGCCACAAACTCTACCACCACTTCTGCTTCGTCATTCTCCAGCGATGCATCTGTGTCTGCACCCGGCCTGGTTCCTATGATGCATAAAAGACACCTGCTTCAGTGATACACATTACAAGCCCGGTCTTCCCTAATGTTGCCACAATCTCGTGCATGCGCCTTTTCATAAACAGGCAATGAAGTAGTGAATAATGATCTTCAATCGCCTTCTAGGTGTAGCATTTCCCTTCCGCCGATTAACTAATCTTACACTTCTTAAGAATTTTCTCTCAAACAGCCCCCAGTTGCATCGAAATCTTATCTAGTAGGCAGATCAGAGGCACCACAACGTTCGGTCTTTTTAAGCGAACGGATCGTTGTCAACACCTGTGTCTGCAGCCCACAGCTGCACCACAAATAGGAGCAAAGCGTAATCTTTTTGGCATCAAATGATGTGCACTCCTGACCTGTGGGAGGACCATTTAGGAGACAACAATGATGCAATTTTTGGTCACCCAGCAATCGTAGCAGCACAAACCATTCTCCGTCATAAGCTTTTCTCTCAGTTCCCCGGCCAGCAAACCACCCTACACGGACGTGAAGGAGAAGCAGAGGTGTGTAAATGGCGGTCGTGTGCTCAGCATCCACCACGACAACCTCACTAGCTCATCCATGTCACCCGGCCGTTCTTTCAGAGTGCTCACACCTTCCTGTAGCAGCAAACATTAGCTCTTCTATCAAGCAAAACAATAACCGCTATGCGAAACTTGTAATTTGTAATTTACTTTGGATTCGCTTCGTTCAAAGATCTGGATGCAAACATTAAAGTTTGGGCAGCAGTTATACAGATCGCGGCATTGCCCCTCGATCCGAACTGCGCATTGTCTATGTCTTTACCAAAAGTTTAACCCAGAGCAGTTTAATCCAAAGCACGTTAGTAATGAAAGACTGAGATAGCACATTTGTGTTCTTTTACTTTTCTTTCAGCCTCAATAGGAATGGGTTTGGGACTTCAAAGCTGCAAAGTGAATGGAGTGATGTAGCATGTTGTCTGACATTGGCAGCCCATGTGTGCAACGAAGGTTGACCTGTCTGTGTTCTCGTTGCTGATGCTTCATATTATGGCACTGAAATTGAATATGAATTGGGAGGAAATGGACAAGAGGCAGAATATTAATGTATATAAGTAGAAGTTGTTTGGACATTATGGGCCGACTATAAAAATAAGGACAATTTTTAGAAGTAGCAGTAGATAGAGAGAAGAATCGAATGAGGAATTTTATCATTTTATTTACATTAAAGACTCAACGCTCGTCGACTTGCTGATGTAAAACGATGCTGCATCTGATGATGTTTTCAGAAGTAAATACAAACCTCGTTTTCAATGCTGTCGATTGACTCTATTGAGTTGATGTGTGGCTAATGCTACTAACTCAGATGAGCAAGAGAGTTAAGTAGCACCAAAAGAGTTTCCAATGAACAGACCAATTCCTTAATTTGTATATCACTGAAACTGTAAAACCGTTTTCATGTTTCATCTCATAATGTTAGGCTTTGAAGAGAGTTTGAATTTGACATCACTTCTTAGCAAGCATCAATCCACTGTGTATGAGACAAGTGGACTCCATCCTTCCCAACCACTCATTAGAATTGGCCATAATTTGAGCAGAAGTTTCATCATATGCAGTGCCCCTAGTTTTTCGATTGCATAAAGTGGGACTGGCATAAGGCCTTAAACACTTTCTTGCCACATAAGCAGTTTTGATGACCTCGGATTCCGGTTATTGTTCGCGTAAATGGTTGAATGCCACTCCCGCTACTCTCCTTTCTACTATCAGGGAAATCGCTTCCTACGCAATCATGTGTCTATTCCTTGAGTTGTGCTGCTTCATAAAGTTGGTCTTGTGAGTGTGAATTATCGTCTGCTTAAATGAAACAGCGATGAGGTCACTTAAATCACATGGGTTGGAAGAGAAAGGAGTGCTTTAATTCTACCACCAAAGATGTTCGACAAGTACTGGAATGAAAGCCCTCGTGCCCGTAAAGGAGAAAGCAGGGGAATTAAAATAAATGATTAGTTAGAGAATGTTGAGATGCAAAGCAATGCGATTTCTCAAGTCGCTAATGAACTGCAGCACATGTAACCGTCAAGTTCAGTAAACGTCCTGTGTCCACTTCCCTCATGTCATGGAGGCGAAAGGAATAGCTTATCGTATCCTATCCCAGTATCAATACATGCCACAAACTGAACCACGCGAACAACATCCACCTTAACCAATACTAGCCCTTCTAACATCGTGATGCCTATGCCTTCAATGCATTCACTCAACATTTCATCATCTTGTGCTGCAGTTTAGTCATGCGAGGCTTAGATTGCCCTAATATTGGTAAGGCAGTACAAATTCATGCTTTTCCTCTAATGATTTTAAGAAGGATGAAAATGCCGTATGTGCTGCAACCCTTTTGCCGCACTTATTACTATTCTCATTAGAAATTCCTAATTCCCACATATCGCACATTGAATAGTTCCGCACTAGTTAGTAGGGACCAAATCAAGCAAACTTAGCCTTAGTTACCTAGGTCTAACTATCACTTTGTTGCTACAATCCTTATGCTTGCTGCTTTGGCAATGAAAGCTTCGTTGAAAGCATACTTGCTTAAAATTCCATGTACTTCTGTAAATAACACTTTCGGTTTGGGTAATTACTTTGCTCGACTCAATGCGGCAACTATACGAAAGAATGAGATAAGAAATAATATTTAGCGGTTCCATGTAGCAACCCACCTGCCAAACAATAACCCCAAAATGTTGTATCAAAGGACTTTTATGGGACAGAAGAGCGACCACTCTGATAAACAGCCCAAAATAAACTAGAGGAGACAGACATAAACAGAACCGCCTACACCACTCCTGCATCTATGAGCATGCATACATCGTCGACGACTCCTTAATCGATGTAGCATCCTACAGGAAGGCAACTCAGCTCTACCGTCAGTCAAGATGCGTCCGTACAAAGCCACATCTGCTGTTGGCAACGAAGACGGCCTTGGGCTGGAACGAGAGAAGAAAGACTGCCGCTGCAGACAACACCAGAAACTGTACGCGAGAAGTCGAGGGACCATTTGATGACTGTTTTTCGATGTGTAAGACGCTTTCGGTGAACACGAATCCCGTGATGGGTCGTCAGGACTGTACGAGGAGCAAGAATGTTCTAGTCATGCATACCTCCAGCTTCTGTTTACACCCCAAGTACTGCCAATGTAGGTGTCCTTTCACAGTCAGTCTGCTCACCTGAAGGGTTTGAAAACCAAGAAGTAAATATAGAGAACTTGCAGGGTGATTTGTAAAAGCTCATTTGTGATGCCAAAGCGAAATGTTTTAATTACTAAGACTAGTTAAGGTGTTAAGCACGCGCTTGCCTTATACAAGCTCTCAAGGCACAAGTCCTTTCTTCAGCTTTGACGCACTAAATTGTTTTAATGCTGCAGCTACCAGTGAGATCGACAGTCCATGCCATCAAAAATAGGTCCGGTTATTTCTCCGCGCATCGTTACTGCAAAGCATGAACGCCTTGTTTCCAATTTCACAAGTCTCACGTTTACTGGACGTGTTTCCGTGAAGCTGCAGGTACCTCTCCTCCATCCGCTGAATATTTCTCCACAGCGGTTTCTGTGTCATTATTTTCGAACTTCCAATTTGACGCACAAAATTCTAGGCTATCTCATGCTTTTAGCACAGTTTCGTCTTATCGGCAATCATCGTAGCTCGCACTTACGCAAGGAACTGTGCTGGGCAAATCAACCGATCAGATAATTTTTAATTCGAGTGGGCTCAAAATATTGTCTAGGTCCCACCAAGACAATAAGTATACCGGTCTGCACTTTTTGCGAACCCATCCTGTCAGCAGCTCTTGTATAAGGCGCGAAGGTGACTCACCATGTTTGGCAGAGCAACTTGGTTGTCAAGATCAGCGATGCTAATGTCGAAGGTCGCCATACTATCCGGTTCATCAACACACGAAAAAGCTCGATGGGCGAAAACAGAAACCACTGTGAAGAAACATTCGACAAACTGAGGAGAGCTACTTGCAGCTTTACGGAAACACGCCCAGTAAACGCGCGACTTGTAAAAGTGGGAACATGATCAAGCGTGTAATTGATAGGCACGATTGTTCGAGGAAGGCGTGCATGCTCTGCACCAACATCCACCATGTTACATGTAGCGACCAACGATGGGCGAAGAAGTGACTGAACTCATTTTCAAAACCATGGCCAGTGGGGCTCACTAATTTCTGGAGCATTAAAACAATTCGATGCATTAAAGTTAAAGGAAGGACTTGTGCCTTAGGAGCTTGTGTTAGGCAGGCGCGCGCTTAACACCTTAATTAATTATGATAGTTAAAACAGTTTGCTATGGTATTACAATTGTGCCATTACAAGTCATACTTTAATGTTTGCAATTCAGAGTGTGTGCATTGCTATTTGCATTCTCTTTCCCAAATAAAACTGCGAATTTGCGTTGCTTCAGGTCATCATTCCGAGGTACAATCAGCTAGTCTACCTCCGACATTGTAGTCACCATTCAGCCAACGCTCAACAGCCCGTCCTCACTGCGGACATCCTCGTTATCAGGCAATTTGTTAAGTTTTCTAACCATTGTAAAGGTTGCAAAGAGATCATGCTCTGTTACGCTATCCGCCAGCATTTTGTTGACTGTGGCTCGTGCTTAAGCAATAGCGTGTTTCCCAAGGCGGATTCACTAACGTCAGTAACTAATACAAACCATGGAGTGCTCGACTTAAAGTTGCTTAATGCTTAAATCGTGCGGAGTGGACCATTTGCTTGAGTTATTTGGGCGTCTCAACACGCACTCTCTCTCACTTAGGAGTCTATTCTGCCAGCCTTTCTTTTAAGTTACGCAGAGAGCTTTCGGTCTCAGGAAAATCTTTGACAAAAATACTTCATGAATGGGTTTGGGTGGAGAAAGGTCTGCATCATTTGGCTCTTTAAGCCAGTTTCAAATAGTTAATAGATTACACTTAGCAGACATCGGCGCAAACGCTGACGCTTCGGCTACCATCCTCTTCTCCTCCACTGTAGGCAATCTTAGAAACTCTGAGGCAATCTCAATCATGTGATTAAGTGTGGGAACTGAGCATTGCACTAAATTTGTATCCATGCAATTATTAACCTCGTAGTCCTTAGTCCTTTGCGCTCCATCACTGGACTAAAAAAAGTGTTTCTGAGTGAATAACTTGAATAGAGCCACCAATGTCTGTCGCTTTCTTCAGCCTCCCAAGCCTGCTACTGAAGTCATCAAGTAAGCACTACATGACGAGTTTCGATCTCTTACGTACGTTGCGTTAATGTGCCTTCTTCTACTACTGTTTGTGCTAGTAGCCAACAGAAGATGCTGATGTCATTGGCAACGTAATGCTTGAGCAGTCTAATAATTGGGTGAATGAGTGGATGAGGAATGGGTGGAGGGATTGTGGGTGGATGAGAGGGAGGGTAACAAACGGATAGATGGATAAATACAGTGTGTGTAATGAAGGGACCTGCAGGTTTAAATTGACACGATCTGACATCCATAGCGTTGTCATGCTGCCACGTAAAGGTCTCTAACTGCTAGCTATGCTTGAATAAAAGTCTTCCTCAATCCCATGAACTCCCCCAGTGCTCTAGCGGATCCACGCACGTTAAAAGGGAAGACAGTCAGTATTGACTTTAGCAAAGAAGGTAAGTGCTGAAAGGAAACGCCACGCCTTGATTACAGCATTGATGAGAAAGCTCAGTTTATGTTTGAGGACATCCAGATGAGACAATATCCACACCACCACTTCGTTCAATCACTCCCAGTGCAACCGTTAGTTGTGAAACTTTATCTCCTCCTCAGAACCCTACATGGATAATGCATCGAGATGATGATCATCATTCGCCACATCGCAGGTGAGTCAATCTAGCAGATCGGAATAGGCCTTGTGTCACCCATCAAATGCAATATGAAATGCAAACAAAGTTAGCTAAGACATTGGAGCCCGATATTAATCCCTCTCCTTAATGGTGGAGATAATGGACCCCACATGAAAGACGTCCTTGAGAGGAAAATTATTATATTGCCATGCTACTGGGATAGTGAACGCTTTTAATGCGAATGTAGTGGTAGAATGAGGTGTGGGAGGAGAAGTAGATGTCTGCAGGCGTAGTACCCTTACAAAGGGGAGAGCATCGGAGAATTCGCCGCTGGAAAAGGTAAGAGGGAGTGTGTACTGCGTCGGTGGTTTGTTGAACGCCAGATGTCGGTGATACGAAGGAGAAACGGAGTCACTAACTTACCTAGCCGTTGTA